>CM076583.1:1307399300-1307944100 GCA_034641835.2 Pinus albicaulis | reverse complement strand
GAGTGTCATTTTTACCTCCACACTCTTATTGAAGTTAAAAATGGATTTCTTTTCTACTACTCCCTCAAAGATGCCGAGGTGATTTAACCACAAGAGTTTTCTTTAGTTCTACCAGAAAATTCAACTATATGTTTCTATCTGATCATTCTCCCTTTTTTCTAAAATTCACTTGTTCATTGTTGATTTCAATATTTAACTTTATAGGAGTAACCTCAAGCTAGAGTGGTGTCTGAATGTGGACCAGGACACAAGGCAGTGACTCATTTTTCAATGATCAAACTGAATTTATACCAAAAGATGTCCAAGACAAGGCCATTCACCATAATTCTAGACCCTCATTTTTAGCCTGCTTTATTTTTCCATGAAATTCTTTATCATAATAGTTGTAGGTGTTATAAATGGGAGAACCACTGAAACACACCACATATGATTTGAGTCTGTTTTGCTTGAGAAAAGTGTCTACATCTCATTCTACATCAGGGATGTCATGGTATCTTCCCTTTGGATCTGCAGTACCCTCTCCAAATGCACTAGCAGTGATGTCTCTTTCCAATAATATGTTGTCTTATCCATCTAAGATAGCAAAAACTTCTTCAAACTATGGCCTCAAAGCTTCCTTTGTGAGCTTGTAAAAAAAATTGATTTTTTTTTTCCATAAAATTTACCAGCAGTGTTGACTCCTCTCTCCACTTGCCCTTTGCTAGCCTTTTCAGCCACCATGCTTTAATAAATATGCTAAACCATGAATTAAACTTTAAAGCTACACCAAAAACATTACCACAATGTTCTCTCTTCTTATGCCACTGAATTTGGCTCCTTTATATTTTGGAAGCAATTTTCATATTATTTTTTTATTTCGACCTTGTGATATCTCACATAATTTATGTAACTCATGATTTTTATAGAGTAACGATACTTGTGTATGACAGTTAATGGCTATTCTATACTAATATATTGGACCTATGTTCTTCCCAAATTCAATGTGAGAGCTTTGGAAGTATTATTGCATGTTTCTGATATTCCTCCATAAATGTTTTGTCTCTGCATTTGCCACCTTCAAAACTAAAGTTCCATGATCCACATCAAAAATATTGGTTCAGAATGGAAGCTGCAAAGGTACTTTATGATACAAATTATACATGTGGGTAGATGTTTGCTAATTAATTTATATGCCTATCATACCTATGGCATACGACCCCCCAGATCCAAACTAATGTGCATTTTGATGCAAATGTATAGGTTGCAGATAAAGTGGAAATGTTGTTTAGAGAGGTTTCTAATTTGCTCTGTTAGATAGGACAGAAAATCGCCTCATTTGGATCCTTTTATTCTGGTATTAAGGTTACTAAATCAAGGAGACAAATTGTAGAGCTTGAAGGAATTTTGCATAAAGAGATAGTTGAATTTGAGGGGATATTATAGATGTATATAAGGGATGTTTAATATACTTTAGCTTGTCTAACATGATATTATTCTAGAATAATCTTTTACTTAATGAATATTTCCATATTTGTTTATAGAAATTGATTAGTTGGAAATAATTTCGTTAGAGTGATTCATTCTTTTAATGCAATTTGTGAAATTCAAACAGGGTTTGTTGCAATAGGTCATCATTAGTGATGAACAAGTTGCAGTACAATGAAAATACCCTCTAGTGGAAAAGACCCTAGAATTTGGAATCTATAAAGGTTTCAAGATAAAAATTTTAAAATTCTAATTATTTAAAGGGTGCTAGCTCAATGGAAGAGCACCTTCTTTACAAGCAAAAGGTTGGTGGTTCGATACCATCATGACCTAATATTATTAAGGAATGGAGGCGATCATTTTTTGTGACAAATGCTCTTTTGACCATCACCAATGAGCTTATGGTGACATTTTTCAACCCTCGCCAAAATATGAAATGGTGATGCCCAACGAATGCTACCATATATACGCATCAATAGTGACTGCCCTCAAAGGTTCATCACCATAAATTTTTGTTGTTGATATGAAATGGTGAGGGTCATTTTTTGTCATTATAGTCACTATTTTTGATGGACCTTGATGTCACCAATGATCTTATCATGAAATCTTTTTACTCTCACCAAATATTAAACGGTGACGGTAAATGAACATCGCCATATATATGCACCAATAGTGATGGCCATGAAAGGACCATCACAAAAAATTGTTGTTATTCATATGAAATGGTGGCAGTCACTATCCATCACTATGATCAATATTCATGACCAACCTTGAATGTCACCACAACACATAATTTCGGTGACGCCACCTTTGGTGACGTTCAATTTTCTGGTGATGGAGGCTATTGTTCATCACTATTGCTCATATGAAATGGTGATGGTCACTATCTGTCATTATAAATCATTATTGGTGACAGACCTTGAATGTCACCAGAACACCTATACTTTCGGCAACGCCACCTTTGGTGACGTTCAATTTTTGGTGAAGAAGGCTCTTTTGACCCTCACCAATGAGCTTATGGTGACATTTTCCGCCCCTCACCAATGTCCTTTTTTCTTGTAGTGTCTATAATGTTAGCAGGGCATTCCCTTAGAGCATGTTTATTCCTACATTTGGAGTAGAACACTACCAAGGCTTTCTCCAGTTCATCCTATTTTTCCTATTTCTTCTTAGCCTGAAAAAAATCTAATTGTGAAGACAAAGTGCTAAGAATATCCATTTTAAAATTTGCAAATAAATTACCTATTTCAGCTCGGGTTACTCTAGCTATGGTAAATTATTTAACAAGCCTAGAAGAAGTGTCTCTTAACCCTCCTCCAACCTTGGAATTACCTCTGGAATATCTTCTACAAAGCTCACACATCATCATAGCTCAACTTTGATACATCACCTTTTCCCATTAAATTTAAGACCTCCAGATACTTTGATCTGATTTCCCTAACGAAAATGGTTATCTTGGTCTCTTGATCTAATTGATTCATCTTAGATCTTTTTAAGTTATATTGGAATATTTCCACCAAATCTTCAAGGCTCTCCCCTTCCTTCTGATTCATGCTAAAGATTTATTCCTTGAGATCCCTAGTCTTACAATAGTCTTGGTACTTTTTTAGGAAAGCCTTCTTCATTTCATCCCAATTTGTAATGGAGTTTGATGCCAACCTCATAAACCATTTGAGAACTACATCCTTCAATGTAGCAGGAAATAACTTCATCTTCTGAGCATTGGAGAAATAATTTATTCATAGTACATCTAATTCAAATAGGAAGGCATCAGGGTCTTCACTAGAGGCACCACAAAAATTAGGCAAGGCTGAGGGAGGAATGTTGTTCATCTAAGTAGCTCCAACAGTATCCTTGATATGAAATTCAAATGTGACTAGTTTCTCCTAATTCTCATCGATGTCTTCTAGATGAGCCATATCTGTCCAAGAAAAAGTGGGACCTTGGAAGGCTACATATTCTTTATAATCAATGGTCTCAAGTTCTGGTTCTATGACAGGGTTCACGAGGAATTCCTCTTCAGGCTGACCACTGAGTAGATATGTTGTCTTTCTTGTAAGGGGAGACTCAAGATGGGAAGCAATAGAAGAATTTCCAACAAAGGATTCTGTTGTGGAATTATCAATCTTCTCAGGACTACAGACTTCCTATTCGGATTCTTATTTCTTTGCTACCTTCTTTCTTGAAGACTTCCTTGTTATGGCCAGTGTATTATTAAATGAAGTGGTGCTCACACCACCAGGAAAAACATTTGAAAATATTGGACCCTATTCATCTATTATACAAATAAATTCAAAGAAACTATACTTACCAAACAATCAGTACATGACTTTGGTGAATTTTAGACCTCTGTGGGTGTGTGGGCTTTGCCCTTCCTCTTATCACTTCGACTCCTCCAGTCATGCAAAAAAAAAAAAAAACACTTTCAGTAACATCCTTAGCACCTCCCCAGAAATGGCACCAAAATGTTGAGTCAAATTATACACTTATAATTTTCCAATCATAAATTGTCAACCCAGGGTAGGTAAGCTTGTGAGATACTATGCAAAATATATGTAGGTTGATTACTACAAGTGTCCATAAATTAATTGTTCATACACACACAAACTAATGCCTCTTTCCTGAATCAATACTTTAGCAACAAAGGCTATGGAGTGGAATATAACATCCCTCTACAACTCTCGATATTGTTGATATTGACCATGAAAAGATAAAATATCAAATTGCAACAATCGGGAAACAAACTTAGACAATCGTAAATCCAAGCTTTTATAAAATGAAATTAACACAATAACATAAGAAACTTAATCATTTAATCAATTATCAATATCCTGCTGAAAATTTAGAGTGAATGCATTAGTAGTGTAAAATAATTATTGCTGCATAAAAAGAATTAAACACACACACACACACACTGTGCTGCAGGAGTTGTGAGTGAAGGGGGCCCTCCCGCACTCACAACCCCTCAAAACTTGAAGACGTTGCTCAGAAAAGTAGAAAAAACATAATATTTGTATTAATATGAAAATATAGAGCCAAGTACAATCTAATATATTTCTTATTAGTCGAAATCCCAACCCAATAACCCCTTACAATATGAAATACATTTCATTTTATACAATCTCTAAAGCCCATATTTGGCTCAAATGACTAATATAATCTATCAACCAAGAATACAGGTCTAGCTTATCAAATTTAGCTTATGAATAATCTAATCCATGACTGAAATCATGGATTAGACGATTTCTGTTACATAGCTGACGCTGTAGGAAATTTGGTTACGAGAAGAAATCTGTAAGTTCGGGTTCTTTCAAAAGGAGGCTCGAAGAAGCCAATAGGATAGCCTTCATGTACAATGAATTCCCCAAAAAACCCATGTCCTTGTTGGATCTAGAAATAAGTAGAACACAATCAACCGCTGATGTCACTGCAGGAAATCAACGGCTCTAGGAAATATGGAACGACTGCAGGAAATGTGGCTACACGAGCTATCTTCAAGATTTTGTGGAGATGCTCCAAATAAAAGAAAATCTGCACATAATTTCTAGATTAGTGTAAGTGGTAATTCAATAAATAACTAAATCAAAGAATACTCCAAGTCAAAGGCAAAATGACACTTATTTTGTTAATTTGACTTACCTTACGCTTATAGTAAACTTTTAGCCAAAACTAGACAATATAGCCGAACTAAGCATAATTACAGGCAGAATGAGTTCAAAAATAGGGGAGGCAAGGCTTGGGAAGGGTGTGAAAAATGGAAAAAATTAAGACTTAAAAAAACCTAAAACAAACATAACATCCTTGAGCCAGAGGGGTGATCCTAACTCCCTATGAAAGGTGATTGTGCCAACGTTGATCACACAATACCTTCCATCATACCCCATCTAAATGTGCATCTACAAAAATAATTCTTCCAGTTCACTAAAACATTATCTACACCCTGTCATGTGGAACGATGCACCTGAGTACAAATACCATACATCCCCCATCATTGTGATGGACATTCATCCGATAAGGGTAAAGTCAAGCTCAAAATTTTTACCCAAAGCTTCACCTTTTTCTCCTCCTAAGGTATTCTTACTTGCCTTTTTGCGTGGACACTTGTGACATAGTGCCAGAATTCATAAAAATGGAAGCATTTAACTTTGGAAAAATATTTCTTCTTTCTCCATTGGCTAGATTATGGTTTGGATTGATATTTATTCCCTTTTCCCTTCTTTTCCTTTTATCCAATGCAATTTTTTCTTCATCTTTGCCCTTGGATGAAGTCCCATCTATGGTATTCCACCTTATTTCCTCTTGTACCAAATTAGACCATAAGCGCTCCCCATTCAGTAGTTTCTCCCTTCGATTCACCAAATATTGATAGCTATGCCAACTCTTGCGAAGGCCTAGAAGAGCTAGGCTTACCAAGTCATCATCTGAAACAATAACACCAAATCCCACAATCTCATCACGAACTTGTGTGAACCTCCTCGGATACTGCTAAATAATATCATTCTTGTGCATCTTGATATTTCAAAGTTTATCCTTGAGCGCCAATTTCGTATGGCCAATTCTATTCTGGAGTATATTTTTGAGTGACTTCCACATTGCATAAGGAGTTTCTTTCCCATGTATATTGGTGACAATTTGGTCTCCTACTCCCTCCAATATTATTCTCCTCACCTCAAATATATCTTTATTCCACTGAGAAAGGTTTTGGGCATCAGATTCCGGTGGTTTTGCAACATTTGTCTTGATCTATTCTAAAAATCCATTATCATCCAATACCACCCCCATGCGAATCCTTCCATGCAACAAAATTAGAGCTTCCTTCCAAGGCATACTCTAGCCGTCCATTGACGACCATCTTCTCAACTCTGAAGAGATTGTGCTGTGTTGAACTCCAAATTTGAACCTCCTAGGAAAGTATTTTGAAATTCCCACTCTAATGTGAATTTTGCTTTGATACCATGTAGAAATTACTATTCTATATTGTGAATTACTTTCGGCAAAAAACAATAGAGTATGTTTTTGTCTTGCGATTTTGATTAAAATTTAATGATTAGTTACAAATATACACCATAATTTCTACAACTATAACTCTAATTTCTAAAAGTGGAACCTACAAATTATCTAAAACAAGAAAGAGAAAAAAATATACAAGATAAAATATGGAAAAAAACTCTAAAAAAGAAGTCAATGATTCATGTTCTACATATGCATAATCAAGACATAATGTATAGGAGAAACAATGCACTTTTGTATTAATAATGGTAGGAAAATATTACAACCCTTGTAGGCCTTGACTTTGTGAATCTCTCTCGGCTATCTTGTCCTTCCTTTTTTCACAATGGTAAGCCTTCAATCACACCTAAAGCACATGGATGGATCATGGACCTATAGACACATATGAACAACGTAAAGGCATAATCAGAGTCTCAAAAATACAACCCAAACTCTATGCTAGAGGTTGAAGATAGAGGGTAAATGAGGTTGTTTTGGATTAACCATTATAGGGCTCAGATCCACATTAGAAGGAGGAAAGATATAAGAGATAATAGATAAAACTTCAATAGTAGAATTTTGAGATCATATGCAATATTAAATAGCTAAAACCACTCCTCAAGCTTCTAGAGAGAGAAATTTCGAAATAAATTTTTATTTTTCCTCATTTACAGGTGTTCATCACACTTTTTTGAAAGCAACCTTCACTGAACAACACAATTTCCATTCATGAAACCTCTTCCATCACAGTTTGTAAAAAAGTAAGTGCAATGACACCTTAAAATAAGGTTTTCATTCAATTTAATCCAACCTTCTTGTAACTTTTGGAAAGGGAAAGTGTAAATGGATGATGATAGATACTAGTTCTAGGCCATCTATTTGAATGCAAAAAAATGACCTACAACAATAAGGAAAATATGTATATGTCTGATTGAAACCTCCACAAAAAATATAATCGTCAAGCACATAAGGCTTGAGGTTGAAATGAAAGGACAAGTCTGAGATATGCAGTTGAAGTTAGGTCACATTAATTCAATGATTAGATCTCTTGTTATATTCTCATAGATACAGAAGGAGTTAAAACTTTGGTTCATTAACAATGTTAGTTTTTTCATTTTGGTTTTGGTATGCACTAGGGTCTAATTCAAAGCAAAGTATTAGTTTTTTTAACATACCTCTGTGGTTGATGGAAGTTTGGAATATGAAAATCACTAGATATAATGAAATATGTTAACTTAGCAAAAAGTGTATCTAAGTCTGAAAAATGTCTAGTTAAGGTGATTGGCATCATTGGTAGTATATATATATATATATATATATATATATATATATATATATGACAACACACAGTTAGCAGGGCCAGGCACCATATGAAAATTTAAGTTGTAACACGTGGAGTGAGTTGAATGTACACTGACAAAGTACTAAACCTAAAATATTATACATGGATTAGTTACATGTTACACTATGAGTCGAATCCATGTCGAGATTTGTTCCATGGATAGTCCATTTCTTCCACTCATTTGAAACAATTGCATCATAACAAAGGGATTGTGAGAGGATTCTGTTGCAAGAAACACCTAATAACACAAATGGTATTGAGATTCAGTTTGAACCCTGAGGTCACGAGTTCGACCTCCAACTGTTGATAGGTTTCATTTGTCATTTTTACTATATATATATATATCATTTTGTAGAACTATTAGTGACCTGTCGATAGAAATTTCGTAGCATCGACACTGGGTATGTTCATTTTGTAGAAGCACGATTAGAAAGGGAGAATTTGTAGAGAAATTAATTTATTATATAGTTTGGTTTGGTTTTTATGATTTTTTTGGGTCAATATTGGTACAAACTGAGTTTCAAAAAGGAATGGTGACTATGAATTCGTGGTGGATGGTTTTGGAGGCTTGAAAATACATGTAGACATTTATTTGATTATCAAAATCACTTTTTCATGTTTTAAGGGCCTATGAGTAAAGTACAGTGGTTCTTCATTTATAGGGTAAATGAGGTGGTTTTGGATTTACCATTCTAGGGCTTAGATCCACATTAGAAGGAGGCAAGTTATAGAAGATAAGAGATAAGACCTCAATAGTAGGATTTAGAGATCAGATCCAACAGTAAATAATTAAAACCACTTTTTGAAGATTCTAAAGAGAGAAAATTCAAAATTAATTTTTATTTTTCCTCATTTCCAGGTGTTCATTGCACTTTTTGTGAAAGAAACCTATACTTACCAACATAATGTCCATGCATGCAACCTGTCCCATCGTAGTTTTTTCAAGAAGTAAGTGCAATGAGGCCTTAAAATAGGGTTTCCATCCAATGTAATCCAGGATTTTTGTAACTTTTAGAAAGGGAATGATTTTGGAATTCCAGGGGATGATTGAAAATTGTAAATGGATGATGATAGATCCAAGTTCAAGGGAATTTGTTTTAATGTAAAAAAAATGACCTGAAACAAAAAGAAAAATATATATATGTGTGTGACTGAAACCTCCACAAAAAATATAATTATCAAACACATAAGTCTTGAAGTTTAAATCAAAGGACAAGTCTGGGATATGCAATTAAAGTTGGGTCACATTAATTCAATGATTGGTTCTCTGGTTATTTTGTGATAGCTGCAGATGGAGTTCAAACTTTGGTTCATTAACAATGGGATTTTTTTCATTCTAGTTTTGGTATGCACCGAGGGCTAATTCAAAGAGAAGTATTAGTTTTGTTGACATACCTTTATGATTGATGGAAGTTTGGCATATGAAAATCGCCAGATATAGTGGAATCCTCTAACTTAGTGAAAAGTGTATCCAAGTCTGAAAAAGGTCTAGTTGAGGTGATTGGTAGTGTGTGTATATATATATATGAAAACAAACAGATGGCAGGGTCAGGAACCATATACGAAGTTGACTTGTAATACATGGAGTGAGATGAATGTACATTGACAAAGAGCTAACCTTGAACAATTATACATGGATTAATTACATGTAATGGTGTGAGCTGAATCCACATCTAGCTTTTTTCCAGGGATAGCCCAAGTATCCACTCATTTGCAAAAATTGCATGATAACAAGGGAATTATGAGAGGGTTTTGTTGCAAGCAACATCTAATAACACAATTGATATTGAGATTCAATTTGAACTAAGAGTATGGCTGGGTTTTCTTCATTGTTCTAATAAGTTTCATTGTATTTTAATAAATATATATATATATATATATATATATATATATATATATATATATATATATATATATATATATATATATATATATATATATATATATATATATATATATATATATATATATATATATCATTTTGTAGCACTATTACCAACCTGTCGATATACATTTCATAGAATCGACACTGGGTATGTTCATTTTGTAGAAGCACAGATAGAAAGTGAGAATTTATAGAACCATAAATTTATTATATAGTTTTGTTTGGTTTTTATGATTTTTTGGGGTCAATATTGGTAAAAATTGAGTTTCAAAAAGGCATGGTGATTAGGACTTAGTGGTGGATGTTTCTAGAGGATTAGAAAGCCTTGCTGAGATTTATTTGATTATCAAAATCACTTTTTCATGTTTTAAGGGCCTATGAGTAGAGTACAATGGTTTTGGATACATGATGAAAACATGTTCCAAGAGGGAATTTTACTAACTAGATTGATGAATGAGTTGGAGTGGAGTGTAGAAACCAACATAATATATTGTGGTAAATATTGATATGACTGTATTATAGTGGTAATAGTATGTGTAGGTTAATATGATGGTGACAATATATACAAATTACAACATTGACTGTGGTGGCACTTATTGCAAGTTGTGGAAATGATTGTGGTTAGAGATAGGGATAGAGAGTGTAGTGATAGTGATTACCGGTTGGCTTGACTTATGGTTCAATTATAAATGATGAAAGTGGATCCATTTTGAAAATGATATGAAATATAGGTCAAGAAGGAGTTTAAAAAAGAGGTGGGTGCCTCCACTATGGTTGGAACCTAGAACAATTTGGAGCCCATTCATCATTTAAGTTGGTGCCTCAATCAAGTTGGAGTGTAGAGTAGGTTGGATCCTACACATCATCAAGGTTGTTGTCTCAATCAGGTAAGATCCTAGAGTATGTTGGAGCCTGCTCATCATTGATTTTGGTGCCCCAATCAAGTTGGAGCCTAGATCACGTTGGAAATCAGTCATCATCGAGGTTGGAGCCTGGATTATTTTATAGCCTATTGCAAGTGGAATCTTTCATATACTGGGGTAGTTTCCTCCAGGGTGAAAGCATGGAGCCAGGTTACACGTTTTGGCAAAAGAGGACGTGTTTGGGTGGAAAAAAAATGGCTCAATCGAGTCATTTAAGCGTTCAATTGAGCCTTTTTAAAGTGCTCCATCGAGCTCCTTAGGTGCTAAAAAATAGCTCTATTGAGGGTTAAAAACAAACCCTTGATAAAATTATAATTCTTGATCGAGCATTATGGCACGATCAAGCCTTTTTTTTTTAATTAAATACCTCTCTCTTAATCTTCACACATCATTTGCACAGACCACGAGTAAACTAATAGCTCGACCGAGAGTATTGGAGCTCGATTGAGAAATTGGAGCATGGAGCATTCATATAAACCTTTCCAACATCCTAGAGACTCAAACGAAGGTATGTATTCTATATTTTTTGTCTTTCTTATTTAATTCTTTTTTCAAAATTAAACAAATTAATTATAAAAAACAACGATGTACAAAAACCATGAAAAACCAATTAATTTCAAAAAAACAACCATACAAAAACCATGAAAACCACAAAAAAAATCTTCAAAAGAACTTAGAAAATCACAAAAACCATAAAAAAACCCTTCAAAACAACTTATAAAACCACAAAACAAACCTATAAAACCATCCAAATTTTTTTTCAAAACAACCTAGAAAACACTTTGAAACCACCAAAAAAAACTATAATTTAGGTTTTCAATTATTTTCTTACTTACAATGTTTTGTTTATTAATGGCATATATTTTGAATGATAAAAACATTATTTTTCTAATTATTTTAGGTTTTAAAGTTTTTCTTTTGGAATTTTGTGAAATAAATTTTCAAATCTAATTAATTTTTTGTCATTTTAAATGCATTTTAAATTTCTAGCAAATTTGACCAAAAATATACCCTAAAGAACTCCAAAACAGAAAACAACGAAACTATAACCAATAAACGAATAAATTAGGACCTTGAGATTGACATAATGAATATGATTGCTCGAGATGAACCTATATTTATAAACTAAGAAAAATGATTTTATTTATTATTTTAAGTTTAAATTAATTTATATTTTAAATGTTTTTTTAATAATAAATTATAATATGAGTCTAATTTTAAAAATAAAAGAAATTTTTGTTATATATATATATATATATATATATATAACTAAAAATGTCACGATACATAACAAAACATTTAACTTAGTTATATAATATTTAATTATATTTAATTATAACATATCATAATATAACTATATTTAACTATTATTTAATTATAACATCACATAGCTATATATTATAGTTATAGTTATATATATATATATATATATATATATTATAACATAACATAATTCTATAATTATTTATTTCATCACATAAAGTTATTTAACATAACACATTTATAACATAGCAATATAACTATAGCTATTTTACAAATATGTAACTATAAAATTATTTAAATATAACTATATATTTAACTAGATTATAAATTTATAACATATCATGTTATAGTTCTATATATATTGCTTATAACATAACATAATTCTATAACTGTTTAGCATAACATAAAATTACTTAACATAACATGACATAGTTCTATGATTGTTTAACAAAGTTATATATATATAGCATACCATGTAATATAACTACATTTCATAACTATATATATATATATATATATAGCATACCATGTAATATAACTACAGTTCATAACTATATATATATAACTACTATAAAGTTATAACATCACATAACTATATATATAGAGGTGGCTTATAACATAGCATAATTTGTTATTTTAAATACACACACACACACACACACACACACACACACACACACACATATATATTTAAAACTATAATATATAGTTATATGATGTTATAGTTATAATAGTTAAACTATATACCTACTTATATATAATGTTAAATAACCAATTATGTTATGTTAAATAGTTAATGAACTATGTTATGTTAAAAACCCTCTCTATATAATTCATAATATAATTATAGCATAATATAACTATAGTATTTAACATCGCGTATATATATATATATATAGCTTTGTTTGTGTGTGTGTGTGTAACTATATAAGATCATGTTTCAACAATGCATCATTGATAGATACATTAAAACCATAATGAAAAGTGCATTTGGTCTAGTGAATAAAAGTATTTAGGCTCTTTTCTAATGTGTACCATATTTCCTCATTATGTAGTGTGTTGTACAAGAAACAATGTCTTCATGTGCTTGTGCCTAGTACATGTCATGTGTCAAAGTCAAGCCGCTAAGAACTTAAATTCTATTGGAGTATTTGTTTGGCATGAAATTTTATTAGTTCTGTAAAAGGTTTATTTCAATATTTTACATATATATTTACATATTTATGCACTATGAATAAAATGCATTATCTAGAAACGAGAAAAAGTGTGAAGTTAGATTTCATCACTTATTTTGATTGTGTTTACATGGAACTAAATACTTTGGTTGATTAATTATCAAAAATAGACTCTAAAGTTTAGGAAATCATGCTAGATTATTCTACTTGAGTTTAGAACTAGTTTTTTTGTCAACATTTTTTTCTTGGATTAGTTTATATATATTATATGTAATATGTCAAGGCATCTCATATGAATGCCACATTTGCAGGCCATCACAGTGTGAGGGGTTTTTTTATACGTGGATGGGATCATGATAAATCACATATCCCAATGAGATTTAATGTTCCACTCATAGATCCTCCCTTCGACACTAGACGAAGTCTCAGAGGAAGTGTTTCTATCTCTGTTGATGATCATGCTACATTTAGTGGAAATTATTCGCCTATTTGAGGTACACCTCGTGCATTTTTAAATCCTCTTTAAGGTTTTATGAGTTTATGTCTTGAAATTTTCTTCAACTGATGCGTTTGAATTTAATTTATATGTTATTATGGTTCTAGTTTGTTAATGATATTTGTTAAATTATGTTTATTATTTGCAGGCCCTCAGTAGGTCAAAGATATGGATCAGAGTGCAGCATCAATCCCTCCGTGGGATGATGCTACAACTCATATCATCACATTGGAGGATGTTATGACTCGTCATACATAGATCACAACAGAGATACAAAACATTCCTATCAATTCACCAACTCATCTTGCATTGTATTTGATGTTGGATAACATCAATAGGTTTATCGATACATACTAGAGGTCAGGCCCACATAGCCACCTATAATAGTCCATATAGAGGATTAAGAGGCATGAGGATAGAGGCCCAAATACTTGGGAGGTGGTCGAAAAGGCCACCAAGGACATTGATGTTCATGGAGAGTTGTTCGACATCCCTCTAGATGGCCTTGCTCGACATAGAGATCCGATTACACTAAAATATTTTAGAAATTTTGATGAAACCCCTTTTTAATATGATATATTCATTGTAGCTTAGGGCCAGTTCCCCCACCATGACTAGGTCACCATTTATTTTTCCAAGCATTTGTATTTAGATTTTGTGCTACATATGAGGTCGGATTACCCTGATACTAGATCTCGTTATTATGGACACAACTTTGGACTTACCTATGAGTGTGATGGGCTCGTAAGGACTTTGGGAATGTACCACCAACTTTGATATTCTTTCCACTACCGTCTTAGAGCTTGGTATTCATGAAAAAGTTAGAGGAGCTATCACAGCTCGATGGTGAGACCATGTATACTATTGCAGACATCATTGGTTAGTGCTCGTGTTGCATTAGATGGAGAGATTAGGAGACCACAAAAATTTCCTCGTGACTTTCCAGTGCCCTTATATGATAATGTATTTCTTGCAAGTTTACCCTTTAACCAACTTTTGACATATACATGTATGTATTGTGATGTCATTTGCGAGACTTGGAGTGTGCACGCTTGTGTGACTCATACCAAGTACACACACACACACACACACACACACACACACACACACACACACATATATATATATATGAAACTTTTGAATCTTATTGCAAAATTAAGCATAATTATTTATATTAATTTCTAGTTCGTATTAGATTACATTTATATTAATAAGTTCATGATAACATGTAGACACATCCCAACTACATGGATGAGCTTATAAGGTCATCTGAGGGGGAAGTTGATCAACTAGGCAATCCTTGACCAGAGCATATTTCCATGGATTCTCCTTGACCTCCCCCTCCCCCTCATATGTTCATTAATGTGTAGGAGGGTCACTATGTACAACCACATGGACCAATAGTTGAGGTAAACTTTTTTATTCTTAAGATTTCAATATTTTCTTTTTTTAAGTTACAAATATATGCTAATTAATTTGTATACTAATTATAATTTTTCCATGCCATTATGTACACAGGCCCATATGCAAAGTTTCGTTGATGTCATTTTTATGTGGAGATATGAGTAGGATGTTGGGTTTAGAGGCACTAATTATGTGGGTCCGTCAATGGAGACCCCAATCATTGAGCCACAGGTAGGGGAGCCCCAAACCCATATTCATTAGATTCCCATACTATACGAATTGCATTCGAACTAGTCTCAGGTTAGTAGATTCATGTATGGGTGAAATCGCAAAGTTGGGAAACATTTTTTGGTGGATTGTTAGAATTTGGGAGAAATTTTTAATTTCTTGTCCGAGAAAATAGTCAACTCTATTTCTCGACCGAGAGTTTAAAAAACTCTCATCCGAGAGATTTTAAATATTTCACCTGAGAGTTTAATTTGGTTTAACTGGAGTTAAAATTCTCTCGGATGAGAGTTATGCATTTTCTCGTCTGAGAGTTGTATTAACATAAACTCTCGGGAAGTCTTTCGGACGAGAGTTAAAAAAAATCTTGGATGAGAGTTCTTTAACTCTCGTCCGAGATTTTTTTCAACTCTCGTCCGAGAGTTTTTCAGCTCTCGTCCGAGAGTTTTTTCAGCTCTCGTCCGAGAGTTTTTTTTAACTCTCGTCCGAGAGTTTTATTCTTATAATAAAACCAAAAAATTCTTGGACTAGAGCTGTCGTTTTGGATTGAAGTTGTCACCAGGATGCAGGTTTCACGATTTCCATATTGTTTATATAGAATTTCCATGTAATTAGTTCCTGTCTATTCAAAAAATTCAGTATCTATTTCTCTGCAACTTAGATATAAATAGGCTTAACAAGATTTCCATGTTGACATTGTTGCACAATGCACATTTATTTTTGGATTAGCACTTACTGATTCAGGCTTTTCAAAATCTAAATTTCAAAATACAACCCCATCCCTTAATTATGGATAGAATCCTGGGTTATGAAAATATTGGTAGGTCATATGGAATTTATGGTACCTAGGTTCGAGCACTCATATTAATCTTATCTCGACTTTAATTTAGAAACATTTCTTAAGCAGTTATTTGAAGTTAATGGTGAATCTAGCTTCCAACAATTTTGAGAATTTTGTCTCTGCCATGCCGCGCATCACCGTTATACTGTGCAGAGAGCTTATCAGTTGATATGACCAAGAAAGGAAAATTGGTGGTGATATTCAGGTATGTGGGAGCTTGTTCCTCCTCCACTGGATCCTCGACACCCCTCCTCTAACCCAGTCGGTCCATGCTAATCCTGTTTAAGCTCCCACTCACTCCTTCTTAACTGTTCAACATCCTCGTAAACTTATTCCAAGAAAAAACTCATAAAAACATGAAAAAGATAGTTCCTACTATTGCACTACAACTTTAAATTCTGCAAAGTTTCTCCAATTTTGTGGAACCCTAATAGCATATTTTCTTTATCAAGCTTGACAGCTGAAATTCCTTATCAAACCCTGAGTGCCAAAATTCTTTTGAGACCCTGAAAACTATAATTCGGGCCCCGTGTTATATCCCTTGCCCCAGATTATGACAACAACGTAGAAGAGGTCGTTGTAGGGAAGGTGATCCGTGTCAAACAGAGACTTTGAATCCATTAATGTATTTTGTTTGCAAATATCAGCCCTTCCAGCTGCTCTCTTTTGCATCCCACTTCCTTCGTTGAACCACAACTCCCCTCATTGGTCCAATCCATGCCTCAAAAACCCTAGCTCCCCTCATAATTACAATCCATGCCCCAAGACCCCTCAGTTGTAAACCATGATTTTAACTTAAACCCAATTGACGAGATGAAGCTCAACTTCCTTAATATATCAAGGTTGGCAAAAGCTTTAAAAGAGAGAGACATGTTTTCCTTTCCTACACATCAAGTAAAATAGCTCAAGTGAGCATACTTAAAAACGTGTCAAGTTGGTCTAAAAAATGACTCTTAACAATTTAATACTGGTCCACTAGGTGTATAATCCCAACCTTTGAAGGATTCATCAAAATTGAATAAAGAGGGAAAAAGAAGAGGTCGGGAAGCAAACCTTCAACTCCTAGATGAATTAAGGGGTATGTTGGTAAATTCAAGATGCATAAGGATGATAACGAATTATTTCTCTACTTCTAGCATCACCCCAAAGTCAAAATCCTCTCATGGAATATCACAGTCCTCAACTATAGAGCCAATCAACAACTCCTAAAAGGGAACTGGAAATAGAAAAACTTTGTGGTCATGATGATCCAAGAGACTAAATCCTCTAGTGAGTTTATTTCAAATATAATAAGTAAATGGGGTAGAGATTTTTATGTGATCGTGATAAATGCTCAGGGACATTTAAGGGGCCTTGCCATCATCTAGAACACTCGAGAGATTAAAATCTTAAATATGTTTTCCACATTTCACATTCTCTCAATCCAATATAGGATAATTGGTTAAGCATAGACATGTTTTCTTTATAACATATACGGCCCAACATCTCCAAGATACAAGACTATTTTCCTTGATTCCATTACTCGGATGCACAAGCTCCTTGATCTTAACGCTTGGATCCTTGGTGGTGACTTCAATTTATAAAATCATTGGATGAGAAGTGTGGCAACATCAGAAGCCTTGAAGCATTCTCAACTCTTTTAAAATACATAGTAACAGAATTGCACCTAATAAATCTTGCCACTACCAATCATACCTTTACCCACAACAACAGAAGAGGAGGGGTTTAGCAATTGGCATCCGAATTGGATTGCTTCCTAGTCTTTGAATCTATCATTGTGTTGAGAGACACACTCTAGCCTAGTACAGAAGAGAGTTGTAATGGCATGTCCTATTGTAACACACCCACTTATCTTGCCAAAGGTGGTTACTATGTTACCCTAACAGTGTAAAATTCAAATATGAGGCATTCCTCAAAACTCTATTGCTTAAAGGATATTGACAATCAATATGAGGTTGGTTTCATTTTACTTTTATGTGGATTAGATTCAAATTAACTCTACGTCCAGTCACAACATGTTACTCGAGAAATTACATAGTTATTTTCCCTTGGATTGTGGGTGGATATTCAGTTCTTTAAATAAGAACTAAAATTCCATACCTAGATTATATAAAAATCTAGAACAACTACATTTAAAGGCTTACTCGCATATGCTCATCCAAATTGATACAATAGCAAAATACACTTAAAAAGACACCCATCAAATTTGATATTATATTTCCTTCGTTCTGAGAGAGATTTGCTAGCTGTTTTTCTAGTTACCTTGGAGACCTTATTGCATGAAATTTATCACTTTAATCATTAGGAAAGGAATTTCACTCAAAAGTAGAATCTAATCTAATGTCATGTGTCAAAAGATAAGTCACAGAATTGAAGTATAATCACACTGCAATGATGAATATAAGGACTGGAAAAATAAATCAGCTATAAATATGAAGCTTGGTGCTTGAAGTATGAGTCATGTGCTTGCAACCCTCATGAAGTTCAATAAAATGGTGCCATGTGGTGCCATGTACTCATAAGCATATTCCTTGTACTTATTCAAATGGTTTCAATGGTGTGTTGAGTGCAACTAGTAGTGGTGGACGAAGGTGGAATAAAACCAGCAATACTCTCTCGTTTGTGGAATTGAAAGTGAAACTGTGGGATGTTTTTCATGAATGGGAGAAACATGTCTAAAGTGTTCCATAACAATTATAGAGTTAGAGGAGGAACCTTGAAAATTATGGCTACATTTCTATAGAATATCTCTCCTTGTTACATTGTCCACCTTATCGTCGTTTTCATATCTCACAGTTAAGATCTTATGAAGATATCCCTTAATTCTTTGATACCTCAGTTTTGTATAAATCTGGTCTAAGTGACATTTAACCTTACTATCTTCGAGGACTGTGACTATTCTCCTCATGCAAGGAATCTTGGTAACCCAACCAACTTATAGATCTCCTTGCCAAAACAAAGTCATTTAAAAAAAAATTGATTATAGAATGAAAGATACTTACTTGATAAGTGAAGATAAAGTCTTCATATTTATTTCTTAGATGGTGGAGAAAAGATGTGTTAGTGATTTCTCTTTGAATGATCTTCTTCAAGGGTAAGGATTAGATCTTGGTTGTAATGATGATAAAGTCTTCTTTTTTGCACTCTTCTGTACCAGTCCTAGGAAAGCTCGGTTCCTAGTCTTTAGATAATATTACTTTGACTTCTTCTTTACATAAGAATATAATTACATAGTCAACATGAAGACCGACGTAGTTATACTTTTCAACATGCCTATGCATTCACACATAGTACCTATATAGTACTTGTTATCCATTGGTTGATGACATTCAACTGTCGATTGATAATTTGTTTTATAATTTGTTTATGAGGGGCAGGTGAGCCCTACAGAGACCCCTTCATGGCATCAGGGGAGCCCTACAGAGACGCCTCCATGAGTGGAGGATTATCAGGCCCATTGGTTGTTTAGTTATGTCATGTTTTCAAGTAGGTTATATTTATTGTTCTTTGTGAAAAATTGATTAATGTGAATTTTTTTTGTCCTGCACAGGTGGACGCACTCGTCCGACTCGTTCACCCAGTCAGGAAATCGAACAAGAGGCACCCCAAGGACATGTTCCCATTCTCCCTATTTCTGGTGAGGGGAAAAGGAGAACAATGTCTCAGCTTGTGGGATTCACCCCACAATTGGATACTTCTCCAGGTAAAATATAAATGAAAATTTATTGTTTGATGTATGTTTAATTTCAAACTTATTGTGGTAATCATGTACCCAAATTCTAAAAATTTAATGTTTTGTATAGTGGGTCATTGACACATTCATTCCTCGCCAGGGGACCATGGTATGAACGAGGGTCTTATACATGGCATAGGTACACATTAGATCAATTGCTAGTTAAAATGTTCAATTTTACGTTATATTCAATGTTGAACAGGTGAATTTTTTTTTTCAAATGACATGTGTTTAATTTGAAAACATTATGCTCCATAGGTGCAAATGTTGAATTTGGGGTTGGCCCTATTGCTGGTGAGGGGCAAAGGAGAAAA
The DNA here is from genome assembly GCA_034641835.2 of Pinus albicaulis. NCBI lineage: Eukaryota > Viridiplantae > Streptophyta > Pinopsida > Pinales > Pinaceae > Pinus > Pinus albicaulis. The sequence goes on along the minus strand of CM076583.1, from coordinate 1,307,924,046 downwards.
ATGTCTCAGCCTGTGGGATTCATCCCACAATTGGATACTTCTCCAGGTAAAATCTAAATGAAAATTTATTGTTTGATGTATGTTTAATTTCAAACTTATTTTGGTACTCATGTACCCAAATTCTAACAATTTAATGTTTTGTACAGTGGGTCATAGACACATTCATTCCTTGTCAAGGGACCATAGTATGAACGAAGATGAAGAGATAGTTTTTCGAGCAGGTATTTTCAAATTACCAAACAATTTTTTTAAATACAAATTTTCCTTATAAATTATTTAAATTTTAATATGTGCAGTAATTTAACATGTTACAGGTGGTGGTGGTCACCCTCCTAGGGGTAGAGGTTGTAGGGTTCATGATTTTTCTCGAAATCCGAGCTATGATCCCCTTTACACCCATCTCGGTGATATTCCTGAGCAAATGCCTTGGGAAGATACCATCTGCTTACTTACTCTTGATGGGATGAAGTAGCATTCCACGAGATTGCACAATGAATTGAAAAGTTGCAATCTCTTTGCCCCTAGTCAAAATTGTCTCCAAATTGTTTTGCACAATTTGGAGAGTTTGATAGAGACTTATCGTGGGGTTGGACCATCAACCCAAGTTTTTTTTGACATGATGCATAGGAGGAGAGCATCAATGATTGGTATCCACTCCTACAATGAAGTCAAAATCAAGGTCACTAAAGAAATGGCCTTGTCACTATTTGACTTGTGGCCTGAAGACAAAAAACATCTGAAGATTGCAAGATTCAATGATCCTATTATTGCACCCCATATTTATGAGAAGTTCCTGTATGCATACGGGAAGTTCCCAAATAATGATGAGGTGCCGCAATATTTTGTTAAGATGTTTTTTGCTCAATTCCGAGAGCACATGGACCCTAACTATATAGATACTGGGTCCAAATTCTATGGAGCTGGAAAAGGTCATACATATGAACGACCTGATGCTATGTGAGATGTTGGGTTTAGGCCTCCAGCACCTCGTTTAGCAGCTCGACCACATGGTGTAGTTACACTTCCAGAGGAGTTAGCCCTTATCTCTAGTGCTGCATCATAAATGAGGGATAAGATACAAGAACATATTGTAGCTACTTTAGGAGGGGTGGAAGTCGGCTTAGGGACGAGCCAACCTTCATCTAGTGTAGGAGGGCATCCATTTGTGAGTATCCCAGATGACGTGTTGAGGGAGATGGAGCAAGATAAGCTTATTGAGTATGCATCCTCATGTAGAGACCTATATGAGCAATCCAGGACAGTACAAATGCACACCATGGGAGAGGTATGTACAAACAAGTTTTGATCTAACATGTTTTTTTGGTGTATATATACATTTAGTCTCAGAAAAATAACGCCAATATATTTATTTAACTTATGCAGTTTACAAAATTCCTAGAACAACATTGCCTTTCCCCTCATGCTCATTCTGTAGATCGTGGACATGATCATGTACAGGTGCCACAGCCATTACTCATTACTATCTATCTATATTTTTGAATGTCAAATTGAAATTGAATTTATGTCACATAAATTTATATGGTATGAGTCTTAACATTATGGAATTTTCAGGTTAGCGCTACACATGAAGGGCTGCCTGAAGAGATTATTCCTTTTGAAGTTCCAATCATGACACAGGTATTGATACTTTTCATTAAGCATATTTATAGTTTTTATTATATTTCTTTTCGCAAACTTTACTGTTAACTTTGGTTTCTACTTTTCAGGGTACAGAGGATATTGACATGATGCGGACTGAGCCTCAAGGAGATCCTGTAGTCTCTGGGTCAGAGAGTCTACATTAAACCATGGTAACCTCTTACCCTTTATTCGTTGGTATCATTGCCACATTATAAACATGCTGTCTAGTGAATTTATAGACAGTCGATAGGTTCCTTTATGTATCTAGTGAATGATAAAACTAATATTTAATTTTCAGTAATTTAACTTTGAGCCATAGTCAATTCACTAGGTTACTAACAGTATAGGTAACCGGTCAAACCGCCTGGTCAACATGCCCACCGGTCAAACCGACCGGTCAAATCCTAGAACACCAGGAAGACACTGCCCCTACTGAAACATAAGAACTAGTATGACTCTTTAACGACCAATATGGGATAAGTATTGGCATAATGTATCAAGTAGAGTGCAATTTTTAGTAATAAGAAAGGATATGGTTCTCTTAGCATGTATTTCCAGAACAACACGAGTTTCATTTTGGACAAAAGACCAAACATCTTATGTTCGGTCACTGAACCAAGCATTGAGTAGTAATACTGGCATAGGTCCGTCTAGCCCTTGTCATGATATGGACATTGAAGTTTCCAACCTCTGGTGCATTTCTTGAGTTTACCCAAATGGTCATCATATCAGATATTGGAACTAATACATATGCAATCTCTAGCTTCAGAATAGTTGGGTTCAGTACTAATTGACCCTAGTGTGTGCTAGGTTAATATCCCCCCTTGAACAAACCTAGAAATAATATTTTTTTATTGGGCCGGTTCTCCTATATTTCTTATTTATTATCTATTTTATAATATTTTCTCTTGACTAGACCTTGTATCAAGTTGCATTGTGGAAAACAAGTAGATATGGGTTAATTCATTCGAACTTTGTGTGATTGTGCATTGTATACATTGAATATGGACACATTCACATTGAGATTGTCAATTCCTGGTGCATTTATTGAGAACCCAAATGCTCAACATATTAATATTACAACTCAGGCATATGCAAAACTCAAGCTTTATAATTTCCTAGTTTGATATCCAGAAGTAGGTTTGATATACCTCCCATGTTTGATATTGAATTCAGAATAACTACACAGGCCTATCAAATATCAATAATGAACTTAACTTTGAATTATTCCATAGTAATAACCATGCACAATAGCACTTAGAACAAACATATACTTTGGGAAAGCGGATATGTGTATGTTGATCAGTGGAAAATTAATTAACCCAAGTATATTTAATTATCTTTTCTTAAATATTCATAGGTTATATATGGTGTCGAAGGAAAACTAGGTAGCCCGTTGGCTATAAGTATACAAGCACACCAATGCAGAAGTCATATGGTAATTGTGATATATTTTCGTCTCTGACTCTAAGATATATCCTTCTCTTCAACAACATTAAAGAATATCTAGTTTTTACAGTCCTACAGTTTTAGAATTTTAGAATCATACCCCACCTAGCATATGACACATTACTGGCTTGTTTAGCATTGGGGGTTTGACAACATTGGTTTGAGATTTTTTTCCTCAGAAAGGCTCAATACATAATCATGAAATCCTTACCCACATTTAGCCATTTCTATGCAGTTCTTGACTTTTCATCATGAACTCCTTGACTTTTACTCGTTGTTTATGAACTCTTCATCAAGGTTGAAATGAACTTATTTTGCAAAGAATAAATTTCTTCCTTAGACAACTACATCCCTGATCTATAGCTACTGATGACTGCAATTGTTTACCTGCAGTTCTTTGAAATGCAACACCATGATGCTATTAAGGCTTTTAATATCTATACACGAACTGGTAAATAGGTATATTTGGAAATATATTGTTCCAGAAGTGTTGTAATTGATGTCCTCAGTTTCAAACCCTATCAAAACAATGCATATACCTATACTTTTTTGTTTTTTAAGGATGATTGTGATCCAGCATTACTTTTTTCCAAGAAAAAATGCTTCAGCGACATTCCCTCTTAACATGTTTGAAGTTTTTATCATTATTTAATTCCTTTCACAATGCATATACATACTTTCCTATTCATTTCCAAATGTTTAGTTTAATTAAACAAATTTTGTGGCAGCATTTCTATTGGATTCATTAATTCATTAGATGATGTGATGTCTCATTGAGTCATTACATAGTAGGAGAAGAGGATTAAATTCCAACATCTTGACTTGCAAGTTCCCTAGTAGGAAAAATGACAAGAACAAGAATAGGTAGTCTTTTATGATCTTGGAGGAATGGTGACTTGACTATCACCTCAATAGCAAGAAACAAAAATGCTACTGTCACTGTCTTCCTTTGTGCTTGTCAATTGAGCCATTTTCTTTGCACTTTTCCCTGAAGACCCATTTAACCATTTGCACTTTTTTCTTTAGGAAAATCATCAAGTTCCAGTGTTTCATTTCTCTGTATGGAATCACATTCCACCTCTATTACTTTGTCCCATTATTCTTTCCATGTGCATTGAATCACATTCTACCATAATTCTGGTGAATTTGTGATAAAAACCATATATAATTGTTGTAAAGGCAAATGTTGCAATATTTTTGATTTCTTGCTTCCTTTACTACTTTCAGATAGTTCTTGTAGCTTTGAGCCATCTAATGTTCACAAATTTTGTTTCATAATCTTCTTGGGCATTGATGATGTTCTCACTACTAGCATTCCAAAAACTTCTTGGGCTTTGACGATATCCTCACTATTAACATTCTAGAATCTTCTTGGGCTTTGGTGACGTCTTTAGTACTAGATTTGACATCATTGACTTTATTATCACTAGATTCTTGATTGCTCCTTTGTTCCTGACTTGGAATGCTTTCTTCTGCTACCTTTTTACCTCTGTCTTCAATAGGCCATGGCACTTCAATTTCATTTGAATTACCTTGGATATAGTCATCCTCAAATATAACATCTTTTCTGAGTGTATCTTTTTCCAAATAAAAAATCTGATATCCCAGTAAAAATTTTCATAGGAGTGGTTTGTAAATATCAAGATTAATGAGTTGAAGTAATGAAGAGGCTCTTGTAGAGCAACATGAATCGACCTTGTTTTTTTCTAGCTTCGCAAATAAGTTGAGGATAAAATATGGATATCTAAGAAGAAAATTTTGTCAGTTTCCCATCCATATGATCCGGTGTATCATAATCATGGATATGAAAGGTCATTGATGTAATGAGTGGGTTTATGCTAATTTTTGCAATAATGATAAGGTTAGACGTTTATTTCTTGGCATGAAGATGTTTGGATAACTTTTTGACATAAGATATCTCTATCCTATTTCATTATACTCCCATATGGTATGTTCCCCAAACTTCATAACCATATAAAAGGGTAGGTTTGATTGAGAAGTGAAAACATGAAACATGCAAGTCTTGAAATTGAAGCTAAAATACATTTCTTTTCAAGGGTGGTAAGAGTCATATACCCATTTATTTTAAGCAATGGTAAGAATTATGAACTTACCCTCACTATGTCAATGGTGACTTGTTCCTCCCCTGTGCAGGATGTTGCTAAAGGAGAAACTGTTATTAAGGAGAAAGAAGAAGAGCTGTATGCCTTACAAGAAAAACTTGTCAGTATGGAGAATGTGAGTTTCTTCTAAAAATTATCTGTGTGGATGATTTATTAAATTGGAACATTTATTTTAAGCATTGTAGCATCATGCATTTATTGTATTCCGATGTGAAATAAGATTAATAGGATAATACTTTACCTTGCTTACTGTTAATCAATGCAAGAACTTTGTCCAGGATCCAGCAGCTCCATTTCCTTATTATTACTTTAGTATCATGCTCTTTATTGTAATTATCTTGTGATTTCAGATACTGTTTTATTTTTTTAATTTTTGATGGGATTCCATAATAATCTTGTTGTTATTACAAGAAGAGATCCAAAAGCTCATTGATGATCACAAGGCCACACTAGAAGCAAGGAAAACTGAGTTTGAAGTTGAGATTGAACAACGAAAATCTTTATGCAAAGAAAGAGAGGAAGCTTTAAGATTGTTTGAGCAGCTTAAGAAATTGAAAACAGAGTTAAATGTGACAGAAGATTTTTAGAAATGTGCTTCAAATATTTTTAACCAGTCGCCTTCGCCAGGAAAAGTGGGTGATTATACTGTTGGGAAGGAAGAAACTGACATTGTGGCGATTGGGTGTTCAAAAGTGGTGATCCAGCTCGCAGGGCTCGAGCAATTGTACAGGCTATAGCTCACTATAATGAATCTCATGTTCTGGCTGAGGTTAGTTGTGATTTGGGAGAAGCCATGGTCAGAATCAATCTCGATAATGAAAAAGTGGTGCGATATGTAGAGAGATCAGAGTAAAATCATGGAGAAGGCATGGTAATCTTAAAGTGGGTGGGTCTTGGAGAATAGAACTAGAGTCTCCCCATCAAAGGAGAGACATGAAGATTCTTTCACAGATCCTAGCTAGTATGGAACCATCCCAATTGAGAAATGGGAAGCAATTCTTTCAGAGTGCTTCTAAAAGCGATCAGGCTGGGAAGCTGGTAGCGCGCTTGTGATTTTCTTCGCACGCATAAAATAGCTCTTTCAACAGGAAGGAGCACCATTTCAGCTTGGCACCCTGAACACAGTGCTCCGCAATAGAGATAGTGTCCAGGGTGCATTCACCCTTTGTATAGTGCCTCATTGTCTTGCTAGCAATGAGGTAGCAGGAAAATTTAATCTCGGGCTTATTGATGAGCTCTCTCTTGGCTCCCTTCCCTCCCTGCCGGGTGCCATATTTGCTATATAGGTCTGCGTCTCCTAACTTCCGTGCTCGCTTGGAGGTGGTCTAACATGCAGTCGAGACATCCGCACCATTCTTTGAAAGCCCGATCAGACGATGGATATCTTCAGTGTGAATGGGAATTTCCTTGTTCAGCCATAAGGACCCATTCTGAATGCGGCTGAGTAAGAAGCGAGTGCACCGCAAAACTGGTCCTGTGGTCCCGAAGACCGGAAGATTTCGTAAATTCATAAGAGAGGATTGCTGAAGGCCCCGGAATGCTGGTAAAATTCTATTGGCTGAGTGCCCGTCTGTGCTATATTAGTGCTCCATATACACCTGCCAGTGGAGTGCCGGGAATGCAGAAGAGTCTGAAAGGTTGGCATCTATCAGGGTTGCACTGTCGTATTTCCCAACCAGGGATTCTGTCTTGTGGATCCTGCTGTCGAGCTCCTGTTCGAGGACGGATGGGAGGAACTTCGACATTTTTTCTCGGCGCTGATAGACGTACATAATTCGTCTCAGTGTCCTCTCTTGGCGTTGTGCGTCTGGATCATTCTGATGCTCTGGTTCTGCTTCAATTGCTAATTCTAACTGCTCTAACATTCTCGTGCTTTTTCCCATGCAAGTTATGTAATTACTTGGCACGGCTGAAGTTGATGAGGCCCCATAATGAGTTAATTCATGCTGGCATTCTTCTCTACAATAATCGTGCCATCAATCGCATGCCAATGTATATTCTGAAAGTTTCTAACGGTGGCATGGGGAAATGGGTGGACGCGACGGCTGAGGTTACTGCGGATGATGGAAAAATGATTATGACGAGGTTATTTCCTATTATGGTAATTAATGATGCAAATATAGACGATCCTACGGATTGACACAAGTACTGACTGAAATGACCTGGATTGACACTGACGCATTTATGGATCCTACAGGGATGACACACTGGACACGCCCCTCCCCGACCACAGTTGGTTGCAGTGCGGTCCCTGCAAAAGAGCAGTTATTGACAAGCTATGCAAAAAAGAAAAAGACTACCTATGCTCATCTCGGTTGTGGGAGAGTTATTCAGCTATGCTACTCTACGAGTGCTCTCAGGTGCGAGAGTTATTGATGAAAAATGAGAGGTAACTACTCCTGGTAGGGTTTCAGGTGTGCGCCATTCACCCACCCAGGTAAAATAGTACCATCCAGCTGAGCCAACCGAATGGCTCCAGAATCTCTAATCTCAATGACAAAGTAAGGTCCCAGCCAGTGCATTTGCAGCTTTCCTGGAAACTTCTGAAACCTACTGTCATATAAGAGGACCTTACCGCCAACTTGGAATGTTTTTTTCTTGATGTGGTGGTCATGCCACGCTTTCTGCCTGTCCTTCTGAAACTTCTGGTGAAATTCGGCTAGAAACTGGGCCTCATCCAGTTCTTGTAGTTCGTGGAGGCATTCCCGAAGTGACTCCTCTTCTAAAAAATTGAGGGATGTGGCAATTAAAAGACTCGAGACAGTGAACTCTGTGGGAACCACAGCTTCCCAGCCATACACCAGCTGGAACGGTGTCTAATTGGTCAAGTGCTTCACCGTAGTCCAGTAGGCCCATAATGCAGCTGGTACGCGCTCATCCCAATCGTCGCGCTGGGCATTGCAGCTCTTAGTCAAGCCTTTTTCAAGAATTTTATTGAATGCTTCAACGGTACCATTGGCTTGCGGGTGGTACGGGCTGCTTTTGTGATGTTGGATCATGAATGTGTCTAGCAGCGACTTGATCGTGTCATTAATGAAATGCGTACCCTGATCACTGGTTGGAATTCGTGGGCAACCAAACCTACTGATGATGTGTTCAAAGATGAACGGTGCTGCTGTATCTGTCGTGCAGTCGCATACAGCCACTGCCTCAGCCCACCTGGTGAGGTAGCCGGTTGCGGTAATGATGTATCGGGCCTTGGAGTGCCTGGCGACCGATGCTACAGGGCCTACGAAGTCAACATCCCACTTCTCTAACGGCTGCAACACATGTACTGGGTGTAGTGAGAGCTCGTCCCTGTGAGAGGGCCTCCCTGTCTACTGACAGACATCGCATCGCTTAACAAATGTCTTACAATCGGCATGGACCATCGGCCACCACAGTCTAGCTTGGAGCACCTTCCTTGCAGTAGGTTTCATGCCCACATGCCCGCCCGCAACACCGCTGTGACATTCCCACATCACAGCTTCATGTTCATGGTAAAGTACGCATCTGCGCAAAACCTCATCAAGGCCCAGTTTGTATAGCTGCCTCACAATTAGTTGGTATTCGGCGACGCGGACGACCAAGTGCCGCTTCTAGAGCAGGGTGTAGTCCTGAGGGCATTGCCCCATGGTCAGATAGGTGGCAATGTCAGCCAAATAATCTGGTACAGCTTCGACGCGGAAGAGGTCAGCATCCGGCAGCTACTCATCGAGAAAGCCGTCGTTCTCCCCCATATCCAACCTGGATAAATGATCGGGCCCGACGTTCAACCTCCCAGGCTTGATGATCACTTCAAACGTGAATTCTTGGAAGAGTAGAAGCTAGTGACAGATCCGACCTTCCAAGACAGGTTTATTGACCAGGTACTTCAAAGCAGAGTGATCCGTAAAGAACTTGAAATTGCCCCCTAGAAGATAGTGGTGGAACTTCTGGAGAAAGTACACCATTGCTAGGGCCTCCCTCTCGGTAGTGGTGTAATTCTTCTCCGCATTAGACATTTTGCGGCTGGAGAAGTAGACTGGGTGGTCAACTGTCATGTCACTGGGTTGCGCCAAGACAGCCCCAAGTGCAATACTGGAAGCATCAATATGCACATGGAACTGCTTATCCCAGTTGGGGTGAACCATAATAGGCATCGTCGCTAGCTTTTCCTTCAGAGTGTCAAGAACCATCCGACACTCCTCCGTCCACTGGAAGACTTCGGACTTCTGCAAGAGATTTTCTAAAGGAGCAGTGATCTTCGCGTAATTTCGGATAAACCACCGGTAATATCCTGTGTGCTCGACCAGTGCCTGCAACTGATTCACCATTTCGGGGGCTTCCATGTGGATGATCATTGCTACCTTGGCGGGGTTGATGCAAACCCCTTGCTTGCACACCACGTGTCCTAACAGAGTGCCAAAAGGAACTGCAAAAATGCATTTCTTCAAGTTCAAGGAAATCTGCAACTGGCGACACCGATCGAACATGATGCGAAACAAGGTGGCGTGTTTCTTCAGCAGACTGTAGACGGTCCAATCGTCCATGTAGACTTCCAAGAACTTGTGGATATACTCCCGGAAAGAAGCGATGACGATCTGGGAAAACACAGCCGGGCCATTCTTCAAGCCAAACGGCATTACGTGGTATGCGAATGATCCCCACTCGGTGGTGAACGTCCTCTTTGTCTTGTCTTCTTCTGCAATCCGCACCTGATGATAACCCAAAAAGCCATCAGTGAAGGAGTAAGCATCGTTTCTCGCAACATGATCCAATACTTTGTCGCTGAAAGGAGTGAGAAATGGATCATGGATGCAGGCGTTGTTCAGGCTTCAGTAGTCGATGCAGACTTGAATTTCTGACTTATACTTCTTATTCTGAATGACGATAGGACTCACCTACTCCGCTTCTTCCACCGAAAATATTAGACCTGCTGCCAACATCTTATCGATCTCCATCTTGAACTTTTCTTTGATCTGCAGGTTCAACCGATAGGGTCGGTGCTTCACGGGCCTAGCGTCTGGTTTCAGCACAATGCGCATTTCCCTGAGGTCACCTTTGATGCCCTTCAAATCTGCAACGGATGAAGGAAATAGGTCTTCGTATTCCTGGAGGAGGCTGAAAATTTCCTTTGTCGCCTCCTCATCCCAGTAATCTCCAACCGTAGCCAGTTTGGGTTTCTCATCCGTACCGATGTTCAAATTCTTTGTCTTCAGCGAGAGCAGATGGATGCCCTCAGTGGTTGGCTCATCTTTCATGCTCTTCTCACCTTCCTTCTCTTTGAAGTACAGGTGCCTTAGGTCCTCCAGACCGTCATCGTCTAGATTTCTGTCAATCCATTGGCAAGCCAACTATCACATGGCCGCAGGATGGGATGCAAATGTGTGCCCGTCAGTCTAAGGATCATGAAGAAACAACACCCCCTTAATAGCTTGTAGTGCCCGGGACACCAGCCCTATTTCACCTTCGAAAGAAAAGCACCGAAAAAATTTACTCGCAACTTGCGGCGAAGAGCTGGTCCCTCTTTTCCGTTCTTCTTCTAATTACCACGCATGGGGAATGGTGTCTAAAGAGTGGACAAACTGATGAACCCATAGCTCTTCTGGGTACCCTATACTTCTCCACTGCTTCTCACAGGTTTTCAGGTGGTCTCTTGGATCAGAAGTCCCGTGGTACCTATGCATGTTGCGAGGTCCTTCGTCTTCTTTAAACTGTGCTCTCAAGGCCTCCGCCACACAACTCCAGCGCGTCAGAGTGTTGTGGTGATTCTTCCACCACTGTGCTGATGTGGATTGCAGCGCTACATCCAAAAGTGGTATCTGACTTCCTTCTGGTACCATGTCTTCTACTTTGGCAATAAAGGTATTAACGACTTGCATGTTCGATAGGGTAGGATACCCTCGGATCTCTGCACCAATCCAACGAACCCAGACAATATGAGCGCAGCTCCACGTGCTGGTCTCATACCCACCCTACTGCCAGTCCTCCCATGCGAGTTCTAAATCTAGCTCTGAGCTCTGGACACTGCGCCAACTGACAGAGCCAGTCGCGGTCGGGTTAATATAATCTTCCCGCTTTCCAGCAGTCATCTGATAAAGGTGGTCCATCATTTGAGCATCCTCCCGGTTATCCACCGTTTTGGTATATCTCGGGCCTTGATATGGGTCAAGAGGCTGAGTGACCCGGACCTCTCCATCTTCAAAGATCATCAGCTCCTTTTTTAGGTCAATAATAGTGTAATTCTCGAATGCCCAATCGATGCCTAACAGGGCAAGATAAGGATCCTTGTCTCCCATAATATCAATAACTTCAAAATCCATGTAGGTCTTCACCCCTACAATGTCGACCTCGACCCCTTCGAGTCAGCTGATTGGCACAATGCAATATTGATTTTCCATTCTAAGCTGGATCGGCAAGTAGGTCAGTCGTGGCCTTCCCAGAGCCTCCCATGTCTTCCACGACAAGATATTGACGTCAGATCCTAAGTCAAGCATAGTGTCGCTGATCTGGAACCTCGCAACCTGCGTATTAAGCCAGAACTCTTTTCCCATTCGGTGCTTGTTCCGCTTGACCCGTTGAACGTACTGGGGGGTTGCGCTCACCGGTTCCCCTGGTCCTGTACTCCCCTGCAATGCACCTTCCAAGGTATTCTTTAGCTGCTGCCGCATCGCCGCATTGTCAACAATCTTGAGGAATAACTGGAACCATTCCTCAACCAAGGTTCCTATGGCACTCTTCTCACTAGGATCTGTCGGCAGGGGCACCTCCAAGCCCTTGGCTACTCTCAGCTGAGCAAATGCCTCGACCGCCTCCTTGAAAAATTGCTTCTGTGTTGTTGGCCTAATTAACTGGTTCGGGGAGGTTGGTCGGACAACTTGTGCTGGCTCCTTCCTGCGAGCATCCTCCCCCGTCTTCTTCCTGCCTCGCGTCACAATAGCTACATTATGCATGGCCTGAGTCACGGTCCCTTATGGCTCGGAGTTGACCAAATTCGTGGCCCTCTGTCATGCCCTTTCCTCCCACTTCTTGATAAGCTCTGGGCATTCCTCTGTTGCATGGATATTTACACGGCACTGGGAACACCATGGGCGTTGGGGAAAGGGACATTCCCAAGCCACGTGACCCTCCTAGTCACAGTTGTAGCATTTCATTGGACCTTGCCCCCCTGTACGGCCTCCACGCATACCGCCTCCTCTTCCCCTGGAAGCCTCATTCACCCTATAGGAGGGTCAGTCCAACCGATCTGCGAGTGCGTCGAGAGCCCTGCATTGCTCAGTGTTGTGAGTCGTGGAAGCACAAAACTCATAGTATGCATTGTTTGGGACGCTGGATTATTTCTGCAAAATTGGGCACATCCGAGGTGGATGGCCCATCATCCGACAAATTTCACAATCTTCAGTGGTGGTGGGGTTCGATTGAGGTGGGAACCCCACATATGGCTGTTGTGGCTGGTATACCCCTTGCGGGTTCATTTCCGCGCCACCCCCCATAGGTGGACCCCCCTGGATTACCGTGACAGAGGGACTCACACCTGCACCATGCAACCGGGGACACTCGGTTGCAACGTGGCCCTCGACCAGGCAATGAGTGCACCAAAAGTTCAACCTGGATGGTCTCATCGGCTGCAGCTCCTTGATCTTTTCAGTCAAACTGGAGATCTGATGTTGCAATCCTACCAAGGAAGGATCCTGCGGGGCCGGCCCTCCCCGATATTCCTGAGGGTAGCCCAACATGGCCTCTATCTTCATGGCCTGCTCCAAAGCGTCCTACAAGTTGTCAATCTTCTGCTGGGTGAGGGGGGTTCATGTCAAGGGAAGCAGAGCCTTGATGAACCGGTCCCTATGATGGTTTGGATTGATTGGGTAGCTGAGTTTCCCAATCACGTCCTTAAATCGGTGCATTAGCTCCCATGCAGTCTCCCCTTCTTTCTGCTTAATTTCCCAGAGCTCGGACAGACCCTGCTGGACTTTCTAGGGAAGCTTGAATTCGTGGAAAAAGTCTCGCTTAACGTCAGCTATTATCAGATTTGGATGAGCCTTAGACCATTTGATGAACCATTGGAGAGCCCTCTCTCTGAGCGTGGTTTGCAACTCTATGAGCTTCCCTGCATCTAGCGTCTGCCGAGCCCTCCATATGGCTTCGCAGAGATACTAGTGTTGCTCTACATCATCGTTGCCCTGGCCAGAGAATTCTGGATACTGAGTGAATGACCCAGCCATATTTACTTACGGAGGGTTGACCAGGATAAATCCCTCGGGTCCTAGTTGCGTGATTGTTCCACTGGGGAATGCAATATTGACGTTGCTAGTAACGTGTGTCGCTGTCGACAATGAACTGATGTGCAATTGACTTAATGCTTGTAACTTAAGAAAAATATTACTTAAAGGTTGATAGAGTACCAAGGGAAGGCAGGGATCCGTGCCGTGTGGATTTTTGGAAGTAGGGCTTCCTAGAGAGATGATTGTCGTCCGCTCTTGAAACAACTGCTGCATCATGACGTACCATTCGCCATCGCAACTTTCTTCGGGCCACACACCTGCATCATCTTCATCAGTCATCATCTCCCTTTCTCTCTTAGCGGGGCTCCCATGCACCCGCTGCACTCCCACAGTGGTCCCTTCCCTTTCTCGGGTATCCGTCGGAGTGTCCATAATTGTTGTCCTCTGAGGCGCCTTCTTCTAATTCTTCCTATCGATTTCCCATCGTTTTAAATCCCGCATCAGCCTTTTCCGCCACCTATCGGTGATCTACGCCCGCCGATGTGCATGTCACTCCCTCAACTGCCTTGCAGCCTCAGCATCCATTCCCCCCTCCCTGCTTCACACTTTACGTGACATCTGTCCCTTCAGCCCTTCCCCCAACACTGGGGGTTTACGATTCCATGCTCACCTTTTGGAATTCCATCAGCCCTTCATCCACCATCAGAGCCTTAATCCACAGCGGAATCTCCTTAAGCAGCTTCCCTCTTAGCCCAAAACAGAAGATAGCCTCAGCCTTCGAGAAGGATTGGTAGTACTCTGCAGCAAACTCTACATATAGCCGTCCAAGGTGGTCTCTACCCAAAAATCCACCGCGTAGGTCAGCTCAGTGTTCAACCGATGCAGGGCCACCAGATCCCCGTGCACCCACTTGTGGTTTATCTTCCATGAGCTATCCCTAGGCACCTTCATTTTTAACCTCCGTAACCAGTTATAGAGGTCACTAGGGAATTTTCCCCAGAGGATCTCATAGGTATCACTGGTGAAATCGGAGAAAAGGAAGAGATCCTTAAGCACCCTCTCCTTTTGATTCGTCAACTCTGCTTGTTGAGCAACGAACTCGTCCAGATGGTTATCCCACCATCTTTGTGTTTCTCCTTCAAAGATCCTTGATACCATGATCTATTTCCCCTCATAACATGCAGGTCCCGGCAACGGAACCATTTGTTGGCGAAGAATCAGGTCTCCCAGGCAAGACCCAAGTTCATGGGTTGTGGCCAACAAAGGAATCCGTTGTAGTCTAGAACCACGCCGGCATTATCAACCTACTCCGGAGAGCAGAGAGTCTCACCCAAGGCATGCCGCAACCACATGTAGGAGGGGAATAGATCGATAGCAGGGAAAGGATCCGCAACTCATGATTAACATGGAATGGATTGCATTAACATCATATATATGCAAGAACATTCAGAGAGTATACAAGTATTAAGAAAATAAAATTTTAAATCATCGCAACCATCATGCATGCACATGAATCACATAATAAGACAGCAACCTGCAATCGTATTGATATCTTCCGCCAAACCCCTAGTTACATAGCTTTCGCAAGTAGAGCTTACAAGTCTGATACAGATGCCTTATGGAACAGAAAGGTAGATAAGAGAAACCTAGGAACTACAGAGATATCATCCTCGGTCTGTGTTCCTGCTGCAGCGTCCGTTCTTTCTCCTTCAGTCACTCTGCCTTCTCCTCTTTCGCCCGGGTGACGGCTATTTATTCACCTGCTATCGCAACTGTTAGTTCTTCTTGCATTCTTCTTCAGCTGCTTCCGGCTTCTCTCTTGTTGTCTGTGTGTTATGCTTGTTGTTTTCTGTTGTATATCTTCTTTGCATGTGCTCATGCATCTTCTTTCTTTAGCTATGTACTTGTTCCCTCACAACTTCGGTAGCTCTACTTCTTTCTGTAGTTGCGACTTCATTGCGACTGCCATGTGTCATCCTTTTGCAACCCAAAATCTGTCCTTTATTCAAAGTCAAAATATTCAAAACACGTTTTCAAAACAAGGGCCCCAACACAATGTGCTTTCTTGTAGTGGTGCTAATGCATGGATGTTCACGGAAAATCTAAAGCAGGAGTTGATATGTGGATGAAAGAGACTCTTAACACATGTCCTAAGTTGGCTAGAGGAAGGCAATAAAACGGGGTTGACTGGCCCGAGAACACACAATAAAGATAGGGTTAATTCGTGACAGGGGTTGCAAAAAACACAGGGTTAATTGGTGGGAGGGGATGAATAGGTTTGAGGCTGCCAAATGATGCAAAAAAATCACACATGTGGACATTTTCACTTGAGGGTGCATGGTTGGTGGCTGAGGGCATGCTTGTGTGTGCAACAAACTCGTGGTTAGGCATGGAAAACCTAGTGTGGCAAGATGACATTCATAACTTCTTAGGTTCACTTTCAAGGTTTGGCTTCACATCCACACCTCCATCACAAAGTCTCCACTTATTCAGCTCGTGTCATAGCATCTACATTTATGGAATATTAAAGAATTCTTTTAATCTCACTAGATATTGACAAAACATCTCAAAATTCTTTTATTGAACTCCCTTCCCAATACGTCTTTCTTAGAAGTAACCCCCTATTTTTTAATAACTACTGCCTATTTTTAATAAATATTCTGTTTTTTTACTGAATACCCTTTTTATACCCCCAATATCTATAAACATCCTCTACCACACATCCTTCCCACAAATACCCACAATATAGTGACTCTATGTTTCACAATTTAAAGACCCCTTTATGAGTGAACATGATAAGGTCTTGGTCAACAAGGTGAATCCCTTGTGACTCCCACACATCACTCTCTTCAAGGGTATGGATGTGCATGTGTGCAACAAAATCATGTGTTTGGATTGAAAACCTAGTGTATGATGGGAGGTCCATGAGGGTGTGTATGTGTGCAACAAAACTATTGGTAAGAATAGAAAACCCAATGTATGATGGTTGTGATTCATGAGTTTTAGGTTCACCTTTAAGCTTTGTCTTTTCCCCATCTCATTCAGAGCCCTTGTAACTTTTCAAGATGGGTATTTTGCTTCAGTGGAATCTTATTTGCTTCTAGATCATTCCTTATGTTTTCCTTTTTGGTTCAATTGCATGATATACCAATACTGTCGCAAGGTCTCCTATCAAGTATGGCATTTTCAACCATTTGGTATTGTCTCATCACCTTCATCATAGGAAATGCCTCTTCCTAAGACTGGTCTTTATAGACTTTTTGTTTGTAATATATTCTGTAGGTTTTTCCCTTTATCTTCATTATTGGAAATGCCTATTTCTAAGAGTGGTCTCTATAAGGTTTTTATCTCTACTACATTGTGTAAGGTTTACCCTTATTATTGTTACAAGATGTAATTTATAGTGCCATTGAACTGTTTTGTCACTTGTTCACATTAGGATGACTTCCTTTCGTCTTCCTTTCTACTTCTAAGTGCGTGAGCGATGTTGTCTAGCTCTAGAAATCTCTCCTTTTTCAGTGTTTGTTGTTCATGTTAAAATAGAAGTAGCTAAATATAGGAAATAGATAATTAGGAGTTACCTTCCAGAATAAAAACAAATGAACAATATCTTTGAAACAAATAAACCACTGCAGTTTGTGGACATGCAATTAGAGAAGAATGCAACTAGATAAGAGGATAGGAGAATATTAGCATCAATAGTTAAATGGAAAGTTTGATGCATTATAAATATATGGCTTGTGATAAAATACAACTGTTGTGTAGTGTCATGGGCTTTTCATGGTATTAGAGCAAGGAAAGTGATGGGAGAAGCTAAATGATGTTGAAGTAAGCTCAAGATGCTGCAAAGTAAGATGGAAAGATACTAAAGAGAATTATGTTTAAGCTATAAGAATTTTTTTGGGATATTGTCATAGAAATTTGTAAAAAATTGTTGCATTTCCATAAATCTGTAAGAAATTTTTAGAGAGATTAAACATTTATTAGTTTATGGGAATGAGCAGTGTTCTAAAGAGTTTGAAGAATAGAAAAATGTGCACAGTCACTATAATGGAAATCTCATAGGCTTTTAGAGTGATTTAATGGTAGTGGATTTCACTTGTGGAGTCTTAGAATGATGATGTTGTTGTTCAACCTAATTTTAATAGTTGAAGGGGTGGAGATGAAGTCATCCTAGGACTAAGAAGTAAGTTGTAAGTGGGAGGTGTTGCAACTCAACCTCTCATTTAAAGGTAAAATTCTTAGTCCTAGTTGGATAGCCAAGGAGCCAAATATCAGGCAAGCCACCCATTGTCACGTTGGTGGCCTTGCCTCTCTCTTGAAGACTCAGGAATAGGGTTCATAACCTATGGAAAATTATCCTATGAGCCAAACTAATCTAGGATGAGTATAAGGTAGGGTGTGTTATCCTAGCTAAGCTTGACTAACGAAACTTGGTATTCCATTCAGTGGTGTTGGAATGCTTATGCAAGACAGAGTATCATATTGGCAATGCGGTTAAATTTGAAAGATATATAATTTTAGATCAATAACCATTTATCCAATATAATGTTTGGAAATATGAAAATTGTTCTCACTCCAGAAAAATTACAAGTGCTCAAATATGGTAATGAATCCAAAAAAAAGGGTTAACCACAAGTTAGGCTTGCTAGGATACCAAATTCAATCATACATAGCTATGTATCCAAAACACTATTCTGTTTAGCAAATGATAGTAAACATATATCTGAAATGTGTGAAAACCATGTGTAGGTCTAAACTCTTTGAAGTATGCATTTCATACATTCAACAATAATTCATTTACTTAATGTTGTCATTGATGTCTGAAACAATGAGTGCTTCAAGACAATTTAAGAGGCATTATGATTTACACCACTCATTGCAGTCAACTTAAGAAATGAGAATCATGTTACAGGTTTGTCCTTGAACAAGTAACAACTGAAATAACCTTTAAAAAAAATTCCCAACATGTTAAAATTGTACCAAATTGCATCGATCCAATAATGAAGAGATTATGTCAATGTAACATCATTACTACAAAGCGTAATGGCAAATTCTGATAATTTTAATACGATGTTATAAGCCTCAAAATTACTAAGAATGCAACACATCATTATGTGAGGGCACTAAAAGGCATAGACCACATAAAAAATAGAGCAGAATAAATTTATCATCATTACAGTATTTCGTGAAGAGATATTTCTCTTGCATATAAGATACAGTGATTAGAACAACCCAGCAGTGATATTAAAGGATGATGAAGAAAGTCATAATAACTAGTGATATGTGATTCAGGTAGTGACAAGTAACATTATATATTAGTGTTTAGTGTCAGCTTCCATCTATGGATCTTGTATTATATTTGAAGTGAATATTAGCTCAAATTTATAATAAAAGTCACCTCAACATTTCGCAAACAACTCAACCCAAATACCAATGTCAGGAATGCACAGAACTGTTATGAAATAACTTTGATGTTTGGCATTTTTTTTTAGGTCGTTTTGGAAAATCATGCATTGATTTAACTCATATAATACTCAGCATTATGATTAACCAAAGATGAAGCAAGAATATCAAGGAGTTATCTTTATGCAAGCCTGATAAGTCCTTTCAAAAGGGCACAGGTTATTCTATAGGCATTCATGTGATAACAAGATAACCATCTATCATAAGAAACATACTTAGTTCTAAAACAATAATATGAAACTTTAAAAGTCTGATTTCAAAGGTGAAAATAAGCTGAAATTCAAGTCGTTCCCATTATTTTGGCATCAATTTGATTGTTTCAAGCATGTAGATAATGGTTCGAAGTGATAATTAGGTGTTTAAAAAGGTTTACGAGGAAGGGAAACTCAAATAAACATTTTCTATAATAGGATATGATATAGGCATTCGAGTGACATCAAGATAACCATTTAATTTACCACAAGAAACATGCTAAAACAATAATATCAAACTTTCAAAGTCTGATTTCACAGGTGAAACATAAGGTGAAATGCAAGTCATTCCCATTAATTTGGCATCTAATTTGACATTGATCTAATTGTTTCAAGCATCTAGATTATGCTTTTAACCTGGCATCGATCTGATTGTTTCAAGCATCGATCATGATCACAATCATATCCATGCAAAAAAATGGGTGAGTTAAGATCATCTAGAAGTAAACATGATGGACACATTAAATCACAATGGACACATTAAATCACCATATATTAATTATCTATTAAAGCACCCTAATCCAGTAGATCATAATATATTGTTCGTACCAACACACATCTAAGCATCCACATGTCAATTTATTTGTTCAAGCAATCCACAATATATTCTTAAACTATATAAAGTCCAATGCATTGTAGCAATTATATGTTCTAACCCTAGAATCAAAGTTCATTGTTCATCTTGAACAATGTGTTCCACTCATATGAAATGTGCTAGTGGAAAATTTTCGAGAATGGCATCATGACCATCTATCGATAACCTCCATTGTCGCTATTTTTTTCTACTCTTCACTTGCTTCAACTGCAGTCGAGTTGCTATGACCAAGTGACTATATTGGGCATAAATAACCTCTGGCTGGTAATCTTGAAAAACAATATGATCTTTACATTTATTTACTTATTCAAAGAAATGTCCCATTAACACCATTGAACTGATTGGGTATGTATAATTTGATGGATCATTATACTCTTGCAACAACGTGGATTTAGACATAGTGCATCGTAATAAATAATAATGCACTTTTCTTGATTATTTTCTGGTGCAATGATAGTGAAGACATCACATTCTCTAACCATATCAGAGACACGATCATAATCATTGTCAATCACAGCCACTTCATTGTCCATTTCCTTGTCACTCACGTTTCCAAATGGGGGCAATGGTGTCAATTGTTCATGTTTCCATGGTTGAACAAATTTCTTAATTTGGTTTTCACATTCATCGATGGACTCTGTCTGATCAATACATGCATAACAAAAGCAAGAGCACTTTTGTTTCTCAATGCAATGTATATTTGTCATGTTCTTACTCCTAATTGAGTGTAAACTTCTTGTTCTAGGGATTACACTGGTATTAAATGGAAATGATCTATCAACATCACCCATTGCAATATTCCAAAAGTACCTGCTTGAGAAAAACACACATATGTATGAGTCAAATTTTGAAAAATATTAAATATTTTTTTGATAAAAAAATACGTGCACATATATGTATACACATATATATATCTAGACATGTATAATATATTTTTAGTTAAATGTGTACGCCTACCTATGGACATCAACCATCCTTGGGTTCGATACATGACTTAAATTGTCCTTGCACCAATTAACAACATCTAAAGAATTTGCAAGTCGGGAAGTTGAGTGATTCAATTGATACCTCCTAAGTGCATGTTTTACCCATGCCCCAGCACAATCATGCTCTCCTTTTCCATGCCCTGTCTCAAAGAAATTCCATGTATGTCGAATGTTGGTTTTCTTATGAAGACGAGACAACCAATATAAGAATCTTGCTGATTTAAATTGACCAGCACAACCATCTAACCATACCCAATGTTCTTTAAAAGTGACTCTTCGTTTCAACAATTCATTATAAATAACATTAAAACAATGCTGAACAAAACATGTGTCATGTGTTCGATTGTCACTGATGTATAAATGGTACTCCTTAATCACTTCACGATTATTTTCATCGCTATCAAAACCATCGACAGTAAGCTCTGTGTGTCTACACAAAATATGCACAAATATAGATACTTGGTTTGAATGATAATACTCACTTTGTATCTCCTTTTGTGGACTAAATTTGTAATTCTCAGTGAAATCAACCACTGATAATATTGTTCCTTTTGGGAACACCTCACGTGATTGCTTGAACTGTAAATCCTACCATCGTGCTATATGAAAATGCTTAATATATTTGTATATTTGCACCCTGAACTTCTCCATAAAAGATGTCACTGGAATCTCGTCGTCAAGTAAAGTGATATTTTTTGATGTTGTGCTTGAATCTGCAACAGGAGTGTAAGTAACATATTCATATTGCTTCCAATTCAGACTGAGATTTGACTGTCTGGGATCATTAGGATCAATGGGATACTTTTCATCGCAGAGTGCCAAATGAGAACATTTGTCGCATTTTCTTCCACCAACACATTCCTTTTTATAAAATAATTCATTATTCTCTCGTGGACATAATATCTTTGATAAAAATTTGCGAACACTTGAAGGAGGAGGGTCGTTTGACCAATATTTTATGCGAAAATTTACAAATGTCTCATACAATAATTGGAATTCTACATGGTATCGACAACAACACGTGTCTCAAACAGTGATAGGCCTGACATACCATGGTTTAAGCTTCACAAATGTGCTAAGGGAAATCTTCACATCAGTATTACTCTCCATAAAGTTCTTGAATAATTCTACTTGACTAACCTGTGTTATATGTTTGGAATGAGATTCATAAACTCCCTTAGATATACGGTGTCGCAGTTGATCCTTTTCATCTGGCGACACACAAGAATTTGAATCCCAAAAATCTTTTACCCTATCCCTCACACCATCAGGAAGTCTATGATGATATGGACGCCTGAAGATATTAGCCCAACATGCAAGTTCATCATTCTCATCTATTTGCGTTCTAAATTTTGAATGCCTCCATAAACTTTTTCTTGATGTTTTAATCAATTTTGAAGTTGCTGACATCAACCGACTTGATGAAGTTCCTTTCATGACTGCACCTGTTAAAAGTGATCTACAAGCATTCTTTGCAACTTCAGATCGCCCTTTGGCTAGTGTGCCAAGCGCTGATGTCACATTTTTTGTTACCATTTCATTTGCTAAAACCTCTTTTTCACTTTTAATGCCCAATAATTCCACATCATTTTTAAGAGATTTGTGCTTTATAAATCCACGTAACAGTTGAGCTTGTGATATGATAGATAAACCTTCAAAAGTATGTTTCAATCTAGATTTTACTTTATCTCGAACTATCCTTTTAGCCATTGGTGATCCCAATTCTTCAATTTTAGTTGGATCCATATTTTCTAGAAACTTGTAGTTGTATACAACGTTCTTGGAACTTCCAATTAATTGCAGTGAAATTCGACGTGTGGTAGTATCTTCTTGTGGTTCTGATGTTGTCCCTGCATAAAAAATAATATTAAAACTTCTAATTTTAAATTTACATATACATATTTTTAATTTTAAAACTATTTTGAACTACAATGTTTTTTAAAAAAAATACAAAATTCAAATTGAAGAAACTATTGACTCACCAGTGACATCGATATCAATATTCTCTTGGACATTTGTGGTGGTATCTTCTTGTGGTTCTGATGTTGTCCCTGCATAAAAAACAATATTAAAACTTCTAATTTGAAATTGACCTGTATACATATTTTTAATTTTAAAACTATTTTGAACTACAATGTTTTAAAAAAAAAATACAAAATTCAAATTGAAGAAACTAAATTGACTCACCAGTGACATCGATATCAATATTCTCGTTGACAAGTTCCTCAACATTTCTCATTTCCTCGTCATTGTCATGTACCTCTACATCTATTTCACGATGCTCTACCTCCACATTTATTTCATGCCTTAATCTTTCCCTTTCCTCTCACCTTTTTTTTTGTAATCTCTCATTTTTATCCGCTAAATCTTTTCTTTTTTGATCATGCCTTGATATGCAATTCCTTTGGTTTCCCATGTTCAAAAAATTGGAAACCTAAAATCCAATTCTATTTGGACCAAATACCTGAAAAAACATAAAGAGTTCAGACTAAGTACTTCATGCTTTCAATAAGAGAGAAAATTAAAAAAAAAAAATTAAATTCATAGACATTTTGCAAAAATACTTCATGCCTTCATAGATTGCAAGATTGAAAAAATACTTCACGTATTCATAGAGACATTATGCAAAAATACTTCATGCATGCACCCAAAAAAATTTCCAAAAAAAATTTTGCACCCACAAAAACTTTCAAAAAATATTTCGCCAAAAATATTTCGCACCCAAAAAAAACTTGAAATTTTTTTTTTTGCCAAAAACAATTTTGTACACAGA
This sequence comes from Pinus albicaulis, assembly GCA_034641835.2. Classification (NCBI taxonomy): domain Eukaryota; kingdom Viridiplantae; phylum Streptophyta; class Pinopsida; order Pinales; family Pinaceae; genus Pinus; species Pinus albicaulis. Next base: position 1,307,900,579 of record CM076583.1, on the reverse strand, counting down.
AAATATTCGCAACTTTATAGAAAAAGAATTTGGACCTTCACAATTTTTGGACCCTCGCACCTTCGCAATTTTCGTTGGTTCGGAATTGTGTGCGAAATTAATCTTTCGGGCGAGAGTATTTATATAAAAATTTCGACCGAAAGATTGCGTTGGATTTTGATTAAAACATTTTATAAAAATTTTATATAAAACATTTAATAAAACTCTCAGCTGAGAGTTTTCTAAACTCTCGACCGAGATTTTTCTAAACTCTCGGTCGAGAATTTGGCTGCGCGGTTAAATGTAACTTTAGGTGGGTTAAACTCTCGTTCAAGATTTTTAAATTTCTCGATCGAAAGTTTTATAAATGTCTCATCCAAGACATTATCTCGGCTAAGAGTTTCTGGTCAACGAAAAACCCAGAAAATTCTGCAGTTTTCAGGAACCTGCAACTTTGGAGGCATGAAACACCTACAAAAACAAAATGTTATATGTCTGACCAAGTACCATTAGATTCATCTCTGACTCTAGTTTATGATGATATGAGATTTGTGGAGTTTCATTAAAAGATTCAAATTTTTATTAATTTTTTACTAAACTGTGTCACTGTGGAATTTCATTGTTTGAAAAATTGCAGTGAATGAAAATTCAATAACTTTCAAATGACGACACCAAAAAATTCAAAAAAATCAAATTGCATTTCCTCTCCCTGTCTACTTCAAAAGAGTACTCTCATTTTTCTTATTGACGATCACATTGAAAGGAAAATCTGGGGATCATAAAATGTACTGAAACATCACTATTTTTTTGCCTTCGTCCATTTCAAAAAATAATAAAAAATAGTGATTTAATCTTAAAATTACCGAAAAATAGTCTGTGCACTAGTGCAATATATTCATATTATGATGCTATTTTTTTTTTCCAAAAAATGAATAACCTTCGTTAAAAAAGGTTAGGGATCATAAAGTGACTATTTATGTTTGCCTGAAAATTTCAAGTATGTGCAGTTAGTAAACAAGAAATTTACCCCTCTATATGTCAGTAATTTTTTTTTTTTTAAATATGGGTATGGAGGTAAGACAATTCTCTACAATTCTTGTTTTTATGTCAAAGCATAATTTGCAATAAAAATATGAGTTTAGTGGAGTTGAAGTTGAAAAACATAGAAAATTACAATTTTCAACGTCAAAAAAGGGCAAAAAGAGTTTCATATGTAATTAAAAATGTGGTTCAAAATATTTTATTTCCCTATTGTTTATTTTGTACAAATAATGGTCTAATTAGTTTGAATTTCAATGCGTTATATTGTGGTACCAGCTTATGGACACTTACTTTGCACGGAGGAACTCAAATAGGAGTTTTGGCGGTATGTAGAGTGTCATAGTTTATATATTTTCAGGCTTATTCCATTGGTCACATTCACATGTGATACAAACTTTGTATATTTTCATACATGGATAGTTTATGGATGTACATCAAGGAAATTGGTTTATTTTATGAATGTTTCTTATTTCAGTTTATGGATATTCATGTGATATTTGTAATTTCTATATATTTTCATATGGATAGTTTATTTATACATTTATTCATTATTTCAGTTTATGTATTTGTATTTATCTTATTTATGTATTCTCATTAATTTTAGAAGTTTATGGATCTATTAAATTATTTCTCTAATTGAAAACATTTCTATATACTATAACTTTTATTAGTAAAATATATGTTCAAATGTGATTTCGAGTTTCATAGACTAAGAAAATAAGTACAACCTTAAGTTATGATGTCAATAACTTTGATACTTAAAATGAGCTAAAATATGTCATGTATCAATTTAATATTGAACATGGAAAGAATTTTTTTAAGTATTTCAATCAAAATCTTGTCTCAAGGTTCAATTAAAAAACATAAATAGGATTGACAAAATTTTTATTCAATTTTAAAAGATGTCATGTAAACAACAAATAGGTTTTATTCAACATTATTTATTTTTATATTATCTACAAGAGCTTAGTCATAACTTGATATAAGTCAGCCGTATTGAAATTTAATATATAGGTCAAAAAATAATATATGAAAACATTTCTATAATTTTATATAATGTTATAAACTTTCCTAAATTTACAAGTAGCTATCAAAGTATTTAAATCAATTCCTTATGATGGAAATAAGTTTTATTCAATTTTTAAAAACTCAAATATGATTAAAATAAGTTATATATTCAATTTTTAAATGTGGAGATGTAAAAGTCACAAATACAAGTTTTATTCATTTTTATTTGTTAGAGGTTATCTACAAAAGCTTAGTCATAATGTTTGTCGTCAATAATTGTTGTGTGCTTACATTGAAATCAATGCACAGTGTTAAATTAATTACCTTGAAATTAATGTACACCTTATATCTAGCTACATCAAATCATAAATCAACATCTTCACTGAAATCAATGCATCTAATGCAAGCAATGAAATGGGATGAGAAATCAACATCTACACTAAAATCAATGCATCTAATGCAAAAGATCAAATTATATCATTAGAAATCAACATCTACACTGAAATCAATGCATCTAATTATGCAAGAAATCGAATAGGATTAGAAAAATAACATCTACACTAAAATAAACGCATCTAGTGCTAGCAATCAAGTAGGATTAGGAATCAAGATCTACATTGAAATCATTGCATCTAATGCGAGCTCAATCAAACAAGATTAGAAATTAACATCTTTAATGAAATTAATGCATCTAATGCAAGCAATGAAATAGAATTATAAATGAACATCTATGCAGAAATAAATGCATCTAATGCAAGAAATAAAATAGGATAAGAAATTATCATTTGTACATTGAAACCAATGCCTCTAATGCAAGAAATTTTCTTCCCTTTATCTCCCCCTCCATCTATATCAATATCTCCCTCTATTTCTCCTTCTCTGTCTCTCTATCTCACCCCCCCCCAGACACACACCCTCTCTCTCTTGATATCTATCTATCTCCCCCTACCTCCCTCTACCTATCTCTTCTTCCTTCTCTCCCCCTTCCATATATATCTCTATATCCCTCTGCCTCTCCCTCTTCATCTATCTATATCACCCTAAAAAGAAACATTATTTCTCCGTATCTATCTATATGTCCCTCCCTCTCCATCTCCTTCTCCCTATCCCTCTCTCTTCCCCTTCTCCCATTTATCTCTCGTTATATCTCTCTTCCCTCCTACTCACCTCTCTCCCTCTCTCTCCCTCTCCCTTGTCACTTTGCCTCTCTCTTTCTCCATCTCCCTTTCCACTCCCCCTATCTCTCTCCTCACCTTTCTCTGTTTATGCAACACCCTCCTCCCACATCTATCTAGGTAACTATCCAACCGGGGTAAACATGTGATGAGAGGCTACTAATATGAGATTCAACCTACTATATGACCTTAAGGAAGTGGAATCGACGGATGCAAGAAAATCACACCTTACAGAACATCAAAAACATCCCCATGAGGTAACCCAACCTTCAATACCCATAACCGTTGACGGAAACTGACTTTTTGACCTTTTTGGACCATAAATGTAGGCATGCCAAGGCAAGTTAGGGGCTAGCAGCCTATAGCTATGGGAAAAACACAACAAGCATGCAGCCAGGGCCCCAATTGGTCAGTTCCATACCTACAACTCTGGGATTTGTGCCACCTTTTCAGCACCAGAGCCCAAGTCACTACCCAGAAATTCATGAAAATTTAGGAGATGATAAATAACATTATATAAAAGGTAAGGAATCATTCACATCATCAGGAAATCATCTGGACCCCTCCTAGCCATGAGAATAATTTTGTCAAACATGTCACAAACATTTCATCTACTGGTGTAAACACTAGATTTAAACATAGGGGTATCATACTCATTTGAGAATTGCCAAGAAGCATTTAAACCCTTACATCATTAGCTGAAAAACAATATCATTTTCCATAGATCCATTGTGAATTCATTTGTAATTAAAAACATGGATAAAACCATACAACATCACTAATAAAATACATGCTTATGTCCGGCATAATTACAACAGAGATACCATGGATACAATAGAAATAGAATCCACGTAATAACCAATACATTTTCATGCCAAATACAAAAGGAATGACCTCTTAGTTAATGCATGTAAAAACCAACTGGATATGGGACTTCCACGTTCCACCCGAACATAGATTGGTTGATCCATATCTTACTTCAGCCAATCATCCATGTGCCATATTGCGAGCTGAAAATAAAATCACCCTCATAAAAAGAAACCAATCGCCCATGTGCCATATTCCGGTCATGAAAAGAAAACCAACATGACAACTATAATGACATGACACCATACCACTTATTGGAGCTTTATAACATAGCGCGTGGAGGTATTTACATCCATATTCATATGTACATACATCCAACCATCACATCAAAACATATATAAAAACATCAACAAAACATATACCGAACATATACCAACATCTCACCAAAACTTCTTTGCCTCAACAGGGAACAACGAAGGATACATGGCCCACATTTTATCTGCCATCTACCATGTAGATTCATCGGTCCCAAAGTGATTCCATTGCACTTTAACTTGCTCTATTTCTTGGTTCCGGAGCATGAGCACCTTTTTCTACAATATACATTGAGGCTTCTGCTGGAATTCTCCATCGGGTTCCACCTACAATACAAACCAATCAATCAAATGATCAACATATTTAATGTATTTCTTAAGCAATTATATATGAAGAAAATCATGGAATTTCACTATGGAATGAAGTGCACGATGATAGGCCACTGGTCTAATCCTCTCAATGATCTTGAAGGGTACACAAAACTGTGGTGCCAGCTTGGAACATGATCTAATCTGCAAGGATTTCTTTTTGGGATTGCTACACAAGGACACATGAAACTCCTTAAAAAACATGTTCTTGTCTACATAACACTTCTGCCTACCCTGAGCTGCCTTCAAGTTCTTCTTGATCACCTGCATTTATTGTTCCATTTATGCCTACATCTCTAGTCCAATAAGTACCATGTTAACTAGATCACTCCAACTGATAGGAGTATTTCAAATATTCCCATACAATGCCTCAAATGGACTCATCTTTAATGACTCATGGTACCCATTGTTGTAAGAAAAATCTACCAATGGAAGATACTCTTCCCACTTCCACTACTGATGCATCACATGCATCCTCAACATATCCTGTAATATCTTCTTGACCCTCTCAGTCTTTCCATATATCTATAGATGATAAGTTGTGTTTAAGACCAACTCAGTGCTCAAATGTGCAAACAAATCCTTCCAAAACTTGGAAGTGAAATTTGCATCCACGTTGGAGACAATATTATTTGGAACACCATGAAATATGACTATTTCTTTGATAAATACCCATTCTACATCACTAACTGAATAAGTAGTTTTCACTAGGATGAAATGTGCAACCTTTTTGAACCTGTCCACAATAACCATGATGGAATCATGTTTTCTAGTTTTCTTAGGAAAACCTGTGATGAATTCCATGGAAATGACCTCCCATTTCAACCCTGGAATCATAACTGGTTGTAGCAATCCACCTCGATGTTTACACTCTGGCTTAACCATCTACCAATCCAAACATATAGCTACAATATCTACCACATACTTCTTTAGATTTAGCCAATAATATAATCTATTTATTATAGTCAAACTCTTCTGGTATCTTGCCCCGCCCAAGTATAGTTTCACATTAAATTCCCTTGAGATCACCTTTTTGAGCTCACTGATGTCCAGTACATATATCATGTCTCTTAATCTAACCAATCCATCTACTTTGAGATGGTAATCAAAATCCTATACACATGTACCTATATTTATACCTGTACATGTGCATGTACCTATACCAACACCTATACCTGTACCTATACCAACAACTGTACCAACACTTGTACATGTAATTATACTCTGCTACAACTTGTGCATAATCTCCATATACCTATGATCCTATTGACTTTCCTACAATATTATATTCTATAATTTTGTCCCATAAGAGCTCATCGCTGCTAAGTGATTTACCTTTACTCACCTACTAAAAGCATCTGCGACCATGTTCTCCTTTCCCTTGATGTACCTGATCTCAAAGTCAAACTCATTGATTGTGCCCAACCATCTAGCCTACCTGGCACTCAAATTCGGCTGGTCAAATAAGTACCTCTACCCCAATGTGGTCACTCATCAATACAAACTGCTTGCTAAGAAGATTATGCCTCCACATCTTCAATGCATGTATGATCGTTGCTAGCTCAAGATCATGGTTGGGTAGTTCTGCTCATGTTCATTTAGCTTTCATGACTCATAACATACCACCTATCCATCCTCCATAAGAACTCCACCAAGTCCTCCCTTGCAAGAATCTATAAAACCTACAAACACTTTGTTAGAATATGAAATCCTTAACACTAGAGCATGTGTCAACAACTGCTTAAGCTACTCAAAAATATCCTCACATTCCTATGTCCAATCAAGCTACTTACCCTTCCTCTCGAATGATGTAATTTTATAAGTGATCTGTGAAAAGTTCCTGATGAACCTCCTGTAATAGCCTTCCAATCCCATTAATGATCTCACCTCGTCCACATTCTTAGGATCTACCCACTCCATCATGACCCTTATCTTTTTTGGATCTACTGCAATGCCTTCCTTAGATACAACATGTCCCAAGTAGTGTACCTCAGTCTGAAAGAAACTTCATTTGTTGAGCTTAGCATACAACTTATTTTGTAGTAGATCTTCCATGAAAATATATATCAATGGAAAATATGACCAAGAAATAACACCATAGAAGATAAAACTTTAGATCTTCATTAATATCAAACCCTTGAGGTAGGGAAACACCATACAATCACTCCTTAAGGAAGGAGATCACTCCACAAGCCATATGCTTGTCAATACCATAATCCTTGACATTTCTCAATGGAGAGTCTCTAGCCTCTATGTAGGTTTCATAGATGCAATACCATGGGTAGTTACCATGGGTCTCTCAATACTATACATTCAATACAATGGGCTTATCGCTTTATTCCCTAGCTACATGTGGTCCCTTTCATAATGTGGGTTAACAACTTTATTTATTAGCTATGGCCCATTTATTTATCATCATTACATTATTACATCATATTATTCCCTTGGGTACCTCCCTTTGTACCCTATATTGTCCCCCCTAGGTATACTACATTACACCCCGCTTAAACATGTTTCATCCCCGAAACATGAGAAGAACAAAAATAATAAGATATACTCAAAAGAGTATTCCAATGGTACCATTCACGTGCATCCAACCATCCCAGAGAAAGGTGAACACTTGATATAGTTGGTGCCTTGCTTGCTTGAGATGGAAGCGGGTTCTGGAGGTTCCTCTGTGTTGATGTGTTGTGGGTGGATCATCACACCTCTCTATGTGTCATCCAGGGGTTGTTTTAGTTGTTGCTAATTTTTTTCCACCTTGTTGGTCGTTGTCTTGCTAGGTGATGTAGGTGGTGATATACTGAAGCTTTAACTGATGGAATATCTTTCATTAATTCTTCCACTATTGGTGATGGCTGAGTGGTGTTTGGTGCGTTTGATGGTACTTGCTTTGATGTTTGTGTTTGTTTGTCTACCATCAAAGGCTCATCATCTGATGTGTTTGTGTCATTAGAGCTTTGTGCTTCTTCCTCCCTAGTCTCTGCATGGTTCCAGTTGCAAATATCCTGCAATGTATTTTTCTTCTTTTTATACCAGAGCTTCATGCTTCTGCACATTAAAATTGACAGTACCAACAGATTCCATCCAAGGGTGTCCCAAAACAACATCCACAACAACCATATTTGAAGCAAAAAAATCAGAATGTAAAACATACTTATCCATAGAAATCTTCAAATCTTTATAAATTTGAACATCTTCATTATCAACATGTGTATTTTCAATATGTTTTGTTGGAACTTGTGATTTTTTAGCAAAATTAACATCGATGCAATTATGCTTGCACCTAGGAATGATAGACACAATGATGTTCTCTTTCTGAATACTTCCATGAACCTATAATATGGAAAGATTAGTAGAAAATAAGCCTTTATGGATCTTAGTGTCCTTATTTCTAGCTTGAGACCACTTTTCCAAAAGGAATTTTTCAAGTTCTTCCTCAACAAGTTTCCTCACTGAGCTATCAAATGAGGTCCACCATTTATTTTCCCCATCTTTCATATGAAGCCCTATGGAGAATTTCCAAAAATATGGGGATTGAGCCTTGTGATATTGTAAAATTTCTTCAATAGTAGGGCCATCGTATTTTCCTGTAAACTTCATCTTGCCAAAACCCCTAAAACAGAGTAAGGGTTTTGAAGAAAATCATTTACTTTGACGAAAATTTAAAATGGGCGTAACTCGATAAATTTTTGGAAATGGAACAACCATTTTTCATCTTCATGTGTAATTAAAATCCCAATCTGAGCACTCTGGAAACTCATATTCACGCTGGAACTGTCCCATTGTCACAAATTTTTTTGAAAAAAAAGTTGATTTTAAATCAGACATATCTCTCTCGTCCAGACTCCGATTCAAATGATTTTTTTTTAATTGGGTATTTTTTCAATAGGATCTCAGATTTATAATCCTTTTTCCGAGATTATACACAAAAATTTCAAAAAATTACATGAGATACAACATCCATTAATAACCGTCAACAATATTTCTGGAACAAAACTGAATTTAAATCAACGATATCTCCCTCATCTTGACTCCGATTCGACTGATTTTTTTATTGGGTATTTTTTTGCAAGGAATATAGATATGTTGTTTATTTATGAAAATTCTGCACCAAATTTTTCAGATCTACTCTAAAAACTTGCCGCCCAACAAATTCCTACAAAAATTGAAAAAAAAATCTCTCAAACTTTGCCCAAGAAAGTTCTCTAATACCACTTGTAGTAGATCTGACTTGGAAATTATATCAATGGAAAATATGACCAATAAATAACACCATAGAATATAAAACTTCATATCTTGATTAATATCAAAGCCTTGGGAAAGGGTAACACCATATAATCACTCCTTAAGGAAGGAGACCATTCCACAAGCCATATGCTTGTCAATACCATAATCCTTGAAATTTCTTAATGGAGAGTCTCTAGCCTCATATAGGTTCCATACATGAAATAAAATGGGTATTTACCATGGGTCTCTCAATACCATACATCTAATACAATGGCTGTATCACTTTATTTGTTATGAAACCAACTCCAAAAATAGAAGAAAAGAGAGATCAACGCCTTAGAAATCAGCCACTTTGAGGGGGAAACCTCCTTTAAATTACATATATGAACAATTATTGGATGATACAAATGAAAAAACCTCCTTTCTAGGTTTCCATGGGGTCACAATATAATCCTAGCCAACCTAACAATAATAATGTAATGGCACAAAAATAACAATAATGGATTTTATGGGGCACAATAATAACAATATGGGGGCTACAAGGGTACATCAATAGCAATAAGGGGGCTACACTAACAACAATAAGGGACTACACAAGTAATATAGGGACCTAACATGCTCCACTCCTTCAAAAAGTGTTGTCCTCAACTCTTCAGTAGCTTTGGATGCTTCTGTATAAAATTCTCATCGTCCCATGTGGAATCTTCAGTGGGTAAGTTCTTCCACTTGATGAGATACTCTGAAATTGATCGATTTTGTATCTGTCGAGTTCTTTTTTCCTCTGTAAGTTCTTCAGGTTTCAATATGATTTTTCCTTCCTCATCAAGTTCTGGAAATATTTTTTGAACTAGAATTTTGTCACCTATAACCTTGTTTAAGCATGAAACATGGAAAACTGGGTGCACTCGAGAAGAATTGGGAAGCTCCAATTTGTATGCCATAGTACCAATATTTTTCAACACCTTGTAAGGACCATATTAATTTGGCGATAGTTTATTATCCTTCTTAGCTTTATTGAGGGACATTTGTTTGTATGGTTGTAGCCATAAAAATACCCAGTCTCCTACATCAAAACTTCTCTCGTTGCAATGCTGATCTGCCTGTTGTTTCATTCGATTTTGTGCCAAATTTAGGTTATCCTTTAAGAGTTGGAGAGCTTGTTGTTGATTCTCGATGTGATCTTCCATTTATTTAACCTTATAATTTTCTCTTAAAAATGATGTGATGGACAGTGGATGATATCCAAAAAATGCCATAAATGGGGTCATTTTTGTTGCAGTATGGAAGGAAGTGTTATACCATCATTCAGCCAGAGGTTACCACTTGACCCATTGTGTTTGTTTATCAGATACAAAAAAATTAAGATATCCTTCCAAACATTTTTTCATTGTCTCAGTTTTCCCATCAGATTGAGGATGATAAGATGAGCTATGAGCTAGTTGAGTACCCAAACAAGAAAATAATCTCGTCCAAAAATTTCTAGTAAAAATGGGATCTCTATCACTTACAAAAATCTTCGGGTTTCCATGTAGCTTTTTAATTGTTTCCATAAATGCAATAGAAAATGTACTTGCTTTAAATGGATGAGATAATGCACAAAAGTGTGCATACTTGGTAAGTCTATAAACTACCACCATGATGACACTCTTTCCTTTGGACATAGGTAAACCTGTGATAAAATTCATTGAAACCTCTTCCCAATGTTGAATTGGAATGGATAAAGATCACAGAAGGCTTGGGGTCTTAATTGTCTCAACTTTATTTTTCTGGAAAACCAAACATTCAGCCACAAACTTTTGAATATCAAATTTAAGGCCATCCCAAAAAAAATATTTCTTCACCCTGTGGTAAGTTTTTAAAAATCCTGAGTGTCCTCCTAAGGGAGAGGTGTGCAATCCCAAAAGAATCTTTTGTTTTAGTTGGGAATTATTACAAAGATATAAGTGATCTTTATACCATAAGGAATCATTTTTCCAACTAAATGTATTAGATGTACTAGGATCTTGCTGCAAATTTCGAATGAGTGTCCACACTTCTTAGTCATTTTTCCATTCATCCCTTGCTTCAGTTATCCAGTCTGGTTGGATAATAGAAATGGCACAAAGAAATTCTTCCACCTCTTCATCCTTTCTAGAGAGTGCATCTGTAACAAAATTTAGCTTCCCTTTTTTGTAGATGATTTCAAAGTCATAACCCAATATCTTTGTGACCCATTTTTGCTACTCTTCTAAAGATAGTCTTTGTTCCAAAAGTATCTAAGACTATCATGATCATTTTTTACCTTGAAGTGTCTTCTCATTAGGTAAGGTCTCCATTTCTTTATTGCATGTAGTATTGCCAGCTTTTCCTTCTCATAAATATATTTATGTAAATAATTTCCTTTGATTGGATGACTTTTAAAAGCAATGGGTCTTCCTTCTTGCATTAAAACAACACCAATTCCATTTCCTGAGGCACCACATTCCACAATAAAGGTTTTTGTGAAGTCTGACATAGCTAAGACTGGTGCTGGGCACATTGCCTCTTTAATATGTTCAAAGGCCTTAGTTGCTTTAGGAGTCCATGAAAATGCATCTTTCTTCAATAATGTTGTTAGAGGTGCTGCTATTCTCCCATAATTCTTAACAAACTTGAAATAATACCCCTTTAACCCGAAAAATCCTCACAACTTCTTTATGTTTGTGGGGACTTTCAACCTCTTATTCCACCCATATATTCCACCTATTTTACTCCAAATAAAAATTTGGAGGTTTTTGAATATAATTGTTTCTCCTCCAATAGTTTGAGCACCCTGTCAACATGTTGAACATGATCCTTCCGATACCTGATGTAGATTAGTATATCATCAAAAAATACTAACACAAATTTTCTAAGGAAGGGTTTGAAAATGGAATTCATCAACCCTTGAAATGTATAAGGTGCATTGGTAAGGCCAAAAGGCATGACCAAAAATTCATAATGACCCTCATGAGTTTGAAATGTTGTGTTCGGAATATCTTCAGTCTTCATTCTAATTTGATATCTTGAAGGAAGATTCAACTTGGTAAAATAAATTTCTCAATCTAATTCATCAATCACAGGAGTGGGAAATTTATCTTTAATAGTGAGCTTATTTATCTCCGTATAATTCGAACACATACACCATGATCCATCCTTATTGTGCACCAATACTACTCGAGCAAAGAAAGAACTTTGACTAAGTTGAATTATACCAACATCTAACATTTCTGCAATCATATGTTCAATTTCGCTCTTTTGGACATAAAGATATTTGTGAGGTCTGATGTTTGGAGGAACACTTCCTAGAATCAAATGAATAGCATGATCATGATCACGAATTGGTGGGAGTCCATTGGGAGTTTCAAACACCTTGTAATGATTGGCCAAGACTTTTTGGAGATCTGGATAAATACATGATTTTAGTGTTGGAACTTCTAGTGAGCATAATTGTGCAATTATGCCTCGTTGTTCTTTCTTTAGAAGCTTTATCATGACATTAGAGCTTATTATATTTCTCGACTTCCCTGCGATACCCTGTAATTAAACTTCCTTTCCTTCCAAAAAAAAATTCAAGAAATGTTCTTGAAAATTAAAAGCTACCATCCCCAAAGATTGTAATCATTGTACTCCTAGTACAAAATTAGCACCTCCCATTGGAATGGAAAGAATTGGACTATTCTATAAATATTCCCCCATGCTTAGCTTGATATTATGGCATTTTCTAGAGATATTTATAGTTCCTCCATTTTAAACCATCACTTGACACTCTGGTGCTAGGTATAGGAAGAAATTCAATTCCTTGGCTACCTTACAATGAATAAAATTATGGGTACTACACGAATCAATCAACACTATTACCTTTTTCTTCTTGATATGTCATTCTATCTTGAGAGTTTGAGGAGTGGTAATTCCTGCCAATGCATTACAGGATATGGTCGGACTCATTTCTTCTTTCTCTAGGGTTTTTTCCTAGTGTATATCCTCTTCTTGTTCATTTTATTCCTCCTCTTCACAATCTATGTAAAATAATTTCTTCTCAGAACACTTATGACCTTTAGTTTCTTTGCTATCACAACTATAGAAAAGCCCCTTTGCTCTTTTTTCTTCCAAATTTTGTGGTGTCAACCTTATAGGTTGTGGAAGTCTAGGTGTAGCAACACTTCCATCTTTATAGATGCGAGTGGGAGGCTTCCTTGTCACCAAAATTTTACATTCATTTTTTCTTTCCAACTTGAATGCCTTCTCTAATGAATCAGGTTCACAAAGGTGAACCTCATGTTGGAGGTTATCCTTTAATGTCCCTATGAAGACATCAATCCCGTGTTCCTCTAGAATACCAGTTACCCTTATATTCAATTTTTTGAAGTCCTCAATGTGCTTCACCGTTGAACCCTTTTGTTTGAGATTTATCAATTGGCCATAGAAGGTGTTGCTCTTTGTATCCTCATAATGTGCTATCATTTCCTCCACAAAAATTGACCAAGTGAATTTTGGTTTATGGGAGCAAAGCCATTGATACCATACAAATTTATTTTTTTCTAAATATAAAGTTTCCATGTGTACCTTTTGCGTGTTTTGCACATTATTGAGATCAAAATATTGCTCCATTTGTAGTATCCATGTTACGAGATCCTTGCCATCAAACTTCCTCATATCGATCTTTGGAATATGGTGGGTCTTCAATCCATCATTATGGTTTAGGAAATCACGATTAACATTTATTTTTTTCTCATTATGAGTTTCCTCCACTATATTTTCGCCATTAGGAATCATTTCTTGTATCAACTTTGTCAAACCTTCCTTCAAACCTTCCATGTCTGATTTTATATCATTCTTCACGTCTTCCATTTTTTCTTCCATGTAATCCATCTTAGCTTCCACGCCTTTCTTCAAACCATCCATTTGAGCTTCCACGCCTTTCTTCAAAACTTCCATTTAATTTTTTGTTTCTTTTTGTGAGAGCAAAAGTTGTTGCACTTGCTCTTGTAATTTTGATATATCATGCTGCACTTCTTCCTATTCATGAGTCATAGTAGAGCCTTTCAAGGGCTAAATTGGTGTTAAATTATTTTTTGGGGGGATTTTAGAATCCAATACTAATATATATGCTTCAATATGCCCTTGGAATCACTTCAAACTGATTTTTCAAACAAAACTTATGCTATTTGAAAAACAAATACACACCTTTTTCTTGCGTTTAAGGAGATTGATATTGAAACTGATGTATCTCTGTAATTTAGGATCTTCAAGATTTGAATTTATATCATTTATAAGCCCTTTGAGTCCTATTTCCAATGCCACAGTTCACACATGATTTAGATTCTTCAAGTCAAAGTTATGCCTAATCTCCCACAATGACCTAATTATGGACTAGACGTTTATTAGAGAGAATGTGTATGACATGCCACATGTCATTGTTTCCTCCTTAGGCTTTGAAATTGATACACAGAAAACTACAGTCTATGTAATTTCAGCCACTTTTTACATAATTCCAATCCGATGCTCAGAGAGATAGTTATGATGATTTTCCCAATCTCACCTACTCTACATGAAATTCAGGAGCCTGCAAAAACCCTAACTTACAAAGATCATATCTCCAAAAATATTGTGAACCAAGATTTGAATTTTTTACAAGACTTTCCTTAGGATATCTTCACAAATGGTTTTTTTTTAGCATCTGAACCTTCATAGAAAACAAGTTATAACGAAAATTCCATGATGACCTGTTTGAAGCAGCAAAACCCTATAATATAAAGCTATGATACCAGATGTTATTAAACACCTTAGAAATCAACCACTTTGAGGGGGAACCTCCTTTACATTACATAAATGAAAAATTATTGGATGATACAAATCCTCCTTTCTATATATAGGAGTCCATGGGTTCACAATATAATCCTAGCCGACCTAACAATAATGATGTAGGGGCACAACAATAACAATAGTGGATTTTATAGGGAACAATAATAACAATATGGGGGCTATAGGGGTAAAACAATAACAATAAGGGGGCTACACTAATAAAAATAAGGAACTACACTATTAATATAGGGACCCAACCTTATTCCCTAGCTACATATGGTCCCTTGCATAATGTGGGTTAACCATTTTATTTATTAACTATGGCCCATTTATTTATCATTCTTACATTATTACATCATATTATTCCCTTAGGTACCTCCCTTTGTACCCTATATTATCCCCCTAGGCTATCCACTCCATGATGGCCCTTATATTTTGTGGATCTACTACAATAGGGAATTTTAGGGGCTAATATTCATAGGTGGGCTATTATTCCATGGTTTTTCCAAAATAAAGATTTGTTAATTTCCAATTTTCTAAAAATGAATTTCGCCAAATTTTATAATATAAAATTATTTTACCTCAAAAATCGCCAATGTTATATATTGTATAATATAAAATAATTAGAAATCTAAACACTTTTACAAAATTATCATCAAAATTTTAAAATTTGGATATTAGGGACTAGTAACATTCGCCAAGGTTGCTAAACTTTAATATAAACTTCCATCCTTAAAATTTACCTTGTACTGCAGTGCATTCCTTGGAGACAACATATCCCAAGTAGTATACCTCAGTTTGAAAGAAACTACATTTGCTGATCTTAGCATACAACTAATGATCTCTCAACAAACTCAATATTGCTGCCAAATTATCTGTGTGCTCTTCCTCATTTTTAGAATGCAAAAATATGTCATCAATGAAAAAAATCACAAACTTGTCCAAGTAAGGATGCAACACATTGTTCATAAAACACATAAATGTGTTGGGGAATTAGTCAAACCGAATGGAACTACAAAAAAATCATAATGCCCATACCTGGTCCTAAATGCAGTCTTGTAGATGTCCTTCTCTTTAATCCGTACCTGATGATATCCCGATCTAAAGTTGATCTTAGAGAACATTGTTGCTCCCTTTATTTTACCAAACAAATCATTGATCCTCAGTAGTGGATACCTATTCCTGATGTTCAATTTGTTCAGCTGCATGTAGTCAATGAAAAATATGAGAGTTCCATCCTTCATCTTCCTGAATAACACTGGTGCACCCCATGGTGATACTCTTGGCCTAATATATCCTTTTTCCAACATTTCCTTCAACTGCAATTTTAACTCTACCAACTTTGGTGTACTCATCATGTAAGGTGACTTTGATGCTGGAGCTACCCCTGGTATCAAATACCTCTCTATGTGGTGGAAACTCTAAAATCTCTGCTGGAAAGACATCCTAAAATTGCTGCAACACTAGATACATGATCAAAAAATATACATCCTCAACCTCCTTACCTTTTTCACTAGAGATATGAACTAAAAATAGCACACACCCTTTGTTGTGATTGTGCTTGGCTTGCATGGATGCCACCATCCTAACTGATGTGGCTTTCTTCTTTCCTTGTAGGATTCCTAGTTCCCATTATCATCCAAGCATTCAATAGATTTTTTATTAAATAATTCAGCTTCCCAATGAATTCCTCAAGTTTATAAGGCTCATCGTACTCAATTAAATCTTTGAATGCTAATGGAAAACCACTAAAAAATCATTGAAATTTATCCTTCTCATCGGTAAGATATGGAACTTACCTCAATAGCTCCAAGAACTTGGTCATGTACTCTTCAACTATCATAGATCCCATTCTTAGCTCACAGAACTCTTTAGCCTTAATGTTGTAATACCTCTCTAACAAGTAATTTTTCCTAAAAAGTATTTTGAACATGTGCCAACTCAAGTCCTTTATCCTGATGTGTCTAACCTGCTTCACATCTTCCCATCAGATGTCTGGTTTTACCTCTAAGGCTAAAGATAGCAATATTGGCCTTCATGTTATCTGAGTACTCATGCAACTCAAAGAACTTCTTCATCCCAAGTATCCAAGCTTCTGCTCTTCTGGTTTCTTCAAGTCCCCATTGAAAGTAGGTGGCTTTTCTTTCTTAAATTCACCGGAATGTATCTCGTGTCACTCCTCCTATAAGAATGGCATTAGTCATCAGTAATTTTTTTTGATTCTGAAGATGAATAATTAATAGTCCTAGATTTCTAAAAAAAATATTTGTGAAATATTGTGAGTTTTAGAAATATCACTGCCTTCATTATCCTAAGTCAAATTATTTCACTAAATTTCTCCCTCTTTGCCTTCTAAAGTTCACCTCACTGCTCCAAAAAGACTCCATTTTCTAGGCCTACTGATCTCATTTTCACTATCCTACCCACACTCTCATTCACCCCCATTTTACCTCTAAAAATCCCATTTTCCCTTTTCCTAAACCCTCATAAAGCACACCCCTATTCCTCATTTCCCTTTACATTATATTAAACAATGTAAAAGTCCACTTTTACATTGTTTAAAACCCAAAATTAAGCCTATCGGGTCTTATTCTTTTATATATTACTATGTTTTTTATATTAAAAAACCCACCCTTATATAAAACAGGCCTAAGCCCCCTTTCCTTCTATCCACAACCCCATTTCACTTATATAACTGCGACCTCTGCCTATCTATAAGCCCCTTCCCTATGTAAATAATGCCTCCTCCTCTTCGATATATAAAACCCCCATAAACCTTGTAAAAACGCATTCGCTTTGTTTTATTCGAAAGATCCGTGCCCACCTTCCACTATACTCCATACCACAATCAAGTCACGCCACTTGTTCGCCTAGACTTTTCCTTATTCCACAACCCCTGACCTTATTAAACTAACAAATTTGGCGTTTGTTTATACCCCCCGCTAAATGACAAATACCCTACCATGTTGTCTTTCCCCTAGGCCCCATTCCAAATTATTCTGCACCATCGATCTCCTTCTCGAAAATCTGACGGCCCACATCGTATATCACACAAAAGTAGCATCGAGACTAACATTTTCTTACCCACAAAAAATGAGTGGTTTTCCACTGCCACGCGTCACATTCTAGGCTACAATGTGTGCCTCCCACCAAAAACTGCTTACCGCCCTTTCTCCATGCGATCAACCGCTTCCAGTTTTCAAAACCACTTGCCCTCCGCGTCAAAATTCAAAACTTCTCGTCTTCTTTTGAACTCCTTCCTAGTTCTGCCTTTGGAACCTTGTCTGGTACGCCATCTCCTCCTCTGTTAACACCCTCCGACAACCCAAAACCACAGAAAATGTAGTCATACACCCTCCCCGCAGGTTTTAAATTAATAAATTGTATTTTGTGTAGATTCAATGGCGGAATGCTTGAGAGGCATTCCAATGGTCAAAAAATGAACAAATTAGCCTCTGGATGACGATCTAGGAGCCTAATTTGAATTACAGAGGTGCCAAAGCCTTATATCAAAGACCTACCATCATGAAACATGATCATCGATGGTCAAAGAAACCCTTCTTCCACGAAGAAGAGCCTCCCCTGCACACAAAAGATAAACACAGCCAAAGGAAACAGTGAAGAGAAGGAGTTTGAAATATTAAAGGACTAATCCTTAATCAAAATTCGAAACAGAAGGTTAGACAGTTAACAAAGATTAAAGGATGAAGGCAAAAGATCAAAAGGATAAAACAAAAGATTAAATGAAGAGACAGAGATAAAGTAGTTGAAAAAGAAACATAATAAAAACAAGTAGTCAGAGTATAAAGACATAGTTTAAAGGCCTAATGCAAAGTTTGAATATAAGACAAGCAGATTAAGCCCATAAATGCATTCGAATGACTGAGCCTATGGAAATTACTTCTTTCAAAGATATGTCTGCCACCTAGTGCTTTGTTTCCCTCAATAAAACATTAGGCAGTTATTGAACCCAGTCTGAGATATTTCATATCTACTAAGAAGTTATTGTAAAAGTTATGAATAGGCCTTAAATTCAAACATTTCACCTATATTCCTCAGAAGTTAAGATAGGAGTTATTATTTAGATAATTATCTTTAGATTTTCCTGCCTTGAGCCTTGCATGGTATTCAATGAAGGGAATTCATTAACTCTATAATAAATGACACCCAAACCCTAGCTTAGCCTAACCTCCTCATTTGCAGATAAATACTACATTTGAACTCATTATATTTTTTGGCATTTGATGACTCTTTGAATTAATACATAGTTTCTTGGAAGTTGAAAAGAAATTGATGTCTTGGAACTTGTGAATGCCCTGATTTGTTTGTTGATGGAGGAGGCTTGCTTACAAGATCCCTGAGCTTGGTTTATGGTGAAGTGATTCTAATCTGTTATTTTTTTTTCCTGTTTCATTATGTTTCCATCTTTCAAAATTGCAATAGAACAAAGGATTTAGGCTAAGAAATGTTTCTAAAGGCACCTTAGTTCTGTTTGTTCTTCACTGCCTTAATGTTTTCCTCTGCTAGGACATTTAGAGAATTCTTAATTGCTCTCTAGACCCCCTAAGCTTGTTTATTTCACAAATGGTTTAATACAATAGGTATCAAGCATGATTTATGGCTAGCCCTGCTTACTTGATTTCACTAAAACATTGTTTCTGAAGTCTCTCTCTAAAGTACCATTAGTTAAAGTCTACCAAAGAGGTTTTGTTTCGATCTTACCCTTTGTACTTGCTTAAATAATTGTTTTAGAGATCTTCATAGCTATAATCAAAGATGTTTAGGCGTTCCCTCTTCTTTGATTACAGTTATATGTCTGTCTTGAATGTTTTCTATCCTTGAAGGTGAAATCACTAGAAGTTAAATGAGTTTCTCACCTTCTATATTTCATTAAAATTTTTGTCTTGAATAATTATCGGCTTTAGTTGAATCAAATAATTTATGGTTTGCCCTATATATTGATTTCCTCTTTATGCTTATGATATTTAAGTCCCTTTTGTTAGAGGTACATTATAAAGGATTCTTAATTTCCCTTTATCCTACTTATATTCTCACAATTAATGTCCATCTCATTGCCCTTAAAAACCTTGAAGATCCATTGACCAAGTTAGATTTTCTCTGTGATGCTCCCCGATCTATTGATGAACATATCATGACTTTTATAGACTCTATTGCCCAATGACTCAAATATTTCCTCATTCTATCTATTCTGCTAGATCATCTTACCGAACCAAAACAAACAACAAACCTTGTACTTAATAACTAGCCTAAAATCAACCATCCAAAGCAAAAAAGTTCATATCCTTTGCAAAAAAATAGAGAGAGCCCTCTCTGAGTCCAAGAAGGCTAGGTCCTAGGACTCCAAATACTGGTCTGATGTTGCCTTGTCCGTTTGGTCTACCAATCTACTAAAACATGAGACTACAACATAATGGAGATCACGGTGGAACCTTCTGAGTTAGTGACAATCTAAGTATCCCTTAGGACTCCAGAATCCCTTGTTAAAGAGTTTGAGTGAATCTTCCACCTCATCGCCAACAACATAATGGCAATCACGGTGGGACCGAGTACATGATAGCCTAAAAACTCTTATAGACTCATTTAAACCCTTAGTTAATTTCAAGAAAATCAACTAATAGCCAAGAGTAGACTCTGTTTGTTTCACCATCTTAGCTAAATTATGATTTAGGTGTAGAACACTCATACAAACCTTAGGGCTACCATAAAGAAACTCAGAAAACCAAAAAAAAATTCCCAACTTGGTTTTTTGTTAATTATCGGTGGTGGACCATCCATATTTATCTTCAAAACAACCAAAAATATCCACCTGGCGACTCCACTAGCCTCTAGTAGGCCTATTACTTCTCTAGTTCTATTTAGACTTCCTTAGGATTGTGTCAAATCAGCCCTAAGAAGTTTAGAAATATAGCCCAATATTGTAGAAGTTTACTAAGCACTGAGAGAGGTCAACCTTCTGAAAATAGTCTAAAACTTTCAGCCTCTCCAAATTTTGAGTTTGAAATATGGCTTCATAAAGGATCAATACCAGATCTCATCCAGACCCTAATCCTCCTACTATAGTTGATGATCTAGAAAATATTTTGTGGCAAACTTCTAGAGATGGAAATTTAACTACTGTTAAGACTATTCAAAGAGCAAGATATTTCCTTGAACACCTTACAGTCTTGAAAGATCCTAGTTTCACTTGCACCATTCAAAGAACCTATTTAGAACCAAGTCACATAGTCATATTGGCCAGACTGATCTTGATCCCATAGATTTGCAGCATATTTCTAGTAGAGAAGCCGCTCCTTCTACTCCTTCTAATTTTTAACTTCTTCATCACTTTAGCTCCTTCCATAACAAATCTTCTCAAAATCAGTTTGCTAGTCCAAGTACTTCCACCACACCCATCCATACATCCACTGTTCAAAACACCCCCTTTCATCCCACATTCCCTCTCACAAACCCACCTCTTGTAAACCCTCCTTTTGTTCCCGTCATGGCAGCATGGTATGCCCCCTTAGTGTTACCCCAACCTCTAGTTCCTTTACCAAATGATTACCAATCCAGAATTCCCCACTTCATTGGAACTGAATCTACCACTTCCCAACAGCATGTAGATAAAATGAATGATGCCTTTGACTACATGGAAATAGAAGAAGAGACCATTAAGGTGAGGATCTTTTCCCAAAGCTTAGGAGGAGAAGCCAAAAAATGGTTGAAAATCTTAACTCCCAATAGCATAAATGATCTCCCTTCTTTATACCAAACATTCATAAACAAATGGGAAATTAAAAAGAACCCTCTCCAAATCCTTTCATAATATAGAAACCTTAAAAGAAATGTTGGGGAAAGTGTCCAAGATTACTGCACTAGATTCAATAGTGTTTATAATGCACTTCCACCAAACATGAAACCTCCACTAGGCTTAGCCTTAGAAAAATTTCCAGAAGGTTTTGACCCAAACATGGCGTATCAGCTAAGAGAAAGAGACCCCTTAACACTAGAAGATATGCAGAGGGGAGCCATAAGTGTTGAAGAAAATCTGATTGAAAAAAGAGCTAGGTTAAAAACAGAAAAAAGAGTTACATAAAAAGATGAAACAATGGCATCATCCTCATCATCTGATGTCAAAATTGATAACTTAGTAAGGGTAATAGAACGAATGATGGAAATGATAAAATTAATTGAAAGAGTACCTCCTAGGGAGAACCAAGAAAATCCCCAAAACAGAAATAGAAATCCAAATTTTAGAAGAGATCCTCCTCAAAACAGACAAACGGATAATGACCAACAAATTAGGCCTCCTTTCCAAGACAACTATGTGGATGAAGAAGGAAGGGAGACAGAAAGGTTGGAAGAAAATCATGTAAATCTGATAGGATCTGACAGTGAGGGTGATGTTTTTCTCACTGAAGAAGAACAAGGATTATTTTCCTCATACCAAACTGAAAACAACCATGAGGATTCTGAATATTATCAATTAGGATTTGAAAATTCTATAATGGAGGTCCACAGACAATATGATCGTAGGAGAAAAAATAACCAAGAGGCCTCCAAGAATAATAACACAAATAATTGTTGTTAGGAAAACCTCAGAAAATCCTCCTGAAAAGACAGCAAACAGTACCAACACTGTGGCTAAGAAAGTTGATCTGGATAAAGACAAAACCAACCAACAAAGTGTTGACCCAAGCTACCCTAGTACTTCTGCTAGTGGCCCTGAGAAATCTGTCCAAAATAACTATCCTAATAAAACTCAGCAAATCAGAATTTTTGAAAAGACCATGTGTGACGAAACATATGTAAATGTGTCAAAAACACTAGCACCTTTCAGCCTTGAGGGAGAAATTTCCAAGACTAAAATTAGCATACCCTTGGTTGAACTAGTAACCCAAGATGTATATAAAAATCGAGTTTTGAAAACTTTGAATATAGGAAATGATATTGATACTTTAAACTTGATAGATGATAAACCAAAATTGTTGTTTGGTCTTGAAGTAGAAGGAAAATACCAAGAAGGGGTTGTCCCTCCCTTCTATGTTAGCTTAAACATACATGATAAAATCTTTCACAATGCCACGCTAGACTCTGGTGCCTCCCACAACCTCATGCCAAAAGTGGTGATGGAGAGATTAGACCTAGAAATTAATAAACCTTACAAAGACGTGTATTCTTTTGATTCAAGCAGAGTCACATGTTTGGGTCTAATTAAGGATTTATGTGTCAATCTGACACAAATTCCTACTAAGGGTCTAGTTATGGACATAGTAGTTGCCGACATTACCCCAAAGTATGGCATGCTTTTATCCAGATCATGGGGAGCCAAACTTCAAGGGAGCCTTCAAATGGACATGTGTTATGCTACCATCCCAGTCTTTAACCAAAAAAGAATATTATACAGGGAATCTCATATGAAATACATGGTAAGTAGCCTAGATAGTCCTAACAACACTCCTGTTTATTTTATCCATTCAGACCTTGATTCATTTATCTTGTACAATGAAGATGAAATCAGCAAACAAGAAAATGAAAATGAGAAAGAGTTAAGCCCACTGGAACAACCAAATCTGCCCTCGAAAGAAGAATATAACAACTCAAACTTTGGTAGCCTTGAACAACAAAATGAGAATGAATGTGAGATAGAAACACTTTGGAACATGATCTTTGATGGATCTTGTGGCAAAGTTGGTTCTGGAGTAGGTGTATGGATACATAATACAAACAAAGGACATTCCCACAAACTTGATTTAAAATGCACTAATAACATTATAGAATATGAAGCTATCCTCCTTGGCTTACATTTTCTTGAAAACATATGAGCCAAGAAAATACCAGTCAAAGGGGATTCAGAGTTGATCATTGGGCAGATAAAAGGGGAGTATTCATCCAAAAACCAAAGATTAAGAGAATATAGGAATGCTGCCCTAGATCTCCTGAAAACCTTTGAGAAATATGAACTCACTTTCATCCCTAGAGCTCAAAATAACCTTGCAAATGAGCTTGCCTTTGCTGCCATTTGCCAAATACCCCATGTAAATGAACAATTCACTATCAAAGTAAAAAATTGGCCTATAGTACCTAACACTGAAAAGTATTGGCAAGTGTTTGAGGGTGATAAGCACATTGATGATTTTCTGTAATCTAAGAATGATTTTGTTGTACCAACACCTAGCTCAAGCCATGAAGAAGATTGTTTTACTGCAAAACAAGCCCACAAAACAGAGTTTTCCTCTACTGCTGATATAAACCTATTTGAACATCTTTATAAAGCGGAATTACTTGAAAATATAGACCAAAAGGACCTTGAGGTTTTACAATGTAAATATGATACTATACCAAGGGGACTTACACCATTAGAGGAGCTTTTTTATTTCAATGATGTAGCTAAAAAACCAAAGATGGAGCCTACATAAACTAATGTAGAAGAATATAACATAGGTAGCATGAAGGAACCCAAAATGATCAAGATATCCAAAACCCTTCCTCCTCACATCAAACAGGAATATATTGAAATTTTTAAATAATTTGGAGATGTGTTTGCATGGGGGTACAAAGATCTGAAATCATATGATACCAGCATTATTCAACATAAAATTCCTCTTAAGGAAAATAAGAAACCTTTCAAACAAAAACTAAGAAGGATAAATCCTGTTTTATTACCTTTAGTTGAAAAAGAGATAAAAAATATGTATGATGCTGGGATCATAGTTCTTCTTAGATACTTAGAGTGGGTTTCCAACCTTGTGTCTATTAGGAAGAAGATCGGGGAGATTAGGCTTTGCATTGACTTTACATATATGAATAAGGCCTCCCTGAAAGATAATTATCCCTTACCTAAAATGGATCACATACTCCAAAAGGTGGTTGGATCTAAGAGAATATCACCCTTTGATGGTTTTTCAGGCTACAACCAAGTGTTAATATTCCCAAGTGATCAACATCAAAATGCCTTCACCACACCTTGGGGTACATTCATGTATGTTAAAATTCCATTTGGTTTGAAGAATGAAAGGGCCACATTCCAAAGGTCCATGGACATAGCTTTTTCAGAAGACATAGGCTACTTTATAATCATTTAATTTGATGACATCATTGTTTACTCTAAAACTGATAAAGAGAACTTAGTCCATTTGAGAAAAGTCTTTGAAAAATGTAGGAAATATGGACTATCTTTGAATCCCAAGAAAACACTCTGTGGTCTACAAGAAGGAAAACTCCTAGGCCACATAATCTCTAAAGAAGGAATCAAAGTAGACCCCAAAAGGATTGAAGGCATATTGAAAATCAGCCATCCTAGGAATCTCAAGGAATTGCAATCTTTCATTGGGAATATTAACTTTTTGAGAAGGTTCATCCCCAACCTTGTTGAAATTTTGAGGAATATCACAAAAATGCTCAAAAAGGAGACAGGAGTTAAATGGACCTTAAAGGCCAAACAGTCATTTGAACTAGTGAAGCAAGATCTCACTCAAACACCAATTCTTATTAGTCCTGATTTCATAAAGGATTTCTACATTTTTTCATTTGCATCTGAACACACCATTGCTGCAGTGTTGTTACAAAATAATAACATGGGGCAAGAACAACCAATAGTATTTTTCAATAAAGCCTTAAGAGATGCTCCACTCAAGTATAACATCATGGAGAAACAAGCCTTAGCCTTGATAAAAGCATTGAAAGATTTCAGAGTCTACATTTTACACTCTCATATCATTTCTTTTGTCCCACATACAGTTGTCAAGGATATTATAAATCAAGACCCTAATGGTAAAAGGGGAAAATGGATTGATATTATTTTAGAGTATGATTTAGAAATCAGACCCACCAAGCTGGTTAAAGGACAAGGACTTGCAAAACTTATGGCTGAATCAAATTTCCAAGCATTAGATATGAATATGGTTGATGACTTAGAAGAACAGGAATAATTCACTACTCCATACATTGAAGAAATATTTCTGAATTCATCTTGGTATGCTGATATCATATATTCTTTTCTTTATCTCAATACCCCTCCTTCTTTATCAAAGACAAAAGCTAGATTTTTGAAACAAAAGGCTTTAAAATTCTACATTTTAGATGGAGTGTTATATTGGAAAAATTATGTTGGAATATTGCTTAAATGTTTGCTTGAGAATGATGCAGTAAAAATCATGCATGAGCTGCATGAGGGAGAGTGTGGAGGTCACCTTTACTGGAAAACCGAAACAAACAAGATTCTTAGAGCTGGCTATTATTGGCCCACCCTTTTCCCTGACACTCAAAAACTAGTGATGACTTGCCATAAGTGAAAAATTTTTTATGGAAAAAGGAAACTCTTACCTTTACCTTTGCATCCCATCAGTATTGAGGCTCCCTTTCAACAATGGGGTTTGGAATTTATTGGAGAAATTCACCCAACCTCATCTGCCCAACATAAGCGGCTCCTTACTGCCACTGATTATTTTACCAAGTGGATAGAGGCTATCCCTTAAAGAAATGCTACTGACTCAGTCATTATCAAGTTCCTTGAGACCAACATATTATCCCTATTTGGTTGTCCTAGAAAGATCATTACAGATAATTTTGTTGCCTTTAAATCCAAAAGAATGGTTGATTTCTGCTATAAATATCATATCACATTGGGGCATTCCACGGCTTACTACCCCCATGGTAATGGGCTAGCTGAATCCTCCAACAAAAGTCTGATCAACATTATCAAGAGACTGTTGGAACAAAATAAAAAATCATGGCATAGTAAGCTAGTTCATGCTTTATGGGCTGATAGAATAACCACCAAGAAATCAATCAGTATGTCTCCCTATCAATTGGTATATGGCATGGATGCAGTCTTCCCAACATCCTTGGGAGTTCCAGTCATGAAACTCCTCCAAGAAGTGCAATCAGAAGAAAATGACATGCAGAGAAGGTTGAATCAAACCATTCATTTACAGAAGTAAAGAGAGGAGGTTTATAAAATAACACAAGTAGTTCAAGAGAGCATCAAGAAGATATTTGATAGAAGGACTAAAGAAAATAATTTCCAAGTTGGAGACACAATTTTAAAATGGGATTCTAGGAGGGAAGACAAAGGTAAACATGGAAAATTTGAAAATTTGTGGAAAGGGCCTTATATCATTCATTCAATTAGGGGTCATAATTCTTTCTTCTTACAAGGGCTGAATGGAGAAGAGTTATTTGGAGGTCTTGTCAATGGCAGGATGCTCAAACACTATTTTTGTCAAGATTCCTAGCTTCAAAGTTTTCTTTCATTATATATAACATTGCAGGATAAGATATCATAAAAAACAAAAATTTAGAAAACAGAAAAAGGAAAAGAGGGCAGATTTGAAAAGAGGTACAACCCCATACCCAAAAAACAGTACTGCTGAAAGTGTGCAAGCCTAAATTTCACTACTAGTTCAAAAAGAACTTGTCTAGACATCTAACCTAATCAAGGTTGAACATGTTTAATTTTATGTTGATAAGTTAGTGTAAAAAATGATTGTCAAAGATATTCAAGCTTGAATTATCAAAAAAGATAGATTAGGGAATGAAAGATACTAGTTCCACATGATAAAAACAGAACTAAAGAGAAAGATGAGGATGCATAACAAATGATAGATCACAACCCTTATCTTTCTAGTTACTTTTTATGCAAAATAATGTTTGTGTGTAGCTTGTTCCAATGCCACAAACCATGGTAAATCAGATTGCCTAATCCTGATTTGAACCATGATTTCAATTTTATGTCAATAGCTTAGAGAATCAAGTCTGCAAAATAGTCTAATCTTGGCAATCTAATAGTCTAGGTAGAGAATAAAAGAGTTCACTAGCTTAATCTGAACTCTTGGAAGAAATAAGGATAGAAATAGATAGTTTATTTTTGTTTTCAAAATAAAAATGTCAAGCGTTTTCCAGTTCAAGTGCACTGAATGAAGAAAAAATGTTAGGCCAAGCATGTTGGGTAGATAGAAATGAAGTTTAAGAAATCATGTGTTGCAGATTATTGAGATCACCACTTTAAAGAAATATCAGAAAATAAAGAAAAAGGGAAAACCTTCCCAATAAAAGAGGCACTGGTCTTCATAAACTCAGAGATTTGATAAACTGAAAGTTCTAAACACCCCCAAAAAAGGAGCTGCCCTCCCCAAGTGGAGCCACTGTTAGTCATCAGTAATTTTTTAGGATTCTGAAGATGACTAAGTAATGGTCCTAGATTTATAAAAACAAGATTTGTGAAATATTGTGAGTTTTAGAAATCTCACTGCCTTCATTATCCTAAGTCAAACTGTTTCACTAAATTTCTCCCTCTTTTCCTTCTAAATTTCACCTCACTGCTCCAAAAATACTTCACTTTCTGGGCTTACTGATCTCATTTTCACTACCCTACCCACACTCTCATTCACCCCCTTTTTCCCTCTAAAAAACCCATTTTTCCTTTTCCTAAACCCTCATAAAGCACACCCCTATTCCTCATTTCCCTTTACACTATATTAAAAAATGAAAAATTCCACTTTTACATTATTAAAAACCCAAACTTAAGCCTAATTGGTATTCTTTTATATATTACTCTGTTTTTTATATTAAAAAACCCGCCCTTATATAAAACAGGCCTAAGCCCCCTTTCCTTCTAGTCCCAAACCCATTGCACTCATATAACCACGACCTCCGCCTATCTATAATTCCGTTCCCTATGTAAATAATGCCTCCTCCTCTTTGATATATAAAAACCCCATAAACCTTGTAAAAATGCATTGGCCTTGTTTTATTCGAAAGACCCAGGCTCGCCTTCCACTATACTCCATACCCCAATCAAGTCACGCCACTTGTCCGCCTAGACTTTTCCTTATTCCACAGCCCCTAACCTTATTAAACTAAAAAATTCCACGTTTTTTTAGACCCCCCGCTAAATGAAAAATACCCTGCCACGTCATCTTTCCCCGGGGCCCCATTCCAAACTGTTCTGCACCATCGATCTCCTTCCCAAAGATTCGATGTCCCACATCGTATGTCGCACAAAAAGTAGCATCGGGACTAACATTTTCTGACCCACGCGAAATGAGTGGTTTTACACAGCCACACATCACATGATGGGCTATATCACATGCCTCCCACCAAAAACCTCTTACCATCCTTTCTCCATGCGATAAACCACTTCCAGTTTTCAAACCGCTTGCCCTCCGCGCCAAAATTCAAACCCTCCTGCGTCCGTTTGAACTCCTGCCTGGTTCCACCTTCGAAACCTTGTCTCTTACGCCATCTCCTCCTCTGCTAACACCCTCCGACATCCCAAAACCATAGAAAATGCAGTCATACGACCTCCCCGCAAGTTTTAAATTAATAAATTGTGTTTTTGTGTAGGTTCAATGGCGGAATGTCTGAGAGGCATTCCGATGGTCAGAAAACGAACAAATTTTCCTTTGGATGACGATATAGGAGCCTAATTTGAATTACAGAGGTGCCAATGCCTTATATCAAAGACCAACCATCATGAAACATGATCATTGATGGTCAAAGAAACCCTCCTACCATGAAGAAGAGCCTCCCCTGCACACAGAAGATAAACTCAGTCAAAGGAAATAGTGAAGAGAAGGAATTTGAAAGATTAAAGGATCGTTAACAAAGATTAAAGGATGAAGGAAAAAGATCAGAAGGATAAATCAAAAGATTAAATGAACAGACAGAGATAAAGCAGTTGAAAAAGAAACATAATAAAAACAGAGAGTCGGAGTATAAAGATAGAGTTTAAAGGCCTAATACAAAGTTCGAAGATAAAACAGAAGTAGATTAAGCCCAGAAATGCATTCAAATGACTGAGCCTATGGTAGTTACTTCTTTCAAAGATATTTCTGCCACCTAGTGCTTTGTTTCCCTATATAAAGCATTAGGCAGTTATTGAACCCAGTCAGAGATATTTCCTATCTGCCAAGCAGTTACTGTAAAAGTTATGAATAGGCCTTAAAATCAAAAATTTCACCTATATTCCCTCAGAAGTTAAGATAGGAGTTATTATTCAAATAAGTACCTTCAGATTTTCCTGCCTTGAGCCTTCCATGGTCTTCAATGTAGGGAATTCATTAACTTTATAATAAATGACACCCACACCCTAGCTTAGCCTCACCTCCTCATTTGCAGATAAATACTGCATTTGAACTCATTATCTTGTTGGCATTTGATGACTCTTTGAAGTAATACATATTTTCTTGGAAGTTGAAAAGAAATTGATGTATTGGAACTTGTGAATGCCCTGATTCGTTTGTTGATGGAGGAGGCTTGCTTGCAGGATCCCTGAGCTTGGTTTATGGTGAACATCTTCTAATCTATTATTTTTTTTCCTGTTTCATTATGTTTCCATCTTTCAAAATTGCAGTAGAACAAAGGATTTAGGCTAAGAATTTTTTCTAGAGGCACCTTAGTTCTATTTGTTCTTCACTGCCTTAATGTTTTCCTCTGCCATGACATTTTATAGAATTCTTAATTGCTCTCTAGACCCCCTAAGCTTGTTTATTTCACAAATGGTTTAATACAGTAGGTATCAAGAATGATTTATGGCTAGCCCTGCTTACTTGATGTCACTAAAACATTGTTTCTGAAGTCTCTCTCTAAAGTACCATTAGTTAAAGTCTGCCAAAGAGGTTTTGTTTCGATCATGCCCTTTGTACTTGCTTAAATAATTGTTTTAGAGATCTTCATAGCTATAATCAAAGATGTTTAGGCATTCCCTCTTCTCTAATTACAGTTATATGTTTGTCTTGAATGTTTCCTATCCTTGAAGGTGAAATCACTAGAAGTTAAATGAGTTTCTCGCCTTCTATATTTCATTAGAATGTTTGTCTTGAATATTTATCTTCTTTAGTTGAATCAAAGAATGTATGGTTTTCCGTATCTGTTGATTGCCTCTTTATGCTTATGATATTTAAGTCCCTTTTGTTAGAGGTACATGATAAAGGATTCTTAATTTCCCTTTTTCCTACTTCTATTCTCACAATTAATGTCCATCTCGTTGCCCTTAAAAACATTGAAGATCCATTGACCAAGTTAGATTTTACCTGTGATGCTCCCTGATCTATTGATGAACCTATCATGACTTTTATAGAATCCATTGCCCAATGACTTAGATATTTCCTCATTCTATCTATTATGCTGGATCATCTTACCCAACCAAAACAAACAAAAAACCCTGTACTTAATAACTAGCCTAAAATCAACCATCCAAAGCAAACAAGTTCATATCCTTTGCAAAAAAATAGAGAGAGCCCTCTCGGAGTCCAAGAAGGCTAGGTCCTAGCACTCCAAAGACTAGTTTGATGTTGCCCTGTCCATTTGGTCTACCAATCTAATAAATCACATGACTACAATAGCTGGTACCGATGATGATCATGATGTCTATTTGAACCAGAACTAGAATGGTACTTGTACTCATCACCCCTCATGTCTGGAGTATCCAAGAACCTGCCATCTCTCACTGTGACTGCTCTATTTGATTTGTGTCTACCAGGAGACCTACCATCATATGCCCCATTATTTTCATCCTCATGTCCATAATTGATCTGTAATGGACCTTGTTTCTGAAAAAATAACAAGCTTTGAAGATGTATTGCATTCACATCTGCTTTTTTTTCCTGTGCATATATGAGATTTTCATTGTCTGCCTTACAACTCCTTATTTCTTCCATTAGGCTTCTCAATGTGTCTTCCAAATCATAGGAGTGCCCACCATGCTGCTCATATGACTCATAGGGAGAGTCATTGTATTCTATCATATTTCTACTCATTCTTATATTATTCCTGCCAGATACCACATGTCAGCGAAACCAAATCATAATAAACCAATGTACCTTAGTGTAGTTTGGGGAGGATACATCCTACAATATCAACCAATCATCATAATACATGTATAGATATAATCATGACAACATATAAAAATATAATTTCTAGGTATATAAACAAAAATTTCATTCTATTTGGATTCTAGTTATCAATGTATGGGCCATACCAAATACACAACATGACCTAGTGCATGACAATCTCAATGAAAACTTGCCCATATGACCAAATCGATATGGGCAACCAAACATGAATGACCAATGCATACGCAACATATATCATCCCACAAGAAAGCATCCATGGACAACCCACAAGCATGACCAATATGTGACCTAGAATAAGAAAGCAATGCATATACAACATGTAGCGACAGGTAAGAAAGTGCGCATGCCCAATACATAAGCAAGAACAACACACAATCAGTCATACATTCATGACAACAACACCATAAGCACTTCCATGGAGACACCACTGCCACCATGGCCAAAACAACACGGATGCAACAAACACATATACTTTAGGTATGAAAAAAACATAAGAAATCAACATAACACATGATCAATGCACTACCCATCCAGTCCAAGAGTTGAACCATGCTCTGATAGCACTCTATAACACCCTCCTCTCACATCTACCTAAATATCTGGCAAGACAAGGTAAAACAAGAGGCTGCTAATATGAGATTTAATCTCCTATATGAACTTAAGGAAGTGGAACTGACATAAACAAGACAAACACACCTTACATAACATCAACAACATCCCGAGGAGGTAACCCAGCCTTCCAGACCCCTTACCCCTGAGGGAGACTGAATTTTTGACCTTTTTGGACCATAGCTGTAGGCATGCCAAGGAAAGGTAGTGGAGGGGAGCCTATAGCCGCAGGCACAACACAACAAGCATGCGGCTAGGGCACCAATTGATCATTTTTGTGCCTGCAACTCCAAGATTTGTGCCACCTTTTCAGCCCCATAGCCTAGGTCACTACCCATAACTTCATGAAACTTTAGGAGATGATAAATAACATTAAAAAAAGCTACAAGAGAAATCACATCATCAGGAACTCATCTAGACCCCTCCTATCCATTACATAAATTTCGTCAAACATGTCACAAACATTGCATCTACAGGTGTAAATTGAAGATTTAAAAATATGGGTCTCATACTTATCTAGAATCGCTAAGAAGAATTTATCCCTTACCTAATTAGTTTCAATACAATATATTTGACCATAGATCCATTGCGCATTCATTCACAAGTAAAAACATGGATAGAGGCATACATCATCACTAATAAAATACATGCTTATAACCAACATAATAACAACAGAAATACCCCCGGATGCGGGTGACATTACGCGCACGCATGAAAATGTTCCCTCCCATGTACGGGATGACGAAGATCTCCAACACATGCCTTCACCTGAAGTGGAACCACATCTCTGTAATAATTCACATGAGGTTTCAGAGGCACGAGATCACGAAGATACACAATGCCAGCAACCACCCTAGGTGGAACCTCTCCATTGAAATTATTTGAATTAAGTCCCCAATGATTATGACTCACTTCCATAACTCGAAGCACATTCTTCCACATGAGAACTGTCGCAACATGCACCTGTGAGCGTGTCACAATAATGAACCGCATCTGCCATTGTGCCATATGTCTACAAAAGGGGAGGCCCCTACACATAGTGTTATTCACATTTTTCTCCTTTTGGCTTGCAAATCCCTCTTAGCCTGTATGCTTCAGTTTCAGCCCACTTGTGTGCTCCACCCACTACGCAGCCTCCCCCCCTAGTGCCAGGTCGTCGAGCGCCCTCTCGTCCACGCACCTTCCTGATTGTGTGCCTCCCTTTAGCTCCCCCTACCCTACTAGTTTTTACCAACTGCGTGCACCCAGCATCAAGCTCCCCTAGCTACGCAACCCCCACTTGCACGCTAGCTTTCGCAATAGCACTCTGCTACGCACTTCCTGTCTCTGCTCCTGTATTAATCCCCCAAGAGTAATTTTTCTACACCTTTTAGCCCCCCCTTCTCTTTTTGCTTCACTATCCCATGGCTATGTGTCTGTGCAAAAGGAAAATCAGGGGTGGCCAAAGAGGCACATTCCCCGGTCACTACCAGCAAGGGCCCAACAACTGTTTGGAATTCTTTGAGGGCTCCTCTTTTGGCATTCATGCCAGGGATGCTCCTGAGAGCCCTGTGCACAACCAGGAGGAGGAGGCCCCTATTCAAGAAATGCAGAGGGGTAGAAGCAAACCCAAGAAATCCACCAACATGCACCAGGAGCACCCCATGCCCCGTAAAATCGATCCTCTTCTGGTTCAGGAGGCAATGGAGGAAGACACTGATGTATGGATCATGGACTCGAAAGGCACTTGGATGCGAGTACCAGATGTTGAGTACCCCGTCACTTCCATTCTCTGTGCACCTGCTTCTAGGCCTCAGCGTCAACCTAGTGCTGAGGAGGAGGCCATAGCGCATGAGTACGATTGTCGTATCGAGGAGGAGGACCCAGACACCGAGGATGATGTAGGAGCACCATGACTGCAAAGTCACCCAACTCTTTTTAGTTTTTTTTTATTTCAGCTCATATCATAGAAATTTTACTTTCACAAGTGCCATGACACATTTTATAATTTTTTGTCTGATGTTATTACAGGGCTAGTTTCCTCCATGGAGGCAGCCACATACCTGCACTGCTTTGAAAGCAATGAAGTTTGGGATTGCATAAGCATAGCTTACCAACTCAGCCTGCAGCATATGTAATGTTTATTTCAAATCAATATAGTTTAGCCTAACTTACCAAAAAAAAATAACAACAAAAATACCATGGAGACAATATAGAATCCACATAATAACTAATACATTTGCATACCAAATACCAAAGGAATGAGTTCTTCATTAATGCATGTAAAAACCAACCTAAGATGGGACTTCCACATTCCACCCGACCATAGATTGGTTGAGCCAAATATTACTTCATCCAATCACCCCCATGCCATATTGCAAGCATGAATGTGGGACTCAAACCAAAAGAACCAGCCAGGGCATCCCAACGCTAAACCCCCTCACCCTCATCAAAAGAAATCAGGCTTTACCATGATCCAACTTGGATCACTAGGCCAACACAATAAACATGTCATAACTCTCTTTACTGTGATTTACCTTTATCAGTAGGCCAAAACAAGAATGGATATCACCAGATTCTCTCCACCTAAACCTTGAAAATTTTTCCTTTCTCCTAGTTTCTCAGGATTTATCTCAAACCATACTCTAAATCACGGGTCACTAGGACCTAAACTGAGACACCACCCTCTAGGATTTATAGTATATCCCATCATTCATCCGCAACGATTCCTAGGCCTAATCAAGGGAATCCACCTCTCAGGCTTTACCACAATCCAATCCTGGATCACTAGGCCCTAAACCGAGGCAACATAATATTGGCTTTACCGAAACCCACAGTCTGGCTCAGGGGTTACTAGGCTAGTGGATTTACTATTATCCATAGTTCAGTTCAAGGACCACTACAACATGTGCTATATAAACCCAGATATCCACCCCAATCAGACTCGAATCCATCTGGCAATCCAACTAAACCAAAACATGATAACTCCAAAATACGATGGCTATTCGGAAATGGCAAGGCTAAGCTGAAAAAATTGTCACAGATGGAAAAACCCATGCCAAGACAAAAAGAAACCAAATGAAATACCATGCATGCCAAATCTAGCAAGGAAAATACACATTCAAGTCAATACCTGCTAAGAATCCTATTGTAGTTGTTTTATTCCTGTTCCTCCTTGCTTACTTCCTCCTTCTTCCTTCTTTCTTGCCTTTCTTGCTCAAATGCGAAAGTGCTCCCAAAAATTCCAAGTGTCCAAGAGTGAGAGAGAATAATGAGAGAGCTCCAAAAAATGCACTAACAAAAGGTATCGATTGGTCCTCAGAATCCTTTTTATAGAAGAGGCCTCTATTTTCTTCATTTTCCATAGTTTTCCTTCATTTTAATCCTCACATGCAACCTGTTACATTTCAACTCCCTTTTCTCCAAATTTCCATTATTTCCATAAATTAATGTGCCAAAATGTCATTTTGTCTTTCCAAAGCCTTTTCCTTTGTCTTTTCCAATTTCCTTAGCCATAATAAACCAAATGGACGCCCACTAGGATGTTTTTCCCAACATTCAGCTTGGAATAAGTTTCCCATCAATTGTGGTTATTATTTTAATTTTATTACAAGGAATTTTCACTAGGGTTGTTACACTCTATATTTATTTCTTCTTGCCTCTCTCTCTCTCTCTCTCTCTCTCTCTCTCTCTCTCTCTATATATATATATATAGTAAGTCAAGTTATGATGGAGCTGAAGTTCCATATATATATATATATATATATATATATATATATATATATATATATCTTGAGCTCCATCATGCAACTTTTTTTACTATCTCCCTCCCTCTCTCATTATCTCTTCCCCTTCTCTCTATCTCTCATTCTTTGTATTTCTATCTCACCCCCAAGCATATACACTCTCTCCTCATCTCTCCCTTGTCGCTCCCTCTCTCTCTCTCTCCACCTTTCTCTCTCTATATGTCTTGAACTTCTTCCTTCCCTATATTTTCCTTCAAATCCATCTCTCAGGCTCCCTCCATTTCTTGGAGACTCTCTCCTCCTCTCCCTCTCTCCATCTTTGTGTCCCCCTCTCTCTCTTACCCTTCCCTCCCACTCTCTCTACTCTATATTTGAAAAAATAAAAAATACTTTGACAATTAAAATATTATGTTTAATTAATTTATTTATTTTATGTCGCACATCAATTAAATTTTTTTATATAATACATATTTAAAATGAAAGATTACAAATGTTTGTTTTTCATTCACCTCATGGGAAAATGATAATTTTCCCTAGAAATATTATCTAAATTTTTCCAAAAGATTAATTTTCCAGCTACCTCCATCAAAGATCATAGAGCGCTTCATGTCTTACAATTGAAACTTTTTAGGTTTTATTTCTTTAAAGGTAGCTTTAGGTAATGATTACTTCAGGGTTTTTAAATGTATTATATATTTTATTATGTTAGATTTATAAAATAAATTAGGTTAAATAAAATTAACATATTGAGTCATCTTGTATGACTCTTTTGTTGATTCTTATGACGTATATCAACCACATTAATTAATGTGGCTACGGTAGTATATGTTATATTATAACAACTTTTATATTATATTACAGTTAATAATATTATATTAATCCAAAATTAATAAATTTAATATTAACATTAAAATATATTAATAGTAATTTTTTATATTAATAATAGATTTCATAATTTAATTTAATAATAATAATAGGGTGAAAATGTGAAGTTGGGTTACACTTT
The DNA here is from genome assembly GCA_034641835.2 of Pinus albicaulis. NCBI lineage: Eukaryota > Viridiplantae > Streptophyta > Pinopsida > Pinales > Pinaceae > Pinus > Pinus albicaulis. Next base: position 1,307,863,658 of record CM076583.1, on the reverse strand, counting down.
TGTGAGAATCAGGGGCGAAATTTTTTTTTTAGCAATAGTTCGGCCAAACTTTATGAGAAATTTTGGCTGAACTTGTTCTTCCGTTTAGGTTGATGGGACACTGACGGCATGGGCAAACAAAAATTTTGCCGAAGATGGGAAAAATGGCAACAAAAGTTCGGCCAAACTTTTACTCTTAAAATAGTTTGGCCTGTTGGAACACCTAATCCTACATGGGTAGGTGTGGAATGCGAAAAGTCACAATGGAGTCCAAGTGACCTTGGAATGTGAAACCAAGAGTCACACCATTGTACTATAAATGTACATCTTTGTATAATGAAAAATAAGAAAGCCTCACTCTTATCCTTCATTGTGTGTTGAGTTATTTGTGTGTGTGTGCTCATCTTCCTCATACACCATGTGTGTGATTCAACATGGTGTTTAACATGGTATCAGAGTGGGCGATTGCTGGCCCTGCTCCACTTTGAGTGAGCCATTTGTGTTTATGGCCTATGCATATCTGCAAAAATTGTTTGTTTTTTTTGCAGCACTCAAGTGTTTGTAGCAGTCTTTTTGCCACATTCAGAAAGTGGTTTTGGAGAAGGAGCAGCATTCAGAAGAAGGAGCAGCATTCAGAAGAAAGTGCAGCATTCAGTGATTCTACAGCATTCAGAAATCTGATTTGAAGAAGAAGAAGCATTCAGAAATTGGTTTTGAAGAAAGAGCAAAACTGCCCATCTGAAGGTTTTCATTCTCATTTCTTTCTGCAATTTTTGCCCATTAAAAATCTGCATTTTCAAGAGCTGCTGGAATAGTGTTTTAAATTGGGTTTCTGAACAAGTTTCTGAGTTTTCACTGGAAATATTTCTGAGTTTTCATTGGAATATTTCTGAGTTTCTGCAATTCTACATTTTCCTGTTGCTGGGCTATTGAAAAAAAAAAATTCTGGGTTTTACTGCTAAAATTTTCTGAAGAATTTTCCTGCTGCTGGATTACTGAAAGATTTCTGAGTTTGCATTTATTCAATATATGCTGCTGGAAGGAATAATAGTCTGCTCTCTCTTTATTCTGCTCTCTGTTGTTTTAAATTTAAAAATAAAAATAAAAAAATAAAAATAAAAATAAAAAAATTGGCTTTTGGTCTTCTCTCTGCACATACACCCCTTAACCTGCATTTCTTTACAACCATATACCCTGCGCCCTCATCACAATACACTACAGGATACTTAAAATCCGCCCCTCTCCATATCAATACCGCTCTCCTATCCCTTTCCCTCAATGTAATACCGCAGCCCTCGCTCGGTCCCATTCCAACTCCAGAGCTCGGCCCTCTCCCCTACACCGGCCTACTACCCTCAATCTACAACCTACAGCCATCACTCTGCACCTACGGAACCCCCCTCACTGCTCTCACCCACGCGCTCCCCTACAGCAGTCACCCACGCGCTCCCACGCTGCTCCTCCCCGCCCTCTGCTTACACCAGCGCACAGTTATCTCCTCCCTCCACAGTTATCAATAGTCAGCTCAAACGCCCTTACACCTGCACCCTACCGCTCTTAACTGCTTGCTATATACCCCATTCTTTTTCGCTCTGCAAACACTCCCATATCCCATTACTCCGCCCTCCTTACCTGCCTCCCTCTCGGCTTCACGCGCCCCTTTTTTCACAATTTCGTTTTTAATCTTTTTTAAATTAAATACTGCCCCCCATTTTTAAATACTGCCATTGTTTATACCACCATACAACGCTCACACCTGCGCTATCTCCTCCACGGCCTTTCGGCCTCCCTCCACTTGGTTTTTAATTTGACTTTTTCAAATTTTTTAAAATACCGCCCCTCCCTATATATTTATCCATCAATACCGCCCATATAAATTGTATATAATACTGCCCTCCTTTTTAAAAATCGATTTTTATATTTAATTCGTCTCCCATTCCATATAAATTTCCTCTCCCATACTTTAAATTCTTTCCCATTTATATATAATCCCATTTCAATAAATTTCCCACTCCTTTCTAATTCCCTTTCCTCCATTTCTATTTCCCATTTTTAATTAATATATTTTTTTAATTAATTTTCAATTAATTAAAAAAAAAAAAAAAACAGCAGAGAGAGAGGAGATAGAGGAGAAGAAAGAGAGATATGAACAGCAGAATTGAAGAAAATGACATATAAGTGAATGGACAGTATTGCAGATTTGACATTTTAATGATTTGTGGCATATATAAGGGTGATTTTTTGAAGATTTTTACATAGAGGTAGTTATCAACTATTTGAAGAAGAATTTTTAGGCACCTCAAAGGCCTCTTGCATATTGTTTCTTTAACATTTTTTACTTGAGAAGTATGGACTCACATTGATTTGCATCTTCATTAGAGATTTGAGTTGTTGGATTGTTGATTTCCCTCCATCATTTGAGGAGCACACTTTGTACTTTGAGATTTCCATAGTTGGAAATTCTTTTGAGTCATTTGTACTTGTTGTTGAATCACATTGTAAATGGGTGCATTCTCGGTTGAAGCCGACACCCTTTCATTTTTTGAGCCTAAGTTGTTGAAAATGGCTAAAATCAATGAGGCATTAGAGTTGTTGAATAACCTCATTAATTCAAATGTTGATGATATTGTAAAAATGAGCAAGGATGCTCTTTGTATTATTCAAATTTGTTTGCAAGATGCACAAGACAAGATTGAGTTTTTGCAGTTGGAATCTCAGCTTCAGCGAGATGAACTTCAGCAAAAGAGTCACCATTCTGAACCTGTTTCTGTTCAGAAGATTGAGAAGGACTCTCATCGGCGGGAGTCAGCAAGTTGATCGATTCACATTCGAGTTCCTTACGACGGAATTCACATCGGATGCGGCCACTCCGGCTGCTTCTCAAGCCCATCATCGGACCTTGGGAAGAGCTTGTCCACAACAAGCACTGAATTGGTCTTGGATATGACAAGGATGTGTCCTTTCATATTCCAGACTACACCAAGCCCATCATATTTCAGAGTGTTGGATTCATGTATGACAGTTCACCTGCAGCTGTTTCAGATCCTGCTCCACTTCCACAACAACAACAGATTGTAAAATGCCAACACTGTGATCGAGTTGGTCATATGAAAGATCATTGTTTTGATCTTCATCCACATCTGGCTCTTGTGGTCAGCACACCACTCTTGGGCAGGTGCTAGACACGAGCCTCTGCCAAGGAGCAAGATTCATCTTGGATGGATCGCTTCTTGGCGTGGAGCATCGGCGGCCAGAAGATGTTTACGACGCATGTTAGAACTTGTTCACGCATATTGAACAAACTTGCAGTTGAGTTTTCGCCATCATCTCACCTTGTCCCTGACAGGGGGGAAAATGGTGGTCATGTACAAGCTTCTACATCAGATCAAGCGAGCCTGAGCCACAATCTCTCATTCCATGTTCAGAGTTGTAGCCAGCAGTTCAAGTGAGCTTGAGCCACAATTCGTCATTCCGATTCGAGATGTGAGAGACAGGATGCCCATGAGCATGCCTTCGGTTGGTGGATAACCTAAAACCATCATCTTTGGTTGGTGGATAACCTAAAACCATCATTTCGGTTGGTGGATAACCTATGTGTCATATTTGGTTGGTGGATAACCTAAAACCATCATTTTACGGTTAGTGGATAACCTAAAACCATCATCTTTGGTTGGTGGACAGAAACCATCACGAGGTAGTAGACCTCCCTTCTTTTAAGTTGAAGGTCTCCCTTTTTATGAGGGACAATTCCTCTAGCGAAGCCTTCGGCTTCTTGCCGGTTTTTTGGAAGAGTTAGGGAGCTGCCAACAAGTTTTGCCGTTCCGATGTTTGTGGTCATCCTAAAACCACCTATTTTTTCCATGATTCGGAAAGTTATTGAAATAAAGCCCAAGTGCTACCATGCATACTTTGCAGATTTGTATTACAACTCTTTTCTTGGACTCACACATACCCCTTCGGATTTAGGGGGGATGTTGGAACACCTAATCCTACATGGGTAGGTGTGGAATGCGAAAAGTCACAATGGAGTCCAAGTGACCTTGGAATGTGAAACCAAGAGTCACACCATTGTACTATAAATGTACATCTTTGTATAATGGAAAATAAGAAAGCCTCACGCTTATCCTTCATTGTGTGTTGAGTTCTTTGTGTGTGTGTGCTCATCTTCCTCATACACCATGTGTGTGATTCAACATGGTGTTTAACATGGCCGAACTATTTCTTATAAATATATCGCCCGCGAAGGTTTTTTCTTCCTGTGTCTGTGTTTCTTTGCTATGTTTCTTCACATGTTTTTGTCTTTCTGCTCTATTTGTTGAATTTTTGCAGCGCTTCTGCTGGTTTGGGGCTACTTCTGCTTTGCTGGTGATTAACTGCGACGACGTTAAGCGAACCACCAGGTAAGCAGCTCTTTCTGTTGCTGATTCCCCACCTGTCCATGGAAGTTTAGATCAAGTTGAAATGTAATTATGGGTTTGTTCATTTATAAAATCATCAGAGGCTCCCAAGCATAAGGCTTGTTATTTTACAGTATAATATGATCTTCCCAAACTGTACAAGCCTCTCTCAGGGCATACAACTTTCTGGATGTATATGATATTCACATATATTAAATAAATAGAATCGAGATGAGAAGGAACATCTATTGTATTCTCTATGTCTCAATTATCTACAGTAATTAAACATTTTTAGCTATGGAACATTGTCTCAGTGTATAGTTGTTTTTGTGTTTTTTGATGGATAACGAAGGCCCTGATCTCTACTCGATTAATATAAGAATGGTATTTTAGTAATGATCTGTTACAATGGTATTTCTCTTGATCTGTGCCACCAGCTGGTCATCAATAGGTAGCTTGAGATCATCCTTGGTCTTCCCAGATTCAGTCAACAGGCTAACAAAACCATCCCCAGAAATGTCGATTAGCTGATAATCAGTGTGAAAAAATTCTCACTGTTCTTGTGGATCCATCAATTTCGTCTGCTCTAGCTAATTCTCCACCTGTGCATGGAATTTTACCACCCCTGTTAAGCTTATGGCATTACTAAGCCTTCTCTCGATTCCTCAACATTGGAATGTGCAACCTTTAGTATTTCTTGTAATCACTCATGGTGTGGATAGACTATAGCTAAACAGCCATAATTATGCTTTACATTTTATTACCTTTTGCTGTAAGGTGTATGTTGAATTTCTGGTAGTATGATATGCATTCGGTTGCTGCAGTTGTTACAGTTCCTGTGGATCCATCAATTTCATCTACTCTAGTTGATTCTCCACCTGTGCATGAAAGTTTACCACCAATGTTAAGCTTATGCCATTAGTGAGCCTTCTCTCGATTCCTCAACACTGGAATGTGCAACCTTTTCTATTTTTTGTAATCACTCATGGTGTGGATAGACTGTAGCTAAACGACCATAATTAAGCATATGAGGGTGAAGGGAATTTTTTTTTTACAAGAAGAATGATTGAACTAGAATGATCTACTGCTGTAATGTGACTACAATTGTCTTTTTTGGATGTATTTCTGTATGAGGCAGAATATGATCTTTTATACTTGATAACCTGTTATGGGCATATCAAGAGGATTTCGTATATGAACTGTTATCAATATATGAAACAAGGTTTTTTCTCCTTTGAAAAAAGAGTTGAAATCATTCTAAATTCACATATGTTCAGTGGTGTCACTGTTTCACTTCCAATATTATGTTTCTTACTTTGATGAATAGGTGGAACTCTGCTGGGAGGCCTCTCTGTTTTTTGACTCTTTTCTCATACTGTCAAAGGTAGTTATATGTTAAATGGGCTATACTGTATAGTTATTAGACTACACATATTCATATAGAACTTGCAAATAGTATGATGGAAACCAAACATAATAATGTATTAGGACATCATAACTTGCTAATTAGTTATTAGACTACATATCTTCATATAGAACTTGCAAATAGCATGATGGAAATGTGAACTTGCAAATAGTATGATGGAAATGTGGATCTCATGACTATTCATGATTAATGCTTCTAGAAACCAAACATGATAATGTATTAGGACATGCTCCTTTAACTTGCAAATAGTATGGTCGAAATGTGGATCTCATGACTCTTCATGATTAATGCTTCTAGAAACCAAACATAATTTAATGTATTAGGACATGCTCCTTTAGGCTTGGTGGAATTACCTTTGATTTTTATTTCTCTCACACACACATATATATATGAAGATATGATCCAATTTTCTTTTCTATTCATAGATAAAATGTCATTTAAATACAAGATTTATCATAATGTACAATGATTCATTCCATATTATTCATAAAAAATTTCATTAAAAAATGAACCCTTTAAATTATGAACCTAGTTAATGCTTCTTCTTCATGAAGAAGACTACCTGATCTTTCAAATTGAATTTGATGATGGTCCTTTGTTATCTTTCTTGACTACTTTGTTATCTTTCTTGACTACTTCAAATTATTGACACAATCATATGCTTCTTGTTACTCTTTTTATTCCTTCCTTATATTGTATTCTCCCCCTTAGATATTGTGTACTCTCCCACATAGATATTGCACTCAATTTTGATGGTCCTTGGTTATCTTTCTTGACTACGTCAAATTATCAAATTATTGACACAATCATATAGATATTGCACTCAATTTTGATGGTCCTTTGTTATCTTTATTTACTTCAAATTATTGACACTTGATCATATAGATATCATATAGATATTGAACTCAATTTTGATGGTCCTTTGTTATCTTTCTTGACTACTTCAAATTATTGACACAATCATATTCTTTTTCCTACTCTTTTTATTCCTTCCTTATATCTATTCTCCCCCTTAGATATTGTGTACTCTCCCACATAGATATTGCACTCAATTTCATAGGCTCTTCTTTTGAATTCAAATATATTGTATTCTGCCTCTTAGATATTTTGTACTCTCCCACATAGATATTGCACTCAATTTCATATGCTCTTCTTTTGAAGTCAAATAATTGACAATAATTTACAAGAACTATCCCTAATTTGTTTCTCACATGTTCAAATGGTTCTCTAACAAGATAATTTACAAGAACTATTCCTAATTTGTTTCTCACATATTCAAATGCTTCTCTAACATGAGGCTTTGTGGGTATGTATTCCATCCTCACTATTTTCTCAAAGACTTGTTGTGTGAGGAAGTGGTACTTTATAATGATATGTAAATAGTGATTGAAGGAAGTAGAATATTTTATTTTTGAAATTATTATTACACTTCTATTGAAACACTTAATAGATATATAGATTTACCTTAATATCTTGTAGAGCCCATTTCATCCAAAACACTCAAAAAGAAGTAACTACTATGTATTCGACTTCTACTCACTCAAAAATAAATTTACCTTAATATCTTGTAGAGCCCATTTCATCCAAAACACTAAAAAATAAGTAACTACTATGTATTCCACTTCTACTCTAGATAGAGAAAGTAACGACTCTTTCTTGCTTAACCATTAAACCAAAGACTCTTCTAAGTAGAATTATACATTGTCCACTTGTACTTTTCACAAGCCTAGTTGAATCTCTATATGTTGTCAATGTAAATTTCTCACAAGTAAATTTGTCAATGTAAATTTCTTAAATTCTACAAGTTTTATAGGTAGAGTCTGTAAAGGGCCAGGTAGCCTCTGGATCTCATCTTTTATGAAAGGTGACATATCTAGAAAATGCCCCTATAGTCAATCTCTGGAATAGATCTAAATAGAAGTTCTTCATTTTAATATCCATAAAACACAACCACTTTAAGGTAAACTGTGTACATGTGTCATTTCTCCCACAAACTAAAGGCTTCCTCCCATTAATTTTAGATGTGAACTCTACCATAAACTTTTTAAGTCAAACTTTAAGATAAACAATGCACATGTCATTTACCTCATGATCTTGTGTCATTTTTCTCATGCATTTGCAATAAATGTTGATTTAATATATATATTTTTATTGAATTTGTTTTTTTCAGGGATAAGAAAACCATTAAATATGGTTGAAAAATGGAAATTATGCATAGAATTTTCTTGCTATCCCAATCCAGGGAAAGTAGTGATTACATATGTGCTTTCCAATATTGCGACTAGCAAAGTCGTCTAAAGGAAAATGAATATACCGAGAAGAACAACAAACAATGAGACATATTATATTGGATTGATAGAAATCTTGGGAACAACGATGGAGTATGGATCAAATGGAATTGTAGTTTTCACCAATTCTAAACTTATGTGCAACTAGATGAATGGTTTGTGCCAAGTTAAGAAGGAGAGGGTAAAAGAACTGCATGGAATAGCAAACAATATTGTTAGCCAATTTCAATTTTTTAGTATAAGGCATTATACAAATGTGAATAAGATGTTTGTTGATCTACTGTGTGGGGCAATGCCAATTCATGATTCATCTATCAAAGATGAATTAGAATTATACATAACAATGCCAATGCAAGATTCATCTCTCAAAGATGAATTGGTTTTGAGATGCTCTTCTTCAAAAATTCAAGATTCATCTCTCAAAGATGAATTAGTGTTGAGACGCTCTCCTTCAAAATTTATTGATAGACATTGTAACATATCTTAGATATGTGTGTGTTGTGTACTTATAAATGCATCTTTTTTAATGACCATGTGCCTTTTTCAATTATATACCAAGTGTGCTCCCACCACACCATGTAAAGCACAACTTGGTGAACTTCACATTTGCAACAAGTGGTGAACTTCACATTTTTATAAAATTAAAATGCGGGGAATTCAACAATTTTTTGTTTAAATGGAGTTTGTTTAAATGCAGTTTCACTTCTTTTTTAATGACCATGTGTTTTTTTCAATTTTATACGAAGTTTTCTCCCACCATGTAAAGCGCAATTTGGTGAACTTATCATTTTTATATTTATTTTTTTTTCTTAAATTGAGTTTCACACATCAATTAGCGCTTTGAAAGTTGTGTTCTACATAATTTGTGTACACTAAATTACATTAATTTTCTGAAATTTATTTTGTGTAAATGTCCACCAATAGATATATATATATATCATGGAGGATGAACGACGAAGATCAACAGAATCCCATATGGGGGATCAGGGATCGGGGGATGTTCATGGTACTTAAATATAATCTTAAATCTCCATACATGTGTGTACATATGGAATTTATTTTTTATTAACTTTGTGAGTTAAATTAGTTGTTAATAAATTTCATTTTTTTTTTTTAGGAGCTAAGAGGAGAAGGGTCTCTACTCCATCCATGGAGCATGCCCATGGTTCACCCAGTCGTGGTACGGTTTACACAATTTAATCAATGAATATGTACATGTATTTATATGTACACTTGAATGCATTTTTCAATTGATTATAAATTCGTATTTGTTTATGAAACTTCTCTCTCATCTCGAGAGGTTGGTGGTGGTTCAAATCCCCTTAGAGGGCCATCAATGAGTGGTAGCAGGTTGCGTGAAGGTGGTGATATTTATTCCCCCGGAGGCCAATCAACAGTTGTTGGTGCTGGTTCTCAACAGGTTCAGTTTGGGTCTGGTTCTTAGCAGGGTCGTTCTGGGTCTCAACAGTTTCAGGGTGGAGAAGATGCTAACCAACCACGTCGAGGTTGCCATCAATTCAATATTTTTTCCATTGAATTTGTACAAATTTTTTTACATGTGTTTTTTCTAATATAAAAAATTATATATATATTGATGCAGAGGCTGAAAATGTTCCAAATATTGGTTAAAATAGACGCAGGGCAGAACGCTACATTCAATAAGAAGGTTGTCTGCCTAACACAACTTATCCGGCCGACATTTCTGATATACCATGGGAAAGAAACATGGCGCAATTCAACTTACAAAGGTGTCAACAACTTCATGCAAAATTGCAGAGATATCTCGTGGCTTTGACTCTACTTGCTGAGAGTCGACAAAGCCTCAAAATAGCTACACATTCATTGGGTGAACTTGTAAATGTGCGCAAAATTTTTGGGCCAATGACTGATACATTTGTAGAAGTGATGAGAAAGAGAAAGGAAATAGTAATGGGTCCCGATAAATGGGAGGATGTAAAACAAAGAGTTACAAAAGATATGGTGAAGTTAATGTTTAATTTCAAGGAAGGGCCAAAAATAAAAACGCTGAAGGTGCAATATTTCAAGCACCCAAATATAACTCAATATTTGTATGATAAGCACCTTGCGGCATATGGAAGGCTCCCATGGAACGACAAGGTTCCTCTTTATTTTGCACAATTGTTTTACGCAGAATTTTTTTTTAATATGAAACCCAACTACAATGACCTTCCGTCAGAATAGTTTGGTCCAGGGAAAGGTTGATTGTATGGCCGTAAGGGCGCTAAGCGAGATGTGGAGTTGCCTCGCCCTGAGCCACCATTGGTGAGTCAATCTTTTCGGGTCAAAACTTTGCGTTTAGAGATGGATGCGACTTCTCAAATAAGTCGAGAAGCAAGGGATGTCATGATCGACAATGTTTATAGTGGATTGGGTGGAGTCGATGTTTGTCTAAATCAACAAAGAGCTCATGAAAATGCACGTGCCAATTTTTTGTATTGTATAGATGAAGAGATTGACAACATGAATGTTGAAGATCTTTGAATATATGCAAAGAATTGTCGCAATGGTTTTCAAGACCTAATTCTTCATGAGGAAGAGGGCACGGGAATGGTATGTGTTAATGACTTTAGGGTTCAATTATTTTAACATGTATACATGTGTACAATTTGTAATAAATACATGTGTATGTACATGTATACATTTATTTATATATACATTAATCTAACAAAAATGTTAATATCACGTTCAGGACCTCTGGTTCAAACAATGCAAATGGGTCTCGCCATCAAGATATGTTGGCAAATGTTAGTGTTTTTTAAGTGATATTTTTAAAATAAATAATTGTGCACACATGTACATGTATGTATATATAATGATAAAATGTTTTAACAGATTCTGATTCCATCTGATGTTTTTGGGATGGCGGTACCTTCTTCTTCCTTAGGAGATGTACCTTCTACTTCCTTAGGAGATGTGCCACATCCACAACAAGTATGGACAATTTTTCACTTTTAAAATTTATGTTTAAGTTATATATATATTCCACCTCAAAAAGTTCCATTAAAAATTGAGATATATATATCTATATCTTGAGTTATTTTAATTTTTTTGAATTTTAGGTTCTTGGAGATTTTCATTTGGAGCCTCTCTTAGGAGATGTCCCAAATTCACCTGCAGAAGTATTCAATTTTTCACTTATATATATATATATATATATATATATATATATATATATATGTTTTTTTAATTTAGTTATAATTTATAAATTGAAGTTTATTTAAGTTTTATTATAAATTGAGATCTTGATCTTGAGTTATTTTATACTTTTAAAATTTTGAATTTTAGGTTTCTATAGAAGATTTCTTTAATCCACGGACTCTAGCGACGGAGATAGGAACATCCATACCATTTCAACCATTTGAACAAGTTGTCTAACTTTTTTCTTAATATTAATGAAAATAAGTTTATATATGTACACATGCATTTTCATCTGAATTTTTTTAATATATATATATAACTGTACATGTATATTGTACAGTTTGCTGTTGGAGATGTTCCCATGGGGGAACTTGTAGCAGGTGAACAAATGGAGAGGGAACCTCATGAGGTATTGCATGATTTTTTTTATATATTTTGTTTTTTACATGAAGTTCTATATATATTCTCACTCATTTTTAAAACATCAAATTTTAATGTTTGTACATGTGCATTGTGTACAGGTTTCCCATGCTTCGCATGATAGTGCGTGGATTGAGACTCTGATAGGAAAGACACTACATCCATCTCTATTTGATGGACATGATTTGTAGATTTGATTTCAAGATTTAGATAGTCTTAAATTTACTTTTTTATATATTATCTAGATGCACTGTCATATATATATATATATAACTTGATACAGTTTGATACTTGTGAGATCTACAATTTTTGGACATATTTTATTATAGTGTTAATATAATTTGTTTTGTTCCAAAAAGTTAAGTTTTGGATGGTTTTAGTACTTTTGGCATGTGAATGTGAAGTAATGTTGTTATATAATTTGTTTGGTTTTTAAAACTTTTAAGTTTTGGATAATTGAACTACTAGTAATGTTGTTATCTATAAATTAATGTTTTGCTTCTGAACTACATTTAGCATGTTATGTAATGATGTGTTATAATTTGTTTTGTTTTTAAAATTTAAGTTTTGGATACTTGAAGTACATTTGGCATGTGATATAATGTTAAATGTTTTTATTGGATAGTTGAACTATAATTGGCATGGCATGTGAAGTAATGTTATGTATGATATAATAAAAAAAAATTTAAAACTCAAGTTTTGGATGGTTTCAATCTACAGTTGGCATGTCATATTTAATTTTAAATGTTTAATGTTTTTATTGGATAGTGATATAATCAAAAAGTTTTTAAAACCCGAGTTTTGGATGGTTGAAGTACATTAATCATGTGAAGTAACGTTGTGATATAATCAAAAAGTTTTTAAAACTAAGTTTTGAAGTAATGTTTTGATATAATGTTAAATGTTTTGATCTAAGTTTTGGATGGTTTCAATCTAAATTTGGCCTATGGAAGACTCCCATGTGAAGTATTGTTTTGATTTAATCAAAAAGAGTAAAGAAGTAGTTATATGTAAATCCCTTTAATTTTGATTTAATGTTAAATGTTTTGATCTAATTTTTTGATGGTTTCAATCTACATTTGGCCTATGGAAGAATCCCATGTGCTGAAGCTTATCAGATGTGTTGTAGGAAAGTGGGAGGTGGGAGTATGAGGTATGCAGGAGATGCGGCTGCCGCCCTCTGTCCGCAACACGAGAAGCCACCCTCTCAAGCCTGAAAAGAGTATACTATTCACATTATGGGCCAGACTGCCAGGAAGCCCGCCTTCTCACACACACCCCGAGCGCCAAGATAAAGACACTACTGGTTTAGAAACACGCGAAGAGTCCACCATCCTTCCTCGGCCCAGACACGGGGAAGTGGAGGTAGCTCTTCCGGTCAAATGCGACAAGCTCCAACATGGCGGCCACGGCATGGCAGCTTGTTCTTTCTGGCCTATGTGGAGAAAAGCTCAAGATGACCACCGGCTCCTCTTCCACTTCGGAGAGCTCCTCCCAGCACTCCAAGGGAGTAGATGATGATCCAGAGGACTAAAATTGTCCAATTGTGGAGGAGAATCCTCCTACACACATCGATAGCTAGCTTGATGTCAAGTCCTCTTTAGCTTTTTTGAAATTTTGTCATGTTTTGTAATCAGTGTGCTTCTGAACACTCTATGTCTACTGGTTTCCCAATATTTGGAAGAATATTCTGGGCTGGTTTTCCGGTTATGGGCAGCCACTTTTCTGTTTTTTTGATTCAGACCCCCTCTGGTGTTGGCTAGTTAGGCAACCTAGGAGACGGGTCTCACTATGTACATTATGTTCAATATCAATAGATTAAACCAAATTAGAAAAAATAATATATAATGTTAAATGTTTTGATGTAAGTTTTGGATGGTTTCAATCTACATTTGGCCTAGATGGAAGACTCCCATGTGAAGTATTATTTTGATTTAATCAAAAAGATTAAAGAAGTAGTTATATGTAAATCACTTTAATTTTGATTTAATGTTAAATGTTAAATGTTTTGATAGACTAAGTTTTAGATGGTTTCAATCTACATTTGACCTATGGAAGACTCCTATGTGAAGTATTGTTTTGATTTAATAAAAAGGAGTAAAGAAGTAGTTATATGTAAATCCCTTTCATTTTGATCTAATGTTAAATGTTAAATGTTTTGATATAATGTTAAATGTTTTGACCTAAGTTTTGGATGGTTTCAATCTACATTTGGCCTATGGAAGACTCCCATGTGAAGTATTGTTTTGATTTAATCAAAAAGAGTAAAGAAGTTGTACATTATCTCTTTAATTTTGATTTAATGTTAAATGTTAAATGTTTTGATATAATGTTAAATGTTTTGATCTAAGTTTTGGATGGTTTCAATCTACATTTGGCCTAGATGGAAGACTCTCATGTGAAGTATTGTTTTGATTTAATAAAAAAAAAAATTAAAACTCAAGTTTTGGATGGTTGAAGTACATTTGGCATCTTAAGATTGCTTTTGATCTCTGCATACTCTTGTTTGAGTGAAAAAATTTCCAATAGGAAGAACATAGCTTTTCAATGCAACTAACCATATCAATTGAGCTCTAATTGAAAAAAAAAGTAAATAAGTAGATATATGTAAATCCCTTTAATTTTGATTGGAAATATAAGAAGTACATATATGTTTGTTGAATTTGGGTCAATGTCATTAATGCACTCAAATAGGTAGCCTTGTTGATTTATAAATTGGTAAATTGATGACATTCAGTTAATTGGATTCTAGAACATAGAACATATCTGACCATTGGACAAACAAATTTTGTACTAGATTTTCAATTAGGAATAGAGATGTGGGTCAAATCCCACCAAAAGTCGGAGAAGTGATCCGAGTCTCTTGTCTGAAAGGAATATTCATACAAAACTATATTGTGGATGATTTATTTAAATTGTGGATACTTTTTACCAAAAAATCCCACAAGAAAAATTGGGCACATTCAATTCGTGTACATATATCTAGTACGTGCAACATTTTTCATCAACGCACATAGTAAAACTACTTGAACAATTAATTGCATTCTAGAACATATATATATATATATATATATATATATAGATCCAATATATATAACATTTTTCATCAATGCACATGTATAGAAAAGCTACTTTCAGTTGATACTAGAGCACGTGCATGTACCAAAACAATTTGTACATGTGAAAACACTTGCACAAATAACGTAAGCAACTTAATTTTTAGTTGAATACTGGAAGTTATAAAACATATTTAATCGAAAGAGAATAAATTGTTGGGAAGTTCAATAAAAAAAATTCCAATGGAATGCCATCTTCAATAATCCGTTCATGATCAGATTTTGACATTTTCCATTTCTTAATTTTCATTTTTTTCTTTGATTGAAACTCTATCAACTTTATGCGTGCTGAACACACCAAGTGACTATATTGACAACTTAGGAAATCAGGTTCATAGTCTTCAAATTAAACAAAATCCCCACTATGATTATTTTGTCTGAAAAAATAACCTTTCAGTATAATAGATCCTCTTTCATATTGAACTCCGTGATCATTATAGTTTTCTAATAATTTCATTTTTCGTTCAGTGCAAGTCATCAAATAATACTTCACATTTTCATCGTTGTCAATAGGTGCAATTACAGCAAAAACATCTCCTGCACAATAAAACAAACTTAACAAAATTATACCTATCTAAATTTATTTCTAGATCTTTAAATCATTAGAAAGCAATTCAAATGTTACCTTCTCTAACAAGATCAGAAACTCGATCACCATCGAATGATATTGTAGTTTCTTTTGATTGCATTTCTTCAAGCATTGCAACAGAAATTTTTCCCTTTGTATTTAGCTCTGTATGTTTCCAATTGTTTACATAAATTTTGTTTTCACAAACGTCATTGGATTTTGTGTTGTCTATGAAAACATGACAAAAACAAGAATATTTTCTTTTATCTAATGCAAACACATTTCTGGACGACTTTGTTCTAATTGAATGCAATTTTCGAGTCCCTTTTATTGTTTCAACGTCATTGCCAATTGATATATCTACGTCTTCGATCCCAATATGCCAGAAAAATCTTTATATGGAAAATTCTAAGAATAATGTAAATACGATATCAAAATACAATCAAAGATAATCATTGCACGATAAAATTAGATTTCCAATAAAAAATAAATTGAATGTACCTTCACATTTCCCTTGATGGGTTAGTCTCATGGCTTAGAGCAACGATGCACCATTGAACAACTTCTTTCGCGTCCATAAGTCATCTTGCACAGGGGTTCATTTGATATCTTCGAAGTGCTCATTTTATGCATGCCCCTGCACCACCATGTTCTCCTTTTCCATGGCCAGTCTCAAAGAAATTCCAACAGTGTTTAATGCAGGTTTTCTTATGAAGACAACACAACCAAAAGAATGTTCGTGCAGATTTGAATTGACCTGCACATCCGTTTGACCATATCCAATGTTCATTGAATGTTATTCCACGATTTTTCAAGGAATCATAAATTTTTCCAAAACAATGTTGTACAAAATATGTATCATGTGTACGATCGTAACTGATATAAAAGTGATATTCTTTAATGATATGTCAATTTTCACTCATGCTTTCTATATGATCGACTATTTGTTCAACATGTCTATATAGAATATGGAAAAGCATGGAGACTTGGTCAAAATGATAGTATTCACTCTGAATTTCCTTTTGTGGAACAAATGTGTAGTTTTCTGCAAAAATCAATCACTGACAAAATGGTCCCTGGTGGAAAAAATTCACGAGATTTTTTGAATCGCAAGTCTTACCATCGAGCTCTATGGGAATGCTTGGTGTATTTGTAAATTTCTGCCTCAAACTTTCTCAAAAAGTCTATCACAAAAATTTCGTCTTCTCATAATTCAATTCTTTTAACACTATTTTCACCTTGAATCGATGTATGGATATATTCATATCTCTTCCATTTCACTTTCATGTTGGAGAATGATTGATCATTTATATTAATACAATATTTGTTTTGAAATTTAGTCAAATTTCCACAATCATCACATTTTTCACCACCAACACATTTCTTTTTGTAAAATAGTTCGTCGCTTTCTCTTTCACATATAATTTGAGATATGAAATCATAGATAGTGGAAGGAGGAGGTGAATCCTTCCATAATGTTCTACCAAAATCAAGGAATGTGTCATAATATAACTCAAATTCCACATGATAACGGCAACAACAAGTGTCGCGTACGGTGATAGGTTTTACATACCATGGTTTTTGTTGAACAAAAGCACTAATTGAAATGGACTGGCAAAGAGGCACCTTCCAAGATGCACAGAGTTCTCTTGGAAGACTTGAGGAGTAGAAACCCCAAGTACATATCAGACCTAGCCATTCCCATGGCTCACCACTCACAGAAGCAAGAATGGCTCAGCAGCTCAGTCATGGGCCTCACCGGGGAAAGAAGAGGAGCAATGGACTATATTCAGAGCTCAATTGAAAAAGGCAGGAATAAAGTTGAGGGAGGAAGAAGAGACGCTCCTCTGAGGCCAATCCTATCCAGGGCACAAAGTTCTCTTGGAATACATGAGGAGTAGAAACCCCAAGTACATATCAGACCTAGCCATTCCATGGCTCACCACTCACAGAAGCAAGAATGGCTCAGCAGCTCAGTCATGGGCCTCACTGGGGAAAGAAGAGGAGCAATGGACTATATTCAGAGCTCAATTGAAAAAAGCAGGAATAAAGTTGAGGGAGGAAGAAGAGAGGCTCCTCTGAGGCCAATCCTATCCAGGGCACTTACTCAGTCAAACTGGGATATGGAACATCATCAGACCCCTATCTGCAAGAGAGCTTCCAAGGTGGTGGAAATAGATTTGGAAAATAAAGGCCAGGTCGAAAAAAATTATCTTGCATGGTTAGCACTAAACAATTCCATCCTCACATGGGATAACCTACAAAGATGAAGCTGGGAAGGCCCAGGAGATGCCCTCTTTGTGCGGAAGCAGGGGAGACGGTGACCCACTAAATGATCCATTGTCACTACTCAAAAGAGATATGAAGCGTGATAGGGAACCTCCCTACCCTGAAAGGGCATTGGGAGGGCATTGGGAGGGAGCTGACGTGGAGCCACGGGGGCGTCACTCACAAACCAATATTATATCACGTGCGTTCATATTGGGGTAAAAAAAATCAAAAAATCAAAAAACATTATATTGACTTTATAACTAGGGGGGAGAGGGTTTTTTATTTATTATATAAAATATTTATATTTTGAGGTATTTTATTTTTATTTTTATGGCCAAGCGGACTTAGGAAAGTCGTGGAAAGGGGAGAAGGAGGGGGAAAACGCGATTTTTGGTTCGACTGGAGCAGAGCAATGCGATTTTTGGTTCGACTGGAGCAGAGCAAGTCGTGGAAAGGCGAGGAGGAGGGGGAAAATGCCATTTTTGGTTCGACTGGAGCAGAGCAAGTCGTGGAAAGGCGAGAAGGAGGGGGAAAATGCCATTTTTGGTTCGACTGGAGCAGAGCAAGTCTTGGAAAAGGTGAGAAGGAGGGGGAAAATGCCATTTTTGGTTCGACTGGAGCAGAGCAAGGTTTTGGTTCGACTGGTGCATTTGGAGCACAACTCACCTTCCCTTCCAGGTCCTGGTGCATTTGGAGCACAACTCACCTTCCCTTACTGTCCACCTTTTACTCGGCATCTACACTTTCATCTCTATACGCTTGGAGATCTATACGCTTCTTGGAGATTGTGTAATAGATGCATTTCATTATCATACAAAGGATGGGATGCCGGTTAGCTGCCGTGGATGGAGCCGGATGCACGTATTGATAGATTCATTCATTCAGGGAAGCGTGCCTCACCAGCTTTTGAAGTCAATAGCCTTACCACAGTCTGCTTTTGTCTATTTGGTCTATGAAGGTGCATTTGGAGCAGAGCAAGGTGGGAAGACATTGAGGGGTTTTGGTTCGACTGGTACAGGGTTCGGAGCAGAGCAAGGTGGGAAGACAGAGCGCGGAGGAGCATGGGAGAATAGAAAAATCTGATTTTGAGCTTTGGTTGGAGTTTTGGTTCGATTGGCTTGGACTGGAGGAGCGGGGTTAGGGAAGTAAACACGATTCCTACGTTTGCTTCAACTGGTATGTGAGATATTTGTAGACTTTTTGAACTCTTCTCCTATTCCATAGAATGCAGCTTGCTTTGATGGGATTGATTAGCCTTTCGCTCCATAGAAACGGACTTATTTATGACCTTGATCTCCAGTGGATAGGTCTGCAGCTTATAATCAGAGATTAGAGCTGATGGAGAAGCAAAAATACTTGCCAGAGAGTGCGGCCTTGAGAGGGTTCTTCCCTTATTCATTCAGTCTCTTGAAACAGAGCTAAAATGCTCTTTCAGTACCTTTTCTATCCTTGATAGGACCTGTAGCCTAATCTCTGTAATTAGGGCTTTGTAAAACTGCCCAGAATTTCTACTTCTTGCTTCCACAATTTCGGTCTAGGGAACTCGATCTTTCTTGAGGTATAGTAATTCCAAACTGATTTTCTTTCTGCCCATTGTCCAAAGCCTTACCTCTGATATCATGTTGAGAAATCTAAGGCAAAATAGATATAGAATTTATTACTTGATTTCTTGGCAATTCTTGACACTTTCTTGTGAGTTAACTTGGAGCATTAGTATTGTTATTTAGTTCTGTTTTATCATCAAGACACTTAGTTACTAGGTTGAATCAAGTATAAAGAGTATTTGACATTTCTTCTAGGGCATAAAAATGCACAGAAGCATACCATAGATGATTTTGTCTCTTTCAAGGGATTCTAGATAGGCATTTGACACCTTCTAATGCCCAAAACAATTTGTAACAGAAACAGGATATGCATACCAGAGATTTGGAGATATTTGTAGACTTTTTGAACTTTGCTCCTATACCATAGAATTCAGCTTGCTTTGATGGGATTGATTATCCTTTCGCTCCATAGAAACGGACTTATTTATGACCTTGATCTCCAGTGGATAGGTCTGCAGCTTATAATCAGAGATTAGAGCTGATGGAGAAGAAAAAATACTTGCCAGAGACTGTGGTCTTGAGAGGGTTCTCCCCTTATTCATTCAGTCTCTTGAAACAGAGCTAAAATTCTCTTTCAATACCTTTTCTATCCTTGATAGGACCTGCAGCCTAATCTCTGTAATTAGGGCTTTGTAAAACTGCCCAGAATTTCTACTTCTTGCTTCCACAATTTCGGTCTAGGGAACTCGATCTTTCTTGAGGTATAGTAATGCCAAACTGATTTTATTTCTGCCCATTGTCCAAAGCCTTACCTCTGATATCATGTTGAGAAATCTAAGGCAAAACAAATATAGAATTTATTACTTGATTTCTAGGCAATTCTTGACACTTTCTTGTGAGTTAACTTGGAGCATTAGTATTGTTATTTAGTTCTGTTTTATCATCAAGACACTTAGTTACTAGGTTGAATCAGGTATAAAGAGTATTTGAAACTTCTTCTAGGGCATACAAATGCACAGAAGCATACCATAGATGATTTTGTCTCTTTCAAGGGATTCTAGATAGGCATTTGACACCTTCTAATGCCCAAAACAATTTGTAACAGAAACAGGATATGCATACCAGAGATTTGGAGATATTTGTAGACTTTTTTAACTTTGCTCCTATACCATAGAATGCAGCTTGCTTTTATGGGATTGATTATCCTTTCGCTCCATAGAAACAGACTTATTTATGACCTTGATCTCCAGTGGATAGGTCTGCAACTTATAATCAGAGATTAGAGCTGATGGAGAAGCAAAAATACTTGCCAGAGAGTGCGGTCTTGAGAGGGTTCTTCCCTTATTCATTCAGTCTCTTGAAACAGAGCTAAAATTCTCTTTCAGTACCTTTTCTGTCCTTGATAGGACCTGCAGCCTAATCTCTGTAATTAGGGCTTTGTAAAACTGCCCAGAATTTCTACTTCTTGCTTCCACAATTTCGGTCTAGGGAACTCGATATTTCTTGAGGTATATTAATGCCAAACTGATTTTATTTCTGCCCATTGTCCAAAGCCTTACCTCTGATATCATGTTGAGAAATCTAAGGCAAAACAGATATAGAATTTGTTACTTGATTTCTTGGCAATTCTTGACACTTTCTTGTGAGTTAACTTGGAGCATTAATATTGA
The DNA here is from genome assembly GCA_034641835.2 of Pinus albicaulis. Classification (NCBI taxonomy): domain Eukaryota; kingdom Viridiplantae; phylum Streptophyta; class Pinopsida; order Pinales; family Pinaceae; genus Pinus; species Pinus albicaulis. The sequence continues at coordinate 1,307,842,820 of CM076583.1, read as the reverse complement.
TATTTAGTTTTGTTTTATCATCAAGACACTTAGTTACTAGGTTGAATCAGGTATAAAGAGTATTTGACACTTCTTCTAGGGCATATAAATGCATAGAACCATACCATAGATGATTTTGTATCCCCTTAGGGTATCCAGGCACCAAATGATAGGCAAAACCTTCTGTTAGTTTTATTTTCCTTGTTAGCATACAAAAGGGAATGAAACCCAAATAGAGGAAGTGCTACCATAGAATTTGAGAACCACTCTTGAGCCTAGAAGTAAGGCTAATGAACTATTATGCATAAATACATTTTAAAGAAATAAAATAAAAAATTTAAGGAAACACTCTCTTATTAATAATATAAGAGCAAAATAGTACTCACCTGGCAGATGCCAAGTTCTTCGCCAGTAGGTTATTTAGGGGCTAAAAAAGAAACACAGAATTGCCAAGACTGGCCTTTGAAACATCCAGTGTGGAACCAATGAGAAAATTAAGCATAATTTTTGTGTGGATTTTCCAAGCACCTTTGGAAACAGATTGGTTATATCTTCCATGATTTTTCTTAGAAGCCCATCCTTTAGAAAGAATCTATCTTTGGCAACCCAAGTTTTCGTAAGAAAAGGGCTTAGTGATTTTGGTTGGATTCGTCTTACCATTTTCTCCTTTGTTTGGTCTTTAAGATGTAAGATAACTTTCAAAGGCTTTAAAAATAATTCTATAAAATGGATTGGCATGATTTTGTAAATGATATATCATGTTAAATCAATGCCAAGTCCTTTCTTCTTGGAAAGTATATCATAGCAAACACATACCTGAGCATAATCGTAAATGAATAAGAAAGTGAAGTCATGTAAAGCTCCCCGTTTATATTCTTTCCATTGCCATATAAGACAGTTTTGTAAACCCCATAAAAAGGTACATTAGTACATTTTTACAACATTTCCGGGTTTCCCACACATAAGAAAGGGGTTGACTTGTCACATCATTAACAATAATTGCTCTATCTATTCATAGTACATCTTCATTCTTGATTTTTTTTTTAATTATTTTAGTTTCTATGGACCTAAACAGATTTCAGAAATTAAAAACAAAGACTAAGTGTGCATACCTTTTCCCAAGGTACAAAACCATTCTTACTCTGATAGCACCCATCCTAATTTCTCCGTGGATGAACAAATCTCCAAAATTAAACATTTCCTAACCAAGACCTGCTGTTTCCCAAAGAAAAAACAGTTCTTGCTAATGACAGTTTCTCAAGATCTAACCTATCTATTGGACTAAGATCCTCTCAGTTTTTCAACACAAGACATGGGAAATTTCTATGGATGCTTAGTGGGTTTATTGCTACTGCTAACATTCATTTTCCAATAATATTTCTGCTACAGTTCACAACATACAGCATACAGAGGAGAGCCAAAAAGATATAGGAAACTCCACTACAGGTTATAAATACTGAGCTTAATTCAATAAATGAAAAAGAAAATGAACAGAAGATGCAACAGAGGTATCCACATAAACCTACACAGTGATTTTAAACTGGACAAAACCCCTTCCAGATACCTGCAACAGAGGTATCCACATAAACCTACACAGTGATTTTAAACTGGACAAAACCCCTTCCAGAAAAAAGATAAAATCAGACCTATATTAACGAACAAAATTTAAACTGTATAGAGTTTTCCTTAGAGACAATCATCTTACTGAGTCTGATCAGTTCTGTCTTTCCAACTGTATGCTCATTGGTGGTGATTGCCAGTTTAACGCCCATGCTTCCTTCAAATTAAATATTTCCCTTCTCGAGTTTGCTGAATGTTGCAAAATTGTTGCAAGGGTATGTAATTTGGTGCCCCCTATAGAGGATAATGGGTCGCGCAGTCTAAACAGTCCACATTTTCACTTGGAAAATAATAGAAGACTAAAACTAAAACTAGTTACATTTCAACAAACACTAGATTGGACATATGTTTCGCGGACAGTACTCTGAGCCACTATAAGATTTAGCCATCACATGCACACTGGATTGTTGCAAAGCATGTGTTGAGATAACTGCATGGGACCATCAATTTTGGACTGAGATATATTGTCGAAGATGTAAGACTACATGGGTACTCTAATGTTGATTGGGTTTGTAACTCTATTGAAAGCACGGGGGCATCACTGAAAAACCAATACTGTGGGAGTGATCTATCAAACAAATGATACATTCATCCATGTAAACCAACTACATTCCTAATACATGAAAAGTAGGTAGGCCAATTTAGGAATGTGTGCATAAAGGGTGGCATGTTATCCAAAAATATGTTAGAACCATATGCCTTCTGCCATAACGATGAATTCATATCCAAGAAGTGTGCCATGGCACATGTGAACACACCAGCAATAGTCAAGACACTCATCATGCTAACAAAACCCTTAGCAAACATGTAACTCCTCCAAATCTACATACATTGGATGATGTGACATGTCTCCAAATATGTGAAAATGAATGGATCTATGTGAGAGAAACATCCAAAGGTGGAATTTACACTAGGATACCTCCAAAAATAATGCTTAGTGTTTAAGGTAAACATCCTAGCAATCCTCCAAATATGAAATGAAGATCCTAAAAGGTGGTGGTCCATTAACACATATGCATGAAAGCAATAGTGTATTAGCTCCAAAACAGACTTCTTCCAAATATGATTTGCTTGGACAAGGCCTCGTGTTATGTGAGGGGTAACACTCTCCATAAACTCTCAAACACTATGGATTGACCAAATAAATGTATATATTTTAATCCCTGACTTCTTTCATGATTGGTCTTAGCTATGTTCTTCCATTCCACTAAGGGGATACCCTAATTTTTTTTTGCATGTCCACAAATCCATGAGCATTTTTTCTTGATATTTTACAAAACTCCTTCTAGGATAAGCCAAGGAATGCTAGAGTACTACAATTACTACCAATATAGACTTCCAAATGTCAATTTTCCTCTAACTAACAACCATCTATTACATTAATGCTTTGTTTAATCTTTAATATTTTCTAATAACTAGAACCAATCCCTCTTTCCATATCCGTTTGGATTTAGAAAGATTCCAAGGCATTTGAATGCTTCCTTGAATTCAATATGAGGGAAAAAATTGTAACTAACTTTCTAGTTTAGTTTCCAAGCATATTGCAATTTCATGAACTTTAACCTCCACAATCATAACAACACTTTATATCTCTAGAATTTCGTGTAGTTTTTGTTGCTTCTCTTAGAGATCCATTACTTAACAAGAGTACATTATCTATGAATAAAAGATGAGATAAGGATGATACCCTTGTAATAAGTTGGGGTTCTAACTTTTTGTTAGAGTTTTATTGAGAAGTGTTGTAGCTCAAATGTTCCGGGTGGGTTGGGATATCGAGAACCCACTGACAGGGCAAAGTGTCTACACAAACTGAAAAATCCCCTGGGAAGCAAATGCCAGAATTGAAGGCAAGTCCCATGCAGTGCAGCTGTCCTGGACCGTAAAATAACCTTGACCTCAACTTTTGGAGTTGGTTCTATTTTGTATAATTTGTCTGTTTATTTAATTGTGTCTGAGGTCACTTTCAACCCATTGATATTTCACTGTGGGATTTTCTTTTTGTGTCCACTGGAAGGTTGAAGCAACTGATCTTGATGGGGTATTGAACTGTGGTTCAGAAGTTTTTTGAATCATAGATTACTTTGTTGAGTTAGATGGCTTGTCAAAAATGAGTATGATCTTTAAATTAAAATTATATCAGTGTTCTGCAATGTATTGATCTGTTGCTCTATTGGGTAGACTTACATTAACATCGATGTTAAAAGGAGATCTTGTTTGAGGAAATTTCTGAATTGTAGCATACTTTGTTGAGTTAGAGGTTTTTTTTTACATATAATTTTTAAATAAACAACTACTGTTAATATATCTATCTATATATATAATTTGTTATCTTATAATGTATGTGTAGGTTGTAGGTTGGCCTTTTCATCACGCTATCAAAAAGTTACATCTGATATGTCGTTGTGTTACTGGGCTGCTTGATTGATATGCTTGATGGGAAACCAGACTAGTTGAACAAATTTATAGTCTTCAGATTGCTGAGATTTTGCGTTACAAGAGCATCTGACATGACAAAGACTGCTGAGGATAGGCATGTAGGCCTTTTCTTACCGATTTCCCTTCCATGATATGCATTGACACAAAAATTGAGTGCTTAAGACCCAAGACTATAGAGTTGAAAATAAAAGCCATGCTTTTATGGTTCAACGCCCTTGGCTGGTATTCCCATACTGCTCTATCCCCAAGCGCGTTAGAGGGCTTGTTAAAATTGAGTATGATCTTTAAATTAAAATTATAGCAATGTTCTGCAATTTATTTTTCTGTTACTCTATTGGGTAAACCTACATTAACATACTAGTCAAAAGGGGTATTTCTAAGCAGGCATTGCATCAACAAATTTGAGAATCACATGGCTATGTTCAAACTCTATTTATAATTTGAATGCCTCATTACATTGTTTCTCAAACATAGGAATCCTCTGCAGGTCTGCAATCTATATGTATCAGGTTCCATATTCTAGATGATCTGAAAGAATGAGAAATGATTAGTGCATTGATTGACTGGATTTTTACGTGCATAAGCTGTATGCTGCTATTATTTGATTTTATTAGTAGTCTCTTTCAAACTGGGCCTTGTTTTAAACGTGGTGTTCATTCACTCGTGATATTTGCTGAAATATTAAGCAGTGGCTTTGGAAATCGCTGTTATCTCTGCCCTATCTAAATGATATGAGTTTCAAAGGGGCGAATATGTTTGCAAGCAGGTCCCAAGTCCATGTTTACATCCTAAAACCTGGTGTGCACCAGATGGAAACACTTACAAAAATAAAATAAACCAGGCTATTAAATTCTGTCATTTTGGCGAGAGCTGGATTTTGAAATCTCAAGGTGGCCTTATTCTGTTGTAGTGTAAAACACCTAAGACTGGTTTCAAAACATTCTGATATTTTCTTGTTCCTTCTTGTTTTTGCATATCCTCCAATGGTAGTAGGTCCAATACAGTGATTTCTACAGGATGGGCTAAGTGTTTTCTCAACACTCAGCTTTTGGGTATAAGTTATTGTGGTGTTAAAGACTTCCCAAGATTCAATGGGAATATGAGTGCTCAAACAGTAAGGCATACTGCTTTGCGTTTTCCCTAAGCATCTTCAATTCAAAGTAAATATGGGGCCTACCAGTGTCACAAAAAATTCAATATGTATTTGTGACAACTATATATTGCTTGCTAATAAGTTAAAAAATGATACTTCTATCACACAAGTGTGCACTAAGAATGTTCTGTTGGTTTGGTCTGTTAGATTGCAATTATACGAGAATATGACTTGAACCGTTTCTTCAACTCCATTTATTCCCAGCCTTTAGATAGTGGTACCACAACTGTATAGATGAAATAATCCACTGGATTCTATCTTCTAAAAATTGAAATAATTACTTATCTATACATTAATGATTAGGTATGTGCATATAACATGTCCATTTCATATGTTTTCCTCTTCAATGTGAGATTTTGCATGCCATAAGTTCACATAAGTTCACAAGATTTGACATTAAAGTTTTGATTATTTGCTTAGAGGACACAACATACTAAAGGATAAACATGTAATAGACCTTCTTATATCCAATAATTTGGATAATGTTGGATTAGGTAATGAATCTTTTTATATGCAATCATTTGCATTGTGCTATGTTAGGTATTTTCATTGTGCTATGTTAGGTATTGATTCAGACGATCAAACTTACTATTATAAATGTGATATAGATAAGAGAGATAATACATTTTATTAATGTCCAAGAATAAACCACAAAAGTATGTCGGAAGGACTAAATATAGTATATCCATTGTCAGTACAAAGTGGTTGTGCCAAGTCAATATGGTACGCAAGAGTAAGGATTATCGAGGAATGTAAAAGCTGATTCAACTTAACAATTTACATCAAATTATAAATCTTCCGGGAAATCACATTAGAATTTTAGGAACGACTGCGTTTCGAACTACCAATCTTCATTATCCTGATGATGAACTACAGTTGGTAGTTCGAAACGCGTCGTTCCTAAAATTCTAATGTGATTTCCCGGAAGATTTTTAATCTAATATGTTATGGATCACAGAAGCTTGCACTATCAAATTTACATCAGGTAACTGCATGCATAAATGAGCACTTAATCTTTGTATCTTGCCTTTCTATTTCTTTTATTCTCAATCAGTAAAATATGAAGAATTTCTTTATATATCAAAGAAAAATCAGAATTGGGAAACTAAGAGCCAAGACCTAGATGAGCAAAGTCTCAAAGAATTCAAAAATTTAGAATCCATTTCATACCAACGAACAGTAAAAGCTATGATGGTTTGGTTTTGACACGGTTTTGACCTCTTTAGGACACAAAAAATGATGTAAATAAGGCCAAAATTGAGGCAGATTTTGGGGCCTAAGCTTGCTTATAAGTTTGTCAATGTTTGACTCAATAAATCAACTCTCAAATCTGTTTTAGTACTCTATTTTATTTCTGGTTTTAGTTCCATTTGAGGAATCCATCGATAGTACATTTTGAATCAAAGTGTTTCATCGCAATAGTAAGAGTTATTCATGTTTTTTGAAGATTTGAATTGAAAGTGCATACCTTGCTTCCTTGCTCTTTTTTTCATAATAAACCAATATGTTTGTGGAATTTTACTTACTTTTTCATTTATTTACGTGCAAAAACAGATGAACTTGTCTTATAAAATTACTATCGATGAAGAGAAACCTGTCATTGGCATTGTCAGGTGTCGAGAAGGTTGTACATTTGCTGAAATCCGTGATGAAATTGTGGATGATGGAATCGTTGAATACCCTTTTGATTTTATCCATGATGGAGTAGCTCTAAATCCAAAGCAAGAGAAGAAATGGAAAGTTTATACAACACTTTTAGGCATCAAGAGGAAACTAGACACATTTGATGTGGAAATAAGGTGTGCAAACGCAGTGGAAGCAATACCAATCTTTCAAAACATTGAAGAGAATGTGGAGGAACCTATGCATAAACAACCAAGAGTTGAAAATATGCCTTTGTCAGTGGAAGAAGCCACAATTGTTGATTCTTGTGTATTGGCATCTTGGGAAAAAAAAGTGAAAAGTTTAATGGAAGAGTTTGTCAATGAGAAACTTACTCTCAAAGTATATTCAGAAAAGGGAGAATCTAAAATAAAGATCCACTGTGAAATTTGTGGCATTGATTATGGAACAAGTGATGTATCCTTGGTAGCGCGAACAATGCGCAACTTCAAAAACCATCATATGAAAACAACGTCCCATCAACAACGCCTTTCAATGCCAAGTGGTAGTGAAATTCCTTCATGTAAAAAAGTACAACAAACAACGGTGGTTGGAGATCGATTTCATATTGAACAAGCAATCAAACTTCTAGATGATTTCAACAAGACACAAGAGCCTAATTTGTTCAAGGTGGTGGAAGCAACACTTGCAGACTATAAGGACATGAAAAAAGTGAGAGTTGAATGTACACGATGCAATAAATGGTTTTGTTTAGTTCCGACAAGTGGTAATATTGTCAGTTCTCTAAATGAACACATGAAATCAAAGAAGCACACTACTACTACAACAAATGAGGCTTCACATCAGGAGATTGGGCTGAGGAGTGGCATAGTTGGGAGACCTAAGAAGCCTACAAATGATAAGTCCCAACAAAGTTTGACTAGGTTCTTAGTGCCATCATCACCATCAGTATTACATAGAGGTTCTACAAGTGCAACTCCTACTTCAGGGGTGTTAATTAGTGGTTAATTAATAGTTTAGACTAAACTTGAATATGAATTTGTATATTATTTAGTTATCGTACTTCTAATTATTTATTTATTTATTTGTTGTGTTGTCATCTTATTATAGGTCAATTGTCTCCCTTGTTACTACAATGTTGGGGGTATTGGTATCCTTATATTGATAGAAATGGGGAGAGATTGGAAACAAAGGTCCTAATGGATGATCAAAGGGGTGGAAAATTATGGGCCATAGAGAAGCATACCAAGATCATGCTATGTTATGAGGGTATTGAATGTCGTATTGATGGTACATATAGGCATATTCATTGCCAGAGGGGTTCTGAGACAGGGACCCCTTTTGATTCACTAACATGTAGATTTTGTAAGTTGGTTCCAGAATGTAATGACTTCAGGATGCGATTATATCGTGAATCAAGGTGCACCAATAAAAGAAGTGAACGAGATACAGGAAAAGGTAGAAGATTGGACTATTTGACTCAAAATGAATTGAAGAATGTTGCAAGGGTTACAAATGCTAATCATAGATCAACAATGCGAGCTCTTTGGTGGGAGAGGACAAAGGTTGCTACACTCTCTATTAGAATGAGATCTCTAAAGGAAAAGTTGTTTGAATCGGCAGAAAGGAAGGATGTCTTTAGGTTTTGTAAGGATGTTTGTGAGGCACATAAGCAAGGAAAATTACAAGGTAAAGATGCAGTTTGGGAATTTGTTAAGGATATATTTCATAATTTGATTCATGAAAAAGCAGGGAGAAGGTATAGTACATCCACAAAATCCCTTTATGAGATGATCAAGTTATGGGGAGGTCCTAGATTACATAACTTTATTAGCTTGAATATGGATGGTCCTTCAATATCTACAACTTTAAGGCAAGTTAGAAAGTCATTGACATATATTCCAGGGGAGCACGAACACATTTTTGAGGCAGTTGGAAAAATTTATGCTTCTTATAAAGCGAAACATGGTATATATGGACCAATTCCTGTATGCCTTGCAGAAGATGAAACAATTGTGAAAAAATATGTTAGGTGGGTAGCAAAAAGCGATACACTGGTGGGGTTTTGTGGTTTGAAAGAAGAACATCAATGCCAATCATATTTCTTGGTGACAGTTGGTGAGGGAGATGCAGGCTATGAGATTATAACAAATTCTTTTAAAAACAATGTTATTGGACATTATGCACGTGTTATTATTGCAAACCCTTTACATGAAAAACTTCCTCGTTTGGTTGTGGTTGTTCATCCAACATGCAATAAATTCAATGCAAATTTTGTTTATCAACAATGGAAAAAGGTAGAATTTATGTGGAAGAAACACGTAGAAAACAATTTGGGACCTATTGTTGGTCATTCCTCGGATGGGGATAGCAGAAGAAGACAACTTATGTTGAAGGATTATTCTTCAACATCAGGTCCTCGATATCAAATTCCTTGGGAAGGGTGGAGGCTAACTGGGTTGTACAATGGTTGCAATGTAACAGGATTGCATGACCAAGATTACATCCACAACGGCAAAAAGCTAGTGAATCCTTTGTTTAGCGGTCGACGAGAATTGATTTTAGGAAATGAGTACATAAGTTTTGGCCATGTCAGAATGGTTTATCACACTTTTAAAGTGGATGATCACAAGCTTAAGTGTGAAGATATAGAGAGGATGGATCGACAAAATTGGGGTTCCGCACAACGGATTGCTTCAAGGCATGTTCAGAGGTGTTTGAAAGAGTTGAGAAGTACACCAAGTGGAAAGTTAGAGAGGACACTAGCTACAGAGACTTACCTAATGATTGTTGCTGACTACATTAACATTTTTATGTCTCATAGTTTGAGCCTCTGGGAAAGAGTGCGAAATGCTTCACGAGTTCATCATTTCTTCACATTATGGTTATGTTGGGTACAAAAACAATCTCATACTAATGTCAACATAAATTTCATTAGCAGAGAGGCATATCAAGATGTGAGAATTTCTTGTAATTTTGCAGTTTTGTTGATGAGATTGTTTCGAGATCAATACTCTAACTTGCCATGTGTTTTGCACTTGACTGGGTCAGATGTATGTGAGAACTTCTTTAGCAAAGTTGGTGGGATGGTTGGACTGGAGAGGGCTTATGATTTCACTGACTTGCTTCATGCTGTTGGAACCCTTAATAGAGTTGTTGAAGAAGAATCAAATTCCCAAGGGCTTCATTTTAATAAATCCCATAAGAAGCAAGAAAACATTTGGAATAAATTGCACCAAGAAACAATACAAAATATTGACATATTGTTGCAATATGATTCAATATCCACAGACGCTAAAATTGTAGAAGCCCTTAAGAATGGATTGAAGGATGCACAAGACATTTTATCAACTCTTGGAATGAAACCAGAAAATTACACTCAATGTTCGTGGTGGGTTAAACCATGGACAGAGGATAAAGATTATTCAACATTTCAAATTGTGGATGAAGTAGTTGATGATTCTCCACCGAGATGTTCCAACTCTATATTTCAATCTTCATCTTCATTGGTACACAATGAAAGTGAATTGCAAATAATGGAAAGTGAGTGGAGACACGAGTTGGATGAAATTTTAGATTCCACTGATGAAAATGTAAGCAAAAATATAAAACCAGTGGTGAATCTTGATGGTAAGGATATGTTCAAAGCATGTTTGGTTAGTCAGTTGAATGGAAATCCAACATTATCCAAAGATAGGTTGACAAAAGTGAGAAGTGGGGTCTACTTTAGGCGAGATGGGAATACTCTACAAAAGGGTGTTTCAATTGGCTTTGGAATTGGATCAGATTGTGGGGTGTTGTTTGAAAACAACTCAATTCTTCCCACTGAACGTACTGCAAGAAAAGGTGTTCCTCGAAGTACAAAACAAGGTGTTTCTTGTGGAATGTGGTACATTGGAAGGGTTCAAAGAATAAGGAAGAAGGATGGTAATAGGGTGTTTGATTACCATAATGACATCGACCTTTTGGATAGATTAGAAGGCATTGAGCTTCAATTATGTTGGTACAATCGAATAAAGGGGCAACGCTTGTATAAATATGATTTGACTGATCATGCTTTTGTACAACTTGAATCTGTTATAGCAATCGCAAACTTATCGTACAATGCTAAGAATGATACATACAAATTAGAAGAAAGTGATTACAAAGTTTTTTCATATTTTGTGAAAAATTTGAACAAGGTTAATTTTCAAAACATTATACTTTCACTTTCCTTATGTATTTCCATATGTTGGATTATTTATAAATAGTTTTTGGTTATATTTTTGTTGATTTGTTTGTATGGATCTGATGTTAATTTTGTACTTTTTGGCTTTAGGTATAGTGAATACTTCAAATGGTGAATGTTCGAGATAACTCAACCTTTTTTTGCTACCTACTTTTTGGTGTAAGTTTCTTTCACTAGCCATTTATCTTTTTGTAGTTGTGTTTCATTCAAACATTAATTTGGTATTTCTTCCATAAAAACAATATAATTACATACCTATATAACTATATGTACCCCTTACCTCAACACATATATACATTTTGAATATTAGGGCATCCCTTACCTCAACACTTATGTTGGATGCTTTCTACTGTGGTTCTTCTGAAGTTGGTCCATTTAATCACGAAAAGCAAGAAGAATTGGTTCCTTTTTTATGAATATGTTTTGAAGAAACGTATGTGGTTCTTCTCACTAATGTTAATGTTTTCCTTGAATTTTTAGATTAATGGTTCGCTTGCTAGAAAGGATATCAAGGATCTAATGGCACGAGGTTCAATCATGATGGTTTCTATTCACTCAAGTCAACAAATTTACACCAGAGCAATGGCTAACACATGAAGTGCATTTGATTTTGAATGTTTTTGCGGTAGTTGGATTTCCTATTTTTCAAATTGGACATATAAATCAGAGTTTGTAGCTCAAAAAATGTGCCATCAGAGTCTTTTTGCAAGTATTTATATTTTGGCCACCTTGATATCATTTTTATTTTTATTTTTGCAAAAATATATTTATTGTTTTGGAAAAATAGGCCCTTGTAATTTGGCCTATATTGGATATATCACATGAGAGCTATTGTACTTGGAGTTTTTTTTTTGATAATACAGAGGCAGTTGGAGTAAGAATTTTGGGATTCATGTGGTATGGCTTTATAGCATTGTATCTCCTTCGTGTTTCATTTCATCGAATGTCTTCTCAGTTCCATTTCATATCTTATGCTTTCACTGATTGTTCTAAAGAGTTATAAACATAATTCATAAATCAATTTATGCTCTGTTTTGTAAGGGCAATTATGTTGTGTTACTTTCTTCTTATAGAATGAGTTAATTATCTAAATGCTCATTCTAATTCCATTTCTCATCCTACACTACAATGACAAAGCCTGAAAGCTATCAAAGTCTACCTATCTTGCCCCATTATCACTACTGTAATTCGTTTAGCTAACAACTTTATAACACTATCCTTGCTAGCAACAATAGGTTTGAATTGGTGTCATCATCACTGCAAGGAAAACCCCTAAACTTGATACTGATCCAGGATTTTTAGATTGCTGAACACCATTTCCACAACTTTTTATTGAGTTTTTCTTTGACTGCATCACGGAGATTGCTGCAGCGCTGGCTCTTACACGGATGGGTGAGGCTGGCTACAGAGTTGACACTACAGCCAGGCTTGCCCAATGGAGAATAGAAAATTTGGCTTCTTATACTTCCTACAGGAAGTACGATCCTTTCAAGATAGGGGTGTGGAATTGGTAAGCATCGTTATTCTGGATTTTTTCAACAGTCGTATTGATGCTCAACATACAGATGGGGAATGGTCAGTAGAAAAGGTTCTTCAGGTCATAGTTGCTAATAGCTGGTCATGGCAGGGTGAAGGGATGAAGGTACAGAATTGGCTATGACATGGTAGAAAATGACGATAGTAATATGAAAAAAACTTTGTTTTGAAAGAGTCATGTTTCAGTATTTGAATTTGCTTTTATTATTCTCTATATTTGTTGTTAGTGGTTTGATTTGTCCTAATTATAGATGGTTTGTGTGTTTTTTAGATGTTCACCCAGATAAAATTCACCTATGAGCAGGAACTTCACCCAGAAGAGTTTTTTATTCCATATGTGTGGAAGTTAGTTGTATCGCAGAGGTATGGTAGCAGATACATTCTTAGGATTTATAATCTTCTGATCTCCCCTACTGCTGAAGTTTTTCTGTTCAATGAAATAGTGATTTACAACGATTGTTTTCTTCATTAAAAATGAAAATCGTCTCAAAACTAACATGTTTTTTAGTCAGTTCATTATATGTTAGTGGTCACTAATGCAAGGTAAAAGTGGGCAAACCCCTCAACAATTTGTAATTTTCTACAGTCCAAGATTGCACGCAGAAAGACTTCATAGATGATATGTTAAATTGTTTAATACCATGCCTCAGTTTTATAATTCATGACTTGTTGAAAGCATCAATTTTCTACATTTATTTACAATGTGATCTGTGTATTGTATTCAGTGGCATAGATTTCAATCTCAACACCATTCACTTATTTCAAGCAAGGTCACCTACAGAGGTGAGTATTCATTACAACCTTTGGTTCAAGATAGGGGTGTGGAATTTGGCCACTATACTCCTATTTGACCATTATTCTTCAGCCCTACTCTTCTGCTTGATTGCCACTTGATTTGAGATCTACAAAATGAGCGATTCTTATTTCAGTGTCATGGCTATTGTTTGAAAAAATGTGACATATACATTTTACCGAGGTCTCCTATTTGAAAATCTAGGGGCTAGTAACATACTTGGGTCATTGTCTCCCAAATAAGGATACATGTTACCAATGGCCTTGCAGCATTCATGGGATGATGAAAAAAGTGCTAGAACCACATCTTGACTCAACTCTGTGCTACAACTAGAAAAAATAGTCAAGGTTAAAACCTCGGTGAGTGTAGATTCTGTGTAATCTAAAACCTGGGTTATGAATTTCCCTCTAGTCATCAAGTGTATGTATCAGCGATTATATCAATATGGTGGTCCCTCTTATACATCTTAATCGTAGAATTGTCCTTCTTGACCTCATTATCCTTAGGCTCTAACTACTCAATCTTTTGTGAGTGATGACTCTAGTTGCAGAGACATAACCAATAACAATGGGGTATTTGATAGAATAAGAAGGGAGAATTATGGTTGAATGAGAGAATATGGAGATATAGATTTTCCTAGTACTCAGAATCGTAGGCTCTTAACCCACAAAGAGAACGTGATCACCAAAGTGTTTGAGCCATAAGTTAATGTAGCTCAATATCTATGTGCATGAGTGTTTGACATTAGCATAACTCAAGGATTAGCATAGAGGATTGGTCCTAAAGGTTTTAGTGAAATTTCCTCATTTCCTCGCATATTTTCTATATATACAGTCCGTCTTGAAGCTAAAAACCCTAGTATGCTTAGAACCTATATACTTCAAGCATAAAGGTTGTCAATATTTTAAAATATAATGTGAATATTATTAGGCTCATACAAATTTTTGGAGGAATTTAATGTCGGTGGATTTATGGGGCTACTGTTTTGCAGGGGCTTTGTTTGGATTCTCACAATTGAAAGTGTTGGAGGTTGGTTTATCAGCTTCAACGAAGGTTATGGAAAAACAATCAGATAACTCTAGTTCTACAGTAGATTCTAGCTCAGGGAGAAACAAAACTACTGACATTTCCCCTGCCCCTTCCTTGAAAGGAAACATCACTAGTACAAGCTCGGAAAAGACCATTGCCAAAGCCATCAAAGCACCTACAAATAGTATGACTGTAGTAAGTGCCACATCAGGTCAGAGTTGGTGTGTAGCCATCAGCAGTATAACTGATTCAAGGTTGCAGACTACCCTGGATTATGCCTGTGGACTTGGAGGAGCAGACTGTGGAAAAATCCAACAAGGAGGCTCTTGTTTTATTCCTGATAGTGTCTTTTCTCATGCTTCAAATGCTTTTAACAGTTACTACCAAAAGAATGGGATGGCACCAGGAACCTGTGATTTTGCAAGTACTGCAGTAATCACTACTACAGATCCAAGTAAGTGGCACTTTAACTACTGCCATCATTATTTTCTTTAGAATTTTCTTCCTGTAAGTAGGTAGAATTTTTAGGGGAACACTTTAAGTGGGTAGGTTCTGGAAATGGTATTTTCCAATGTGGTTTTGAACCTTTGACCATGTCAATGGCTCTTTCCTTGGTGCTGAAAAGCCCTGTAATTAGGATCAAATACAACATATGATAGCCCTAACCAATTTTTTTAATAATGAAAAAGTAATCCCTAAATGCAATTTTTAAAAACTCAAGGTGGAAAGGCAGTTAAGCGTCCGTGAAAAATGCTTTCTACATAATCTAGGAAGTTATTGATCTCACCACCTCGTATTCCATCTGTCGCAAGTATGAGTTAAGTTTTCCGGAGTTGCTCTCGTTTTCCACCTTTATGAACAAGTTCAACATACTAGTGTGGATTGCTATCTCCACCGCTCCCTTCCTCAAGCTGCACTTTGTCCAACACTGCCCTCGACTAATGGCTTCTCTACTATTGAGCTTCTTTCCCTTGTATGATGGGCACCCTTAACAGGCATATCTAGAAGTGTATGTTTGTATCTCCATCAACTAGTTGAAAACAGAGCAAGATGTGGAACCTTCTTTAATTTGTATCATACTAACAAATCTCCTTCTTCTTATGTATGTAAAATAGAGGGTTCCTCGGGGCAAGGAGGTCAGTCTATAGCATAGATATTATTATGCAAATAATTCACCTTCATATAAATTCATTGGAGTTGTCCTGAAGCATATGTGAAGTATACTTTGTGTGTTTGTGTATATATATATATAGGATCTGATAGAGCTATTTAGGAAACCTTCTTTTGAAATCTAAAGGCTGTGCTATGAAATTTCCTTCGGTCTACCAGCATTTATAATGATGTGATGGTCTCTCTTTCCCATGAACCATGACTTAAAAAAACAATTCAAAGAAGTGTTACTCAAGCTTTCTCAAGTACACCGCCATGGGTTAATTACAAGAGTGACACAAGGTTACACCCTGTACAAAGTTCAAACAACCTTATGTTTTTTTTAGACTGTTAAGCAAGGACTTTTGGATTTCAGTGAGTTTGTCCAGAATTTCAATGGGGGATGTGATGGAATATGAATGCAAAAATATGGTTGTATGAGAGAATGAAGAAAAAGAGGTTCACCTTATTCTTAGATGATGTATGAGGAGAGGGTATTCAGATGATGGAGGAATTGGGTCTACTTCAGCTAGCCGAACACTCTAATTCCAATATTATTGTGAGTTGCAGAGATCACAACAAATTGTTAAATATTAGAAACTCAAACTCCAAGGTTACTATGAGTTCAGGGACCACACCCACTGTTAAATATGGTAGTTGCAGAGACATAACCAATAACAATGGGGTATTTGATAGAATAAGAAGGAAGAATTATGGTTGAATGAGAGAATATGGAGATATAGATTTTCCTAGTAGTCAGAATCGTAGGCTCTTAACCCACAAAGAGAACGTGATCACAAAAGTGTTTGAGCCATAAGTTTATGTAGCTCAATATCTATGTGCATGAGTGTTTGACATTAGCATAACTCAAGGATTAGCATAGAGGATTGGTCCTAAAGGTTTTAGTGAAATTTCCTCATTTCCTCGCAGATTTTCTATATATACTAGGTCCATTTGAAGTTAAAAACCCTAGTATGTTAAGAACTACATGAATACGGTTAGCAATATAGTCAATATTTCTTTAAAATCCAATGTGAATATTATTAGGCTCATACAAATGTTTGGAGGAATTTAATGTCGGTGGATTCATGGGGCTACTGTTTTGCAGGGGCTTTGTTTGGATTCTCACAACTGAAAGTGTTGGAGGTTGGTTTATCAGCTTCAAGGAAGGTTATGGAAAAACAATTAGATAACTCTAGTTCTAGAGTAGATTCTAGCTCAGGGAGAAACAAAACTACTGACATTGCCCCTGCCCCTTCCTTGAAAGGAAACATCACTAGTACAAGCTCGGAAAAGACCATTGCCACAGCCATCAAAGCGCCTACAAATAGTACGACTGCAGTAAGTGCCACATCAGGTCAGAGTTGGTGTGTAGCCATCAGCGGTATAGCTGATTCAAGGTTGCAGACTGCCCTGGATTATGCCTGTGGACATGGAGGAGCAGACTGTGGACAAATCCAGCAAGGAGGCCCTTGATTTATTCCTAACAATGTCTTTTCTCATGCTTCATATGCTTTTAACAGTTACTACCAAAAGAATGGGATGGCACCAGGAACCTGTGATTTTGCAAGTACTGCAGTAATCACTACTACAGATCCAAGTAAGTGGCACTTTAACTATTGTCATCATTATTTTCTTTATAATTTTCTTCCTGTTAGTAGGTAGCATTTTTTAGGGGAACACTTTAAGTGGGTAGGTTCTGGAAATGGTATTTTCCAATGTGGTTTTGAACATTTGACCATGTCAATGGCTCTTTCCTTGGTGCTGAAAAAGCCCTATAATTAGGATCAAATACAACATATGATAGCCCTAACCAATTTTTTTAATAATGAAAAAGTAACCCTGAGTGTAATTTTAAAAAACTCAAGGTGGAAAGGCAGTTAAGCGTCAGTGCAAAATTCTCTCTACATAATCTAGGAAGTTATTGATCTCACCACCTCGTATTCCATCTATCGCAAGTATGAGTCAATTTTTCTGGAGTTGTTCTCATTTTCCACCATTATGATCAAGTTCAACATACTAGTGTGGATTGCTATCTCCACCGATCCCTTCCTCAAGCTGCACTTTTTCCAACACTGCCCTCAACTAATGGCTTCTCTACTATTGAGCTTCTTTCCCTTGTATGATGGGCACCCTTAACAGGCATATCTAGAAGTGTATGTTTCTATCTCCATCAGCTAGTTGAAAAAAGAGCAAGATGTGGAACCTTCTTTAATTTGTATCATACTAACAAATCTCCTTCTTCTTATGTATGTAAAATAGAGGGTTCCTCGAGGCAAGGAGGTCAGTCTATATCATAGATCTTATTATTCAAATAATTCACCTTCATATAAATTCATTGGAGTTGTTCTGAAGAATATGTGAAGTATACTTTGTGTGTTTGTGTATATATATATATGATCTGACAGAGCTATTTAAGAAACCTTCATTTGAAATTTGAAGGCTGTGCTATGAAATTTCCTTTGGTCTACTAGCATTTATAATGATGTGATGGTCTCTCTTTCCCATGAACCATGACATAAAAGAAAATTTCAAAGAAGTGTTACTCAAGCTTTCTCAAGTACACCGCCATGGGTTAATTACAAGAGTGACACAAGGTTACACCATGTACAAAGTTCAAATAGCCTTATGTTTTTTTTAGACTGTTAAGCAAGGACTTTTAGATTTCAGTGATTTTTTCCAGAATCCAAATAACCCGGGTCAGGTAGTTGATTGTGCATGTACCTTCATGTGCATGGAGTTATAATCTACTTTACTCATGGGGTATCTCTTATATGTCTGTTTCGACCTATTCACTTCTCTGTTCAAGCCAACTAGCCTTCAATGTTGTATTTGCATTGATATTGAACATGTAGAAAATTACTCCATATATCTTGAATTCTCTGGTTTTTATAACTTTGGGTGCAATCTACTTACCGTTCATTCAGATGGCAATAGGACTAAGGGAGTGAATACTACCAAGTACATAGTAGGCTTCATTTTCATTGTTGCAGCTTCTGCAATCTATCGACTGCTTCTTCCATTGATGCAGCTTGTATTCAATGTGGTTATAAAGAAGGAGACCTTTACAGTGGTTCTGTAGATGCAAATTTTCACATCCATAGTTGCTACTGTGGCATGCATAGTTGGATTGTTTGTTAGTGGGGAGTTTAGAGATATGAAAAAGGAGGCTGAGAAGTTCACAATAGGGACAGTTGCCTATTATATGACATTGATATGGTTTGTAATAGGTTGGTAGGTTTGTTCTGTTGGTAGAGTGGGTTTGATATTTTTGGTTTCTTCCTTGTTCTAAAATGTGATTAGCACTCTAGCCCTCCCTTATGAATCTAGAATTGGGGCCAAATCTCTTGCGGGAATTGCTCACATTAAATTAAATAAGATCAAAACAATAAAAATTAAATTAAATGATCAAGACATTTTTCCAGTTAACGAATCAGTTGCTTCCCAGCCTAAGACTGATGTACCTAGGAAAGGACAGTTAAAAATAGAGTACAGAATAAGCATTTAGCTCCTGAGACCATTCCATAGGTTGTTGCACCCACTTTACCTCTTGGTCCACTAGTAAGTTTTGATGTTGCACAATAATTATTGAAGGTGAGGATCCTTGTTCCTCTAGTTGACTTGTTTAAGATTTTTGGGTAGAGATGCACTATTATGCAATCACTAGCTGTGTTATCAGATCTTTGATGCTCATCAAAGAATGGCTTAAAATTCATGATAGAGGAGAGGTTCATATGAAAAAAATGCTCGAAATGTGATTGATTATTGGTTATGTTTAAGAGAAATGTTCTACACTAGCATGCTTTCTAAAATTCATTTATATTTGCTCCACACATGCAGCTTTAGGAAACTACACAATCTTCATCTCGAGAAACTGATGTCAAATTTCAGATAACGAAAAACACTTTGGAGGCCATGTTGAGATCTATGTACTACATAAGAGACCAACTGTCTGATGCTGTAAGTAGATCCAATTATATACTGCAATAAATTTCATAAATTTAGAAGTTAGAACATAATTATTCATATTTGTATAGTGTAGTTTTTATTAGTCTTATTAACTAGTTGATTGAATTGTTAATTTGAATCTACTCCATAGTTTTCTGATACTTTCCATAATAGGTCTACTTCTACTTGAACTTCTTACAAGACTACTATGTAATGAAATTCCACGTGTTAAAAGAGGGAAAAAAATTCAATATGAATGGTTAAAAGAGGGAAAGGGACAGCGTTGTACTTGGGCCACTTTCATGTAATAAGAGTCTCATGAATATTTCAGTGAGTGGGTGGGAAAAAAATTCAATATGAATGGTTAAAAGAGGGAAAGGGATAGCGTTGTACTTGGGCCACTTTCATGTAATAAGAGTCTCATGACACTTAATAGTTACTTGAGCTTGAAGTTATGGTTTCTTCTTATTTGTATAATCAAGGGTTTCCCCTTCTTTTGTAACTCATTACTTGATCAATACAATTAACAACCTACATTGCAGAGCTCTTCCTCGATATTATTTGGATGCCTCTAAACATTGTTTTTCCTGTTGTCATTTTCTACTTATTTGGGGTTTATTGTTATTTTATTGCTTCTTGTACTATTGTAGTTGAAATAGTAGTGCAACTTTGTGATGCAAGGGCATTAGGCTCCAAACAATCCTTGTACATAAATAGACATAAGGGGGGCCTCATGTAATTATTCATAGTTGAGTTATTTAGTTAAATTGTGGAGGAAAATGTAACTACCCGAATGATTAGTGGGCACACGAAGAGGCAGTCAGTTCAATACAGTTAGGAATTTAGGCTAAAAATAGGATTTGAGGAGTTGTCAAATCACTGTAGGAAGCTGAATCAATTGATTTCCCAGTTTGTTTAAAAATAGGCCTAAGAGGCAAAATAGACAGACCTTCATAGGCTGCATAGAGCTGCAGACCTGAAAATCCGTAGAGACAGAGTAGTGTAGCAGGAGGCCAGTTGTTTGAATATCTTTCCAGAGACCCAAAGCTTTGTAACTTGTTTCAATTTTGTATATAAAGGAATTTGCTTCGAAATTATATGTGTTGAAGACTTAATTGCGTATGAGAACTGATCAGGGGCTATGGATAGTTTAGAATAAATCCTGTGATAATGGCTCACATGGGAAACCCTGGATCGAAATCGAAAGTAGCAGTTTTTGTGTAGAAGTTTTCATTATGTTAAGGATATAAATATAAAGGAGTGTAAAAAATGTTAATGAAAAAACAGATACTTACAATATCTAGTGAAAGTAGGGGTTTTTTAAATTGGGAAAATGCAATGGGTTAGTATTGGTAGGGGGTTAAATAAAGTGATTTTTAGTGGTATTTTCCAATATGTAGTCAAATTAAGGGTATTGTTTAGTATGCCACGAACGCACGTGCTATGCCATAGGTTAATTGAGTGACGCCCCTGTGGCTACGCCTAGACTTCCACAACCTACAAGGTTGACACGACAACAATTGGAAGAAAAAAGAGTAAAAGGGCTTTGCTACAGTTGTGATAGCAAATACACTAAAGGTCATAAGTGCGCTGAGAATAAATTATTTTACATAGATTGTGAAGAGGAAGAAGAAAATGAACAAGAAGAGGATATACACCAGGAACTAGCCATAGAAGGGGAAGAAATGAATCCGACCATATCATGTAATGCACTGGCTGGAATTACCACTCCTCGAAATCTCAAGATAGAAGGACATATCAAGAAGAAAAATGTAATAGTGTTGATTGATTCAGGTAGCACCCATAATTTTATTCACTGTAAGGTAGCCAAGGAATTAAATTGTTTCCTATACCTAGCACCGGAATGTTAAGTGATGGTTGCAAATGGAGGAACTATAAATTGCTCTGGAAAATGTCACAATATCAAGCTAACCATGGGGGAATATATATTGACTAGTCCAATGCTTTCCATTCCTATGGGAGGTGTTGATGTTGTACTAGGAGTACAATGGTTACAATCTTTGGGGACGGTAGCTTTTAATTTTCAATAACTTTTCTTGAAATTTTTTTCAGAAGGAAAGGAAGTCGAATTACAGGGTATTGCGAGGAAGCCGGGAAAGATAATGAGCTCTAATGTCATGAAAAAAGCTTCTAAATAAAGAACAACAAGGCGTAATTGCACAATTATGCTCACTAGAAGTTCCAACATCAAAATCATCTATTTCTGCAGATCTCCAACAAGTCTTGGACAATCATTCCAAGGTGTTTGAAACTCCCAAAGGAAACCCACCTATTCGTGATCATGATCATGCTATTCATTTGATTCCAGGAAGTGTTCCTCCAAACATCAGGCCTTATAGATATCCTTATGTCCAAAAGAGCGAAATTGAACGTATGATTGCAGAAATGTTAGAGGCGGGTATAATCCAACCTAGTCAAAGTTCTTTCTCTGCTCCTGTAGTATTGGTACGCAAGAAGAATGGATCATGGCGGATGTGTCCAGATTATAGGGAGCTCAATAAGCTCACCATTAAAGATAAATTTCCCATTCCTGTGATTGATGAATTATTGGATGAATTACATGGAGCAATTTATTTTACCAAGTTGGATCTTCGTTCAGGATATCATCAAATTGGAATGAAGACTGAAGATATTCCAAAAAAAACATTTCAAACTAATGAGGGTCATTATGAATTTTTGGTCATGCCTTTTGGCCTTACCAATGACCTTCTACATTTCAAGGGTTGATGAATTCCATTTTCAAACCCTTCCTTAGAAAATTTGTGCTAGTATTTTTTGATGATATACTAATCTACAACAGGTCTTGGAAGGATCATGTTGAACATGTTGACAGGGTGCTCAAACTATTGTAGGAGAAACAATTATATGCAAAAACATACAAATGTTTCTTTGGAGTACAAGAGGTGGAATATCTGGGTCATATTGTATCTCACGAGGGTGTTAAGGTAGACCCTAACAAAATTAAAGCCATTAAGGAATGGAAAGTCCCCACAACCATATAGCAGTTGCGAGGATTTCTCGGGTTAACAGGGTATTATCGCAAGTTTGTTAAGAATTATGGGAGAATAGCAGCACCTCTAACAACATTATTGAAGAAAGATGCATTTTCATGGACTCCTGAAGCAACTAAGGCCTTTGAACATCTTAAAGAGGCAATGTGTCGAGCACCAATCTTAGCTACGCCAGACTTCACAAAAACCTTTATTGTGGAATGTGATGCCTCAAGAAATGGAATTGGTGTTGTTTTAATGCAGGAAGGGAGACCCATTGCTTGTGAAAGTCGTACAATCAAATGAAAGTATTTACAGAAACCTATTTATGAGAAGGAAATGTTAGCAATACTGCATGCACTAAAGAAATGGCGAACTTACCTAATGGGAAGACACTTCAAGGTAAAAACTGATCATGATAGTCTTAAACACTTTTTGGAACAAAGACTATCTTCCGAAGAGCAGCAAAAATGGGTCACAAAGATGTTGGGTTATAACTTTGAAATAATCTACAAAAAAGGAAAGCTTAATGTTGTTGCATATACACTCTCAAGAAAGAATGAAGAGGTGGAAGCATTGCTTTGTGCCATTTCTATTATCCAACCAGATTGGATAACCGAAGCAAGAGATGAATGGAAGAAGGACAAAGATTTATGGACACTCATTCAAAAGTTGCAGCAAGATCCTAGTACATCTGATACATTTAGTTGGAAAAATGATTCCTTATGGTACAAAGATCGCTTATATCTTTGTAAGAATTCCCAACTAAAACAAAAGATTCTTTTGGAACTGCACACTTCTCCTTTAGGAGGACACTCGGGATTTTTAAAAACTTACGACAGGGTGAAGAAAGAATTTTTTTGGGATGGCCTTAAATCTGATATTCAAAATTTTGTGGCGGAATGTTTGGTTTTCCAGCAGAATAAAGTTGAGACAATTAAGACCCCGGGACTTATACAACCTTTATCCATTTCAAGTCAACGTTGGGAGGAGATTTCAATGGATTTTATCACAGGTTTACCTAAGTCGAAGGAAAGAGTGTCATCGTGGTGGTAGTTGATAAACTTACCAAGTATGCACACTTTTGTGCATTATCTCATCCATTTAAAGCAAGTATAGTTTCTACTACATTTATGGACACAATTCAAAAGCTACATGGAAGCCCAAGGGTTATTGTGAGCGACAAAGATCCCATTTTCACTGGAAATTTTTGGACGGAGTTATTTTATTGTTTGGGTACTCAATTAGCTCATAGCTCATCTTATCATCCTCAATCTGATAGTCAAACTGAGATAGTAAATAAATGTTTGGAAGGATATCTTCGTTGTTTTGTATATGATAAACAAACACAATGGGTCAAGTGGTTACCTCTCGCTGAATGGTGGTTTAACACTTCCTTCCATACTACAGCAAAAATGACCCCATTTATGGCACTTTATGGATATCATCCACCATCCATCACATCATATCTAAGGGAAAATTTGAAGGTTCAAGAAGTGGAAGATCACATCAAGCATCAACAAGAAGTTCTCCAACTCTTAAAGGATAACCTGAATTTGGCACAAAACCGAATGAAACAACAGGCAGATCAACATCGCAGCGAGAGAAGTTTTGATGTAGGAGATTGGGTATTTTTACGGCTACAACCATACAAACAAATGTCCCTCAAGCAAGCTAAGAAGGATAATAAGTTATCGCCAAAGTACTATGGTCCTTACAAGGTGTTGCAAAAGATTGGTACTATGGCATACAAATTGGAGCTTCCTGCTTCTTCACGAGTGCATCCAATTTTCCATGTTTCATGCTTAAAGAAGGTTATAGGTGAAAATCTTCCAGTTCAAACAATATTTCCAGAACTTGATGAGGAAGGAAAATCATATTGGAACCAGAAGCAATCATGGAAACAAGAACTCGACAACTACGGAATCGATCAATTTCAGAGTATCTCATCAAGTGGAAGAACTTACCCACTGAAGATTCTACATGGGAGGATGAGAATTTTATACAAAAGCACCCGGAGCTACTCAAGTGTTGAGGACAACACTTTTTTGAAGGAGAGGGGCATGTTAGGTCCCTATATCACTAGTATAGCCCCTTATTATTGTTAGTGTAAACCCCTTATTGTTATTATTGTACCCTTGTAACCCCCATTTTGTTATTATCGTGCCCTTAAATTATTATTGTTAGGTCGGCTAGGATTACATTGTGGCCCACTAGGATTACATTATGGCCCCATGGACTCCTATATATAGAAAGGAGGTTTTGTAAATTGTATCATCCAAGAATTGTTCATTCATGTAATGTATTGGAGGTTGCCCCCTCGAAGAGGCTTATTTCTAAGGCGTTGATATCTCTTTTCTTATATTTTTGGAGATGGTTACACAGCAAGGTAACTATTTAATCACTTATAGGCAAATCCAGACAAATCCAAGGTAAATGGAAGAATATAAAGAATATGGATTTCAATTCCTGAACTGGTTAGTATGAGCCAAATCACTCGTGTGTGGTATTGTTTTTCTTCATTAGTATCATTACCACTCATGAATAATTTATTTGAATTTTATTGAGTACATGAATACCTTGTCATTTTAAATAGTCCCAATTCTTATTTACACTAAAAAGCAATGAAACCATTCACTTGTAAATGGTCTTGATTCTTTGTATCATGGCGTCAATACCTTCCTTTCACTAAAAGCCCCAGATTTGCTAGTTTTTTTTTTACAATTTTTTTTTGCTATTTTTTTCTCCTCATTATTTTTTAAAATTTTATTTAACAATTTTTATTTTATTATAACAAAAATGAACATTTAAATTACTATTTAAATAAAATTTTAATTGATAGTTTGAAGGTTTATGTGGTGTGAGTTTTGAGATTGGGGATTCACAATCTCCACAATATCCATTTTTTACGTCTACTTTTTTAGTCTAACCAAGACTCATCATCAGGACACAAATCCAACAAGAGAAGAGGAGGATGGATGAGATAAATACAAGTGAGCGAAATGCGTGAAAGATGAGAAAGAAATGGTTGACGAGCGTTTTAATTAACCTTTCTTGCTATTCTGCTCGTCAACCATTTCTTTCTCATCTTTCACGCCTTTCGCTCACTTGTATTTATCTCATCCATCCTCCTCTTCTCTTGTCGGATTTGTGTCCTGAAGATGAGTCTTGGTTAAACTCGAAACGTAGACGTAAAAATTGATACTGTGGAGATTCTGAATCCCCAATCTCAAAAATTTAATTATTCACATTCACTTTTTATTTTATTTTATAACATAATTATTTTATAATATTTTCACAATGTAATTTATTTATTGTTTTATAAATACTTATAACATGCCATTTAAAAACAAAACAAAATATAAAATCATCATTGTTTATGTTATCATATTTTGTTAAAGATATTATCTTTGGTGAGAACAACCATGTTTCATCTCTAACAATAACCATAGTAGTAATACACTAACTATAAATAGTTTGACCTCATCCTTGATGAAAATGTTTACCATTAGACATAAATGAGAGTGTTATTTTTTTTCTTTGTTTTATCTCAAAAATATTTATATCCTAATGAAATAATTACATAACTACAAATTATCCTTTCTTTTTTCTTTGTTTTACCTCAAAAATCTTTATATCCTAATGAAATAATTACATATCAATATTTTACATTTACGTGAAATAGTTAAGAAAATAAACTTATTTATATATATATATTCAATTAAAACTATTTATAAATCAATACTTTTTTCTTTCTCCCACAATTCCTCTCTCACACTGAACCTCACCCCTACTCTATATTGATGGATAATCATTATTAATATTGCTAATTAAGATATTAAGATATTAATATATTTTGGGAGTGTAAACTTGTATGATCCATATATAATTTAATCACAAATCTTCCAGAAAATCACATAATCAATTGATTATGTGATTTTCCCAAAGATTTATGATTAAATAATTAATATCTTATGTAATATTTATAAATAATAAAGGTAATATTAATAATGATTATCCATCAATATAGAGTAGGGGTGGGGTGCGAGGGAGAGATTGAGGGAGAAAGATTGGAAAGGAGAGGGGAAAAGGTGGAGACAAAGGGGAGGAGAGTGAGTGGCAATAGAGAGAGAAAGATATAGGGAGAAAGAGAGGTAAAGGGAGGCAAAGGGGAAGGGGGAGAGAGAGAGAGAGAAGGGGAAAGGGGTTACTGACATAGGGAGAGGAATATATTGAGAGAGATAGATGGTGGGAGAGGGGGAGGAAAGAAGAGGGGGAGAGAGAGGGACATGGATACAAAGAGCGGTTTAGGGGGGCAGTAGATAAGGAGAGTAGGGGACAGGGGTAGGAGGGAAGAGGGGGAGCCAGGGGCAAGGGGAGAGAAGGGGAGAGGGAAAATTTATATATTGAAATAGACATTGTTAAACTATCACTAGTGTTGTAAACCAACATCATTATATTAACCACGAAAAACTGCTCAAGTAAATTAAGGCTTTTTACATTTTCTTTTAACTAATTTTTGTCATATTTTAACAATCTCCACTTTGACAACAATTTATTTAACACATTGCCAAAGTTCATTCATCATCTCTTGAACCAGTCCCCCTTGCAGAATGAAAAATATAGTCTGAAGGTGACTGCAAGGGGAATGAGAATATTAGTTAAAATCGATTAGTTGTTAATACTTAATTTGATGCAATAGATTAGTTTGGATACATTTTAATTTTAAAAGTCAAATAATCTAAATAAGTTGGATTTTAATTTTAGTTCATCTTTTAATTTATTATTATTTATTGTAATTTATATAAATTTGGTCCTCCAAGATTATCCGATAAAATAATAAACTAAAATTTTCTTCCACTTTGACATACCGCCGTGTGTGAGGAAGGGCCTTGTCAGCAAGGCAACCCAGAATCAAACCTCACGGGGGGTGGTTGTGCCCTGTGCTAGGGGCATGAGACATGCTAAAAAAATCCAGTTAGCTAAAGGGCTTGTGTGGTACAGGCCGAGTGTGACCCTTAAGTGACTTTGACGGATTAGATGCCCCTGGGTCACCACTCCCCGAGCCACGTATCATGCTTGTGTGGAGGATCACAGACAACTTGGACAAAAAAAAGGGAACACATATCATATTTCTAAATTTTAGCCAAGAAAAACATAAAAAACATACAAGTTAATTTCAAAAACTACAAGACCTTAAAACAATTATTCAAATTTCCCAATGATCATTTGGATTCTTTGGTGGGCCCTGAGGTTTATAAAATTCCATGCTCTTGTGGATATTTTTATATTCGCCAAATTGATAGATCCGTTAAGCTGGAAAAACACATATTTCCTAATGATCATTTAGATTCATTGGTGGGTCTTGGGGTTTATTAAATTAGTTTTTGTGGATATTTTTATATTGGCCAAATTGGTAGACCTATTTAATTCAGGCTGAAAAAAAACACAACCAATACGTATCATTTTCAAAATCAACCTTTGTTTAACATGCTTATAAATCCAACCACCTCATATTTGTTGGCCCTCAAAATCTGGATAACTTTAATCATAAAAATGGATACAAGTTAGGCGATTCTTGGAAGCCTCTCATTCAAATGTTTAATCTTTAATCTTTCATCACAAACCCTATCCCCTCATCAAATTAATTTCCCCTCCTTCCAAGAATTTATTTCATGCCACTTTAAAAACGGCCCAAAAAAATTGAACTCCTTTTTGTACATTGTGCTTGCAAGGATTGCCATTGTTATTAGAAATTTATGTTAGTGTAACTTTCTTCTTACATTTTTTAGAAGATATATATGCATATGACCTTATTCTAATTGCTAAATTTGCTCTTAGTTTGAAAGAAAACTTACTTTCTCTTGAGCATTTTTGTAGAAATGTGGGGATGCAAGTCAATATGAGCAAAACGAAAGTAATGGTTTTCTCTAACAAAATAAAACATAACCAACATAAGTTCTACTTTGAAGGCAAATTTCGATAAGAAGTTGCAGATTACAAATATCTCATAATTGACTTCAACAGAAAGCTAAGCTGGGATGGATGTAGAGACAAAATAACTTTGGGGGGTTGGAGAGCATTTGATGCTTTTCAGAATAGGTGTAGAGAGGCAGAGTTATGGGACTGGAAAGCCACTCTAACTCTTTTTGGGCTATTAGTAATTCCAGTGATTCTCTACGGTTGTGAATCATGGGCCAGCAGTACATCTGACATGCAATGGAAACAAATTGCTGAGATTGCAACAAGATGATGAGCTTAGTGAAAAGAGTCGCCTTCACTAAGTGGGCTCGCAGGCTATTTTTGGCACAAGTCTATTTTTAGACTATGCCTATTTTTAGACATGTCGATCATATTCTATGAGTTGCAGGATGATATTTGTGGATGGTTGGTCAAGTTGGAAAAATAGATGGACTTCTATTTTTAGACATATTGGGCGAAATCTATTTTTAGATTTCCAGTCTAAAAATAGATATGTCGAATATTATTAGCTCTTAATAATATTTGGACTATAAACATTATCTTATTCTCTTGGAGCACAGATGTGGCACAGGAGCTGATAGAAGGAATTACGCTATTCCTGAGGGTTAAGTGGAGCTATTGCATGGAGACTTCAGTTAGAACTCATGTAACAGAGTTTGGTGGAGTTATTGAGGTAGTTGGTGGAGTTGTGTTCAATTTAACTTAGTTAAACATAGTTGAGCTAGTTGTATCTAGTCTAACTGATTGATACACTAGTGAGAGTGGTGTGAATTAATTATTAATTAATTCACTAATTATTAATTCATTAATCAAAAAAAGAATACATTAGTTAACTACAGTGCATGGACAGTTTCAGTGGAGACCAGTGAAGAGGTAGGTGAAAGAGCAATGTGACTATTAGTTATGACTATAGTGTTGCATGATTTGAAACACATGCTGGTTGGAGATGCCACCACAATGAGGATTTCGCTGCCAGCAAGGCTGGACCAAGACGAGTTCATTCAGAATTCTTCGCCAGTTGATTGTGCGTAGAAGCTGTGCTAGTAGGTGGCAGAGATCGTGCATGGGATTTGCTAGATCTAGACTCGATTAGTGTGTAGCAATTGGAGATTGTACTGAGAGCTTGTGAGGAGCTTTGCATGATGATTGTTACATGATATCTATGACATATAATATACAGATAGTTGGGGGTTTTCAGCTTTAAGCTTTCCCATAAATTACTGTGTTCATATGTGTGAATTTTTATGGTTTTAATGTGTGCATGCAATTGATTTTATTTCCGCAATTAATGATCCATGGTACAAGAGATTATGTATTATGCATGAAGTCAAATAGTGTGTGATCAGGATAATCTCGGATGTATAACACATTAGTTATATAATTTCTACATGGTATCAGAGTGATATTGATCATTGGAGCAATTGCAAAGCATTGAAGCGGTTGAGTTTTGTGTTGGTGGAATTCGAATTTGCAGCAGTGTTTTCTTGGTGTCAAAGTTGAGATGTCTTTCAACGGATTGCGATTGGAGTATGCCTTTGAGGGCATCTCGAATTATATTGCATGGAAGGATAGGATGGAGGTGGTGCTGGAGGACAATGGGTTGAAGGAGTTCATAGATGCAGAAATTCCAAAACCTGCTTCTAGAGATGCTGCCGCACTTGACGCATGGCAAAAGAAGACAGCAAAGTGTCGAAGGATTTTGTTGGAAGGTGTGAAGGATCACATAGTGTCCAGCCTTCATGGTAAAGCTTCTCCATTCTTGATGTGGAAAGCTTTGACAGATTTTTTCCAAAGCAAGAGCGACCATAGGAAGTTGGTGCTCAAGGATAAACTCAGGAACATAAAAATGGAGAAAGGTGACAGTATACCCAAGTACCTCACGAAGTTTGTCCGGTGCAGGGATGAGCTGGGAAGTGTGGGGGTTACTGTAGATGACGAGGACTTGGTGAGCTTGGCTCTCCTTTGGCTTCTGAAGAGTTGGAATTCCTATCAGGACTTTGTCAATGGTCAGGAGAAACTGCAGGGATGGGAGCGACTTTGGTCGGATCTTGTGCAGGAGGAGATAAGGCGGAGTACCAGGGACGGATCTTCATCGAAGAATGCAAATGAAGAAAATTGTGCTTTGGATGCCAAAGAAAGGAAGGGGAAGGGCAAGAAGAATGCTTCTCAATCCGGTGCGAAAGGCAAGAAGCAGGACATGTCCAAGGTAAAGTGCTTTCACTATCACCAACACGGACATTATGCCACTAATTGTCCACAGAAGAAGAAAAATAAGCAGGTTGTTGGATCTGCATCTAGAGAGGCCTTAACCTCGCAGTTTGAGCTATATTTTTCGTTGATCGCATGCTTGGTATCAAGTATGATGGGTTCAGTGTGGTTTCTTGACAGTGGTGCATCTTTTCACATGACCGGAGACAAAGATTTGTTTACTGATCTGGATGAGAAAGATCTTGGAGTGCACATCGAGATGGGCGATGATGGTAGATACAGTGCGACCGGTATCGGGACCATTTCCTTTGAGAGGGAGTCTGGTAAACCCTTCGTATTGAAGGAAGTCATGCATGTTCCAAGATTGAAGAAGAATCTTATCTCTGTGGCTATGTTGGAAGATAAGGGATATGATGTTGTCTTTAGTGAGGGAAAGGCTTTCATGCGCAGTAAGGCAACTGGTGAAACTCGGAGAATAGGGGTTCGAGTTAAGAACCTTTATCAATTGCAGGTAGATGGCTGCGCAGCAATGGCAGGCAAGGCAGAAGGAGTGGTGAACTGGGATGAGGGCGAGCTATGGCACATGAGATTGGGCCATCTTCACCATGGTGCTTTGAAAATTTTGCAGCAGATTTCTACCGAGCTTCCCAAAGGTACACTTGCGCAGTCAGATCAGTGCAAGGGATGTACTTTGGGAAAATTTGTGAAAGCCACCTTTCATGAGAAGGATAGTCGTGCCACGACGATCCTTGAGAGAATTCACACAGGCGTGTTTGGACCTTTCTCAGTAGCTTCGAAAACAAAGCACAGGTATTGTGTGATCTTTGTTGATGATTTTTCTTGTAAGTGTTGGATCTTCTTCATGCAGAAGAAGAGCGAGATATACTCAAAGTTTTGTGAGTTCAAGGCACTGGTTGAGAAATAATAGGGGAAGCAGGTGAAGGCTCTTAGGAGAGACAATGGTGGTGAATTCATCTCTGGCGAATTCAAGGAATTTTGCAGCGCAGAAGGAATTCCAAGAGAGCTCATAGCGCCTCATAACCCACAGCAGAATGGGGTCGCGAAGTGAAAGAACAGAACGATCGTGGGTGTTGCACGGGCGATGTTGCATGATCAGGGCCTTCCCATAAACTTGTGGGCTGAGGCATGCAATACTGCAGTTTATGTGCAAAACCGTTGTCCTCACAAAGTACTTGGCATGAGTACACCCGAGGAGGCGTTTTCTGGTAAGAAGCCTGATATTTCTCATTTGAAGATTTTTGGCTCACCTTTTTGCATTCATGTGAGGAAGGATGCCAGGAAGAAGCTGGAGCTGACTGCATAGGTTGGGATATTTGTGGGGTACACTGATACACCTCACAACTATCATGTGTATTTGCCAGACAGTCGGAAGACTGTTGTGCGAAGGGATATCAAATTTCATGAGGAGAAAGCCATGAAGTGTTCGCTTGAGAGGGAGCCACACTTGCATGCAGATGAGGAGCTATTAGTTCCTAAGGATGAGCCTCAGGATGTGGATAAACCATAAGAGGAGGTTCATGGAGTGGAAGAAACCACTCATGCAGCGCCAACCATCAGAGGGCGGAAGCGCATTACAGAAGCTGAGCAACTGAATCTTGATGCAGAGAATATTGTAGGAGCACCTACATCACAATGCAGACAGAGATAGTCACTTGACCGATATACTGGATACATGGCTTTGATGAGCAAGTGTATCGTGACAGAGCCATCCTCTTTCGAGGAAGATGTGGAGGACCCTGCATGGGTAGATGCCATGGTGGAAGAGTATGATTTCGATTGTCAGAAATAGTGCATGGGAGATTGTCCCAAGGCCGGAAGGGAAATCAGTGGTAGGTTCGAGATGGATCTACAAAGTGAAGCAAGCAGCTAACGGGAGTGTGGAGAAGTACAAGGCAAGATATTTTGCCCGGGGCTTCTCACAGATTGAGGGGATCGATTATGAGGAAACCTTTGCACCTGTCGCAAGGTATTCTTCCATACGGATGATTCTTTCTCTCTCGGCGCAGATGGAGTGGTACATTCATCAGATGGATGTGAAGACTGTGTTCCTCAATGGAGTCATTGAGGAGGAGGTGTACATAGAGTAGCCCGAAGGTTTCGAGATCTTCAGCAGCGAGTCACATGTGTGCAGGCTCAAAAGAGCGTTGTATGGGTTGAAACAAGCATCTCGTGCTTGGTACACACGGATAGACAGTTATTTCACCGGACTTGGATTCTCCAAGAGTGAGGTGGATTCGAACCTATACTAGATTGTGGTGGAGGGTAAGTTGCTGATCATTGTACTTTATGTAGATGATTTGATTTTGACGGGTGATGAACTGTTGATACACTCATGCAAGGCTGATCTTGCAAAGGAGTTTGAGATGAAGGACTTGGGCATCCTTCATTATTTCCTGGGATTGGAAATTTGTTAGCGTAGTGATGGATTGTTTGTGTCTCAAGGCAAGTATGCCCAGGAGATACTGGAGAAGTTCAACATGCATGGCTGCAAGCCTATTGATACTCCTCTTCCTGGTGGATGGAGGAAAGAGGATGCTACATCGGCAGAGGTAGTGGATGCCACTATTTACCGACAGTTGGTGGGGTCGCTTATGTATCTAGCCAATACACAACCTGACATATGCTACACTATTAACTAGCTTTCACAAGCTATGGTTAAGCCTACCAAGCTCTTTTGGAAGGCAGGCAAGCATGTATTAAGATATCTTAGAGGCACATCGGGATATGGATTATGGTACAAACAGTCGTATGAGGTGAAGCTGTGTGGCTTCACGGATGCAGATTGGGCAGGGAGCCCAACAGACAGAAAGAGCACATCTAGAGGGATTTTCAGTATCGGGTCGACAGCAGTTTCTTGGTACAGCAGGAAGCAGAGATCCGTGGCACTTAGTTCAGCGGAGGCCGAGTACATGGCAGCGAGTTTGGCTGCATGCGAGGCCATATGGATGAGGAAGATCCTGGTCGGGTTGTTCGGTTCACACTTAGATCCTATTGTGATATATTGTGATAATTAGATTTGCATCAAACTCTCGGTTAATCTAGTATTTCATGATAGATCTAAACACATTGACATCCGATATCATCATATCAGAGATTGTGTGCAGTGGAAGATCATGTTACTTTCTTACATTCCTACGAAGGATCAGGATGCTGATATATTGACGAAGGCGCTCACCAGGAGCAAATTCGAATACCACAGAGGCAGGATCAGGGTGGCAGATAATCCCTATCTTGTTGAGAGGGAGTGTTGAGATTGCAACAAGATGATGAGCTTAGTGAAAAGAGTCGCCTTCACTAAGTGGACCTGCAGGCTATTTTTGGCGCAAGTCTATTTTTAGACTATGTATATTTTTAGACATGTCGATCATATTCTATGAGTTGCAGGATGCTATTTGTGGATGGTTGGTCAAGTTGGAAAAATAGATGGACTTCTATTTTTAGACATATTGGGCGAATCTATTTTTAGATCACAAATTAAAAATGATATGTCGCATTGCTAGCTTCGAATAATATTTGGACTATAAACATTATCTTATTCTCGTGGAGCACTTCAGTTAAGTGCACAGATGTGGCACAGGAGCCGACAAAAGGAATTACACTATTCTTGAGGGTTAAGTGGAGCTATTGCATTGAGACTTCAGTTATAACTCATGTGACAGAGTTTGGTGGGTTTATTGAGGTAGTTGGTGGAGTTGTGTTCAGTTTAACTTAGTTAAACATAGTTGAGCTAGTTGTATCTAGTATAAATGATTGATACACTAGTGAGAGTGGTGTGAATTAATTATTAATTAATTCACTAATTATTAACTCATTAATCAACTAAAGAATACATCAGTTAACTACAGTGCATGGACAGTTTCAGTGGAGACCAGTGGAGAGGTAGGTGAAAGAGCAGTGTGACTATCAGTTGTGACTATAGTGTTGCATGATTTGCAACACACACTGGTTGGAGATACCAATGAGGATTGCGTGAGCAAGGCTGGACCAATTCGAGTTCATTAAGAGCCTTTCTTCAGCAGTGATTGCGCAGTAGAGGCAGGCTAGTAGGTGGCAGAGATTGGTGCATGGGATTTGCTAGATCGGACCTGATTAGTGTGTAGCAATTGGAGATTGTACTGAGAGCTTGTGAGGAGATTTGTATGATTATTGTTACATGATCTCTATGACATATAATATACAGATAGTTGGGGGTTTTCAGCTTTAAGATTTCCCATAAATTACTATGTTCATATGTGTGATTTTTTTATGGTTTTAATGTGTGCATGCCATTGATTTTATTTCCGCAAGTAATGATCAATGGTAGAATAGATTCTGTATTGTGCATGAAGTCAGATAGTGTGTGATCAGGAGAATCTCGGATGTATAACGTATTAGTTATATAATTTCTACACAAATTGAGAAAATTCAGAAGTGGTTGATGACAAACAAATTCAAAATAAAAAGTGCAGTTCCTTATGCTATCTTGTTAGGTGAAACAAGGGTTGCTCCAATTGAAGCAATAGCTATGGTGCGGGTTGTAAGGTATTTTTAAAAAGTTGAGCAAATGGAAGAGGGTAGATGGCCTAAGGTTGTGGTTAATGACATATTGTGCACAAGAAAGAAGACTTGGATGTAGAAAAATAACAAATGGTTTAGCAGATGAGGCATTTGCCTGAGCATGTGTCCCACAAATAGTAAAGAGATAAAATATATTTATTTATTTATTATTATTATTTTTTTCATATGGATAAGTTTCACAAAGGTACTTTGGAGAAGGAGTTAGGGAGAAAGAAAAAGTATTATATTGAAGAGTTTAATTCCTCTCATAATCATCAACAAAAAGCATACATAGGGGCCAATATTTCTCGGAGAGACAAAATTATTATCGCTCAATTAAGGACTAATTCGCATGAAATTTGTTGTGAAATAGGGCACTGGAAAAGGCCGAAAAAAGTGTGGGAGGAAAGAGTATGTATTTTTTTCTCTTCTAGAAAAGTGAAAACATAAAAGTATCTCATTTTAGAATGTGAGGCCTTTAGAGACAACAGGGAAAGTTATGCAGATATTTTGGCAGGTAACTCTTGGGATATTCTATTTAGCAAGGGATTTGTTGAGAGGCTGAGAGATTTTATTGCGAAACTTCACAGGAAAATGGCAGAATTTAAAAGCGAGATAGAGAAGCAATTTGTCCCATAGGCTATCTTTAGTCTCATGGATGTTAAATCATAATCAAATTGTTTTCCTATAAATGCCTGGTTTGATGAAGAATGTAAAATGGCAAGGAGAACTTTGAAAATGAGAGGCAATGAGAATATGAATGTAAAGCTATATATGCATATACTAAAAAGGAAAAAATACGAGTTCATGCAAACAAGGTGAGATGAGTTAATATATCTAGGCAAGAATAACCCAAAGCTTTTTATAGCAGGAAATTCAACCAAGGAAGAAGCAAATAAAAAATAATATTAGATCCAATCAATGGTTTGAATATGCAAGACAACTATATGAGAAAGAATAAGAGGTTGAGCCTCCCCCGGGACTCAACACAAGTAAAAAGCTCTTCTCATTACAAGAGGTGGAGATTGGAATTAAGAAGCTAAAAACATGAAAGGAAAAAGGCTTGGTTGAACTTCAAGCAAAGTATCTGAAATGGGGAATGAACACTCTTGCACCGCACATCATGGAAATATTCAACAAGGATTCCCAAGAGGTTGGATGACTAGCCTAGCAATACCCCTTTTTAAAAGTGGAGACATCAATAATCCTTCCAATTATAGAACCATTATGATCAATCCTTTGTTTGCAAAGCTTTTCGGCAGCATGGTAGAAAATAGAATAAGTAAGTGGGCATAAGTAAAAGAAAAGAGGGCAAAAGGACAAGTGGGTTTTAGGCCGAAGCATTCTACAGTGGATCACGACATCACGTTGAAACACATTATTGAAAAGGTTTGGGGGGATAAAGAATAAGTATTCCGCTGTTTTGTTGACTTCAAAAAGACATTTGACACAGTTCCTAGAGATAAGTTGTGGCGTAGAATGGAAGAGCTTTAAATTCCTTTGCATTATAGAGCTGTTGTCCATAGACTTTATGAAGATGTGAAAGTCAAAATTAGAACCTCAGTGGGTATTTCAGAAAGCTATAAAAGTGACATTGGAGTCAAGCAAGGTTGCCCTATATCCCCTACTATTTTTGGTTTATATATTGATAAACTGGAAGAGTGGCTAAATTTGCAAGGTGGGGATGGTGTTCGGTTGGGGGAGTTTGTGATAAAGCTTATTTTATATGCTGATGATCTTGTATTGATTTGTAAATCGACCCATGGATTGCAAATGCACCTATATGCCCTTGAGCATTTTTGTAGAGTAGTGGAGATGCAAGTCAATATTAGCAAGACCAAGATAACGATTTTCTCTAATAAAAGGAAGCAGAGTCAACATACATTCTTCTTCGAAGGAAACATTCATGAAGAAGTAAATGAGTACAAATATCTCAGGATTGATTTCAACAACAAACTTAATTGGGAGGACTGCATAAAGAAGATAATATTAAGAGGTTGGAAAGCATTATATGCTATTCAAAACAGATGTAGAGGCAGAGTTATGGGATTGGAAAATGATTAAAGTGCTTTATAGACTCCTAGTTTGTCCAGTGATGCTATATGGGTGTGAATTGTGGGCTCGCAACACCCCTGTCTCAAAATGGAAGCAAATTGAGAAAATCCAAAAATGTTTGATCATGAGCAAGTTCAAAATAAAAAGTTTGGTACCTTATGAGATAATGTTGAGTGAAACAAGAGCAACTCCCATCGAAGCAATTGCTATGGTGCGGCTCATAAGATATCTAAAAAGAATTGAGCAAATGAGAATAGTTAGATGGCCTAATGTTATCTTCAAGGAAGGCATGAGTGAAAGAAAGAAAACATGGATGAGACAAAACTACACATGGATGCAAAAATGGAA
Organism: Pinus albicaulis; assembly: GCA_034641835.2. NCBI lineage: Eukaryota > Viridiplantae > Streptophyta > Pinopsida > Pinales > Pinaceae > Pinus > Pinus albicaulis. The sequence continues at coordinate 1,307,805,165 of CM076583.1, read as the reverse complement.
TATCTACCTCAATGGTTGTCCCACAAATAGCATGGAGCTAAATTTTTTTATTATGGAGAAGTTTTGTAAATAGGTATGGGGCAAAGAGTTGGGTAGAAAGAAGAAGTACTACATTGAAGAATTCAACCCTACGTATGATCTCCAACAAAAAGAGTACATTAGAGCTAACATTCCGTGGAGGGCAAAGGTTCTTATTGCTCAATTAAGAACCAACTTGCATAAACTTTGGTGTGAAACAAGACGGTGGAAAAGGCCTAAAGAAGCTTGGGAAGAATAGGTGTGTACATTTTGCACGTCTGTGGCAGTGGAATCGGAATAACATTTCATTTTGGAATGTGATGCATTCAAAGACATTAGAGAAAGTTATGGGAATATGTTAGCATCGGTTTCCTGGCCGCCTTTTCAACGATGAGATTGTTGGAAGGTTGGGTGAGCTCATCGTCAATTTGAATAACAAAAGGATAGAAATACAAAAGGCGAAAAACATGGAACTCATAGTCCCATTGACTATTTTTAGTCTTGTAAATGTTAATTTAATTACGCCGGAGGCGTTTTCTTTGCGGGCTTGGGGTGAGCAAACATTGTTCACCCCAGCCAATGAAACGCTTTTCCTACCGCACATGGAACCAATTAAAATTTTACATTTGGCAGCTCCTCACAGCCAGTCAAATCTTGACAGCTCCTCAGCAGATTTTCCTGAAATTGATTACGTTTGAAATTTTATTGAATGAGTGAAATTACGCCCGCGGAGTCATGCTTGATGGAAAATTACACCTAATTACGCCTCTTCTAACAGCTGGAACGCTTCTTCAGAATAGGGATTGTTTCTTGCGAGCCAGTCGAGGATCTGGGCATGAAGGCTCTGAAATCACCTCTGATGGAGTGCACTGTTTATCCTCTTAGAACAGGAAACAGGACTGTGTATCCTGTTAGAACACCAAACAGGAGTAAAAAATTGATTATAAAGTCCCTTACCCTTTGCTGATTTTTTTCTGGCTTCATCACCATGAATGGATTCAAGAAGCTGGAAATGTTGATGACAGGAATATAGCGACTATTGATTTGGGGATACTTTGCAATGTGCATACTCAGTGAGTACTCACCAGTACTCTGGGAAGTAAGCAAGTATTGACAGAACTGTTCCTGAGTCGCACATAAAACCACACACTGAATCCATATACACCGAGCACATAAAAACACTTAAAAAGAGGATAAATTCATAGAGGTCCAATGGATTCCGTTATTCTCCGCTGAAATACAATCTTTCCATATCACCAGATTAATAATAAAAAACACCTAAACAATATATTTCCGCCCTAAATCTATCCAAAGGCCCACTATCATTCTATGTATGCACACAACCTAGAAATCCCGCCAAAATAAGTCCTGGACTACTGCTAAAACAAGATAACTGTTACACAATTTAGAACATCTACAATCATAATTTTGTTAAGCATCAAGAATAAATGATGAAGGTAGTGCTTTTGTGCTTTTAAATATGGCCGTGAACGATGTCCTCCACTGGAACGTCTATCAGGTCCACCGCTACCATAACTACCTCTATGTCCACCATACCCATCTTGGTTTCGTTCACCACCATACCCATCTCTGTTTCTATCTCCATAACCACCTCTGCCTCTATTACCACCTCCAAATCTGCAAAGAATGAAAAATGGATTATGATACTGCTAAAAATTATAGTAGTGTACAGTTATTTTCACCAGTAACTGGGCCAAAACAAGTGAAACTTAAAAAAAGAATTGTCATTGAATGAAAACTTGTAAGCATAAAACTAGAAACAGATGTTCTATCCACAATCATAAAAAGTTGAAACTTTTGGCCGCTAATCAATTCATCTTGAAATTATGAACCAAATTTACATATCCCGTACCTTATTTTAATGTGTAATTTTAAGATAAACATTGGGAAGTGGACGTTAACTGGAAGACAGTCTCAACAAAACCAAGTTACGATTCCCGTAACTTCTCTGACAAAGTCCTGTAGAGGGATGCTCTGCATTACTTATGCATCCTTAGGAGGCCTTCTGATAAGCGCCAGACCTACCTAGAACTTAAAATGATAAGTTTTATGTTAGGAATTTTAATATTTGGGCAGGAATTCATATAGGTGCATTAGCATAACACTAAACTTTAGGCAAACATTGATACAATAAAATACACGAACGAAGCATAGTAAACTTTTCAGAAATGGATTCGATTGCAATCGACCTTGATAATTAATTAGAATTATGAACAGTACAGGGGAAAGAGCAACAAAGCAGGTAAAGAACAATACGAAAGAATACAGAATCAAAACGCCCTCAACCTTCAAAAAAATGCTTTGAATTGTAATGGACCGCCAAAACTAACCAAAACTATGAGCACTACAGAGGCAATCGTAGAAGCATAAAACATATAGAAATGCCTTGGATTGCAATTCACTTCGGGAATTAACCAAAACTATCTCAAGATCGAAGGGAACGAGCATTGGCACGAATCAAAACACCCTCAACCCTCCAGAAATGCCTTGGATTGCCATCGATCCCATAGCTAACTAGAACCATAAGTAGAGTGAAGGTTTCTTACTTGAAAAAAAGAGTAGAGCGAAGATAAAGAGCAATAGAGCAGGCAGACAACAAAACGATAGAAAACCCAAATCAAAACCGTTGACCTTCGCCATAACCCTGCGAGCTGTCCAAATTACAATGTGCAATATTTCGCAACGCCAAGGCATTTAACAGCTTCCTCAGAACTTCGGAAACGAAAAATACAAGCAAACTCTTCAACATCTCCTCCATCTGCTTTCACATCATCCTCCCGTAGAAGACATAACGAGAAAACACATCAAAATGAGAGCGAACAAAATTAGAAACATGTAAACAAAAAACGACACAGTTACAGCACCGTGGGTGATAAGCGGAGAATTCAGTTAAGTGGCAGGATAGTGTGAAAGAGAGATAAACTCTCATGCAGCACAACACGTGATAAACTCTCATGCAGGACAACACGTGATAAACTCTCATGCAGGACAACAAGTGGCTAAATCATATATTTGTTTCAATTTAATTAATACTTGGCATATATTGTTTTCGAGTAGTTGTAAGTATTCGTTGTGGTCTATTGATTCCGCCCTGAGGCTCTCTGATCAAAAGAGATCTATCAGTTCTTTGAAAAAACAACCAGTCAAATTAATTAAACCCTGTTTTGTTGTCTTGGAATTCAAGAAATGACCTGCATGACTCTAAATTAAATAAACCCTGTTTTGATGTCTTGGAATTATAGAAACGAGCGGCATACTGTGATCGATGATGTTTAAATTTTATCAAAAGGTTCTTATTCTTATTTTATTTTTACTCAATTTTAGTAGCTTGAAATGGCTTAAAACTTATTATAAAGTATCTGATATTGTCGACTTGACCAGGTGGGACAGAAATCGCTGACTCGACAGTTTAATGATGTTGTTACAAGTGTCCCTGTAAAGAAACGGAAATTTAATTTTATCTCCTCTCCATCTCCACCAAGATCACCATCTCCAGAAATTGTAAAGCCTAAAACATTTTTTGAAGTTTCTTCTCCCAAAAGACCCCATGTCAACTTGAATGGCCATGGAGAGAAACGTATTTTGGATAATAATTATATTACAGGGGAATGCCCTCAACAAGATTCTGGAGAGACAATTGAAAATGAAATTCAATCTCCTGGAATGCGCAACATGTTAGCAATGCATATTTTCCTGGAATTTCAATGTTAGCAGCAGCTGCTTGTATAAGTGATATTGGGAACAATATTAATAATGTATAAGACATAGGGGTCAGAGCATAATTACAGCCATCAGAAAATAAGGAAGGGGAGAGAATTAAAGTATAAATTATAATATTTAATTACATATATATTAATTTTTTTATTAAACAATAATAAACTATATGGAAAAGATATTGATCATTCTTTAATAGATCAAAGTTTTTTTTTTGTTCTCACATAATATTACTTGAAAACATCTCTCGAAGACTACAAAATATCCCAATACAATCAAACTATAAATCAAATTCATTATGAACTAATAAAAACAATAAATTTTTTAGATTAAATTTAAAAATATATAAATTTATTATTTTATGATGAAATCTATTACAAAGTTATTGAAAATTAGATATTAGTTTTTCGAAAAACAAGGAAATATAAATTTATTATTTGATGATGAAATGCATTTATTGAACATCGTTGGTTATGAAAAACAAATATTCTCAAATTAAATTTATTTGGTCTCAAACTAGGAAGAAAGTCATATAAAATGGTTTATTTGCGAGAGAGGCAAAAAATATATAAAATGGTTTGCTTGTGAGGGAGGCACTGAAATGGAAAAAGAAAATAATGAAACCTCCGTATTGAAGGGGATATAAATAACAATGGTTGTGGATAAAGAAGGGGGATATAAATAATAATGGCGGTGGATAAAGAAGTCATCAAACACTTGAGATTGAGCAACATGACCATACTTTTTCTTCACATTCTGTGACTGCATATCAATTCATTTTCCATTGATGTGGGAAGAGGGAAATTTGATATAGTGAAATAGAGATTGTTAAACTATCACCAGTGTTGTAAATCAACATCATTAGATTAACGAAGAAAATTTGGTAAGTAAATTAATGTTTTTTACATTTTCTTTTAACTATTTTTTGTCATATTTTAACAATCTCCACATTGACAACAATTTATTACGCCGGAGACACTTTCTTTGCGGGCTTGGGGTGAGCAAACATTGTTCACCCCAGCCAATCAAAACGTTTCTTTATCGTCCTTCTATCCGGTTATATTTTGACATGTTGCAAAATAGTATTGGGTGAGGTCGCGTTATGGGTGGGTGTTTAAGTCATCTGCCTGTCCTCTGGCCGTCCTCGATCGCCACAATGGCTCGCATCCAAGCAAGCCAGATCGATCTTGAACGCAATTGTGCATGTATTATAAACGTTGCAGAATGTCCTTAAAATGCAAAGCCTCTGCTCGTCTGGCTGGCCTCGTCCAGAATCCGCAAGAGTCAATCCGTGACCTCGACGACTCGCAGACCAAATTCGCGCACAATGCAAATTTTCGGAGAGAGCGAGTGTTCAACTCGTACGTGGTAACCTTGTGTTGCAATTTCCAAGCATTTTCCGTTGGAATTAAATATTTCTGCTGCGGTTCGAATTGCTATTTGTGGAGATCGATTTATTTAACAAGAAGACGAGTTGTTGATTAGTCTAGTACCAAAATTATTCAGATAAGAGGCCAAATAATTATTGCTAAGGGTCGAATTTCCTCTCTGTCTAGAGGTCAATTTAGCCCATCTAAGATTAGTCTTGTGCTAGAAATTAACACAGATCAAGAGCATACATTATAGGAGTTATTCATCAGTATGATCATTTGTGGGTTGAGAGCACTGGTTTCAAATTAATTTGCAGGGACAAGTTGATTGCTTTGGTTCATGAAAGCTAATACACCGGATTACATTGAAGGGCCACGAGGCCATAATGTTTTGTGGAGAAGTATCAGATCTGAGGTGTCTCATAGGTCTCGTCCGAGATTGTAGATTCGCACCAAAATTCAATACCATCTAGTGTTATACCAGGGGATCAAATAACGCGCAGATGGCAAAGGTGCCATCCAATGATCTTCCATATAAAGTTTGATCCCTTATCGAGGTGCAAGTGGACAGGTGCATGATATTGATAAGTCAAATTCCTATTGGATTGAGATTTATCATTTCTCATTCAAGGAAGATTCCCATAAGCCTCATTAAGTTCTTTCATCATCTATGTGACTGTTGGTGTTTCATGTGAGTCTTACCGATAACATAGCAAGGTTTGTGTGTACAATTGCTGTTAGAGTTTAGTGTTTAGATTATGGTGGTATAAACTGTAAGCTCATCTCAGTTTATCATGTAAATGAAAGTTGCACATAAATAAATTTAGTTCGTTTTAACGTGTGGGTTTGAGAGTTCTGGAAAAGCGTAGAAAGGAAACGTCCCCGAAAATTACAGACGTTGTAATTTTCTTACTCTTGTGATTTTTTCCATAGTGGATACGCCAAAGATGGAAGAAAGCCAAAGAAAATTATTAAGTCAGATTAGGGAGTCCTAAAGCAGCCTTAGGGAGTTCTTGATTTGAATATGTAGCATTTATATTGGGTATCTTGGTTTATGATGCCTCAAACTTGAGCGACTTTATTCAACACGAGCTTCAATTTGTGACAACCAATATCAATTCGATTTCTCGAGATTTGACAGGGATTGACAACCATTTCTGTATCCTTCTACTCAAATAGGTCAATGAGCCTCCTCACTAATGCGAGCTCAAGTAATGTTTGCTCAAGAAACTATCAAAGCTATTTTTCTCATAATTCATGCATCCTCCTTTCGGCGTTCCCTTGCACCTCTCGGTGCAATTGCTAGTTTAATTTCATTTCAGTGAAAACTCAAATTTTAATTATATTTCATAATTCCAATATTTGATTTCATTATTGCTTTCCACATTCCCCTACTCCTTTGCAATCTAGGTGCAATTGCTAGTTCTTGCTAGTTCTATGCATTTACTCATCTTATGTTATAGATGTTCCTAGCGAGTTTATATGGCACTGATCATAGGTTCAATTCCCTTCCGTGATTAAGGTGATGTATCTAGACATGTTGCATGGATGTTGCATTTACCATGGTTGAGGGTTTGTTGCCCTTTTATATAAATGTTGCATTTACCACGGTTGAGGGTTTGTTGCCATTTTATATAAAGTTTTGGATTATATTTCGGTATGGATTTCATTGCATGTCCAAGTCTCGAGACCGCGCGAGTGCAAGATTGAATTCGAACCATGTCCCAACGTCGGGGCGAGAGTGCCTCCTCTAAGCTCCCTCGAAAACGCTTTTACAGAGCACGAGCTCACAGCAATCCATTGAGCGACTCGCACTTTCCAGTCCCAGTCAGTCCAGCGGAGTTCGACTATTCAGAGCATTTCCCTGCATATTTCGACAGAATCCCGGCCCCAAACTCTAATGACAAAGATAAGGAAATCGAAGGTCCTCCATCAAAAACAGGAAAATCAGACGATTCAACGAAGGATGCAGAGGATGCAAGTTCGAAACCTGCGGAGCGCTTGGAGATTTCTATTACTTCAGAAAACATCTCAAAACCAGAATATTCAATTGAGGTTACAGATGCTAACGGTTTGAAACACGACATTTCTACGAAAATCCGCTTTGCAGACATCGGCTGCGGTTTCGGCGGGCTTCTAGTTAAGCTTTCAACGACCTTTCCCTCGAAATTAATGATAGGCATGGAGCTCCGTGACAAGGTAAGCGAATACGTTAAAGAACGGATTTTAGCCCTAAGAAAAGCTCACCCGGGGCAATATCAGAACATATCTGTTGTCAGAACAAATTCTATGAAATTTCTTCCGAATTATTTCGAGAAAGGAGAACTGGAGAAAATGTTCTTTCTGTTCCCTGATCCGCACTTTAAAGAAAAGAATCACCGCCGCAGGGTTATCAGCGTCCCGTTGCTCGCAGAGTACGCGTATGCGATGGCGGTGGGAGGGATTCTTTACACTGTAACTGATGTTGAAGAGCTCGGCGATTGGATGAAAGGTTGCTTGGATGCGCATCCTCTATTTGAGAAAGTTCCAGAAGAAGAGGTGAAGAATGATCCTGTCGTGAATCTCTTGACGACCGCGACGGAAGAAGGGCAGAAGGTTGCTAGAAACGAAGGCCAGACGTTTATGGCTATATACAGGCGCATCGCTTGTAATGAAGGTGCTTAAATTTTTGCTTTAATTGATCTAGTTTCGGTCATTACTGGACATTAATATAATTTATTTAACGCATTTTCATTTTCTTTTGGAGCAGCAGGGTTTAGGTTCAAGTTTTTATGTTGCGCAAGCATATTAGTTCAGTTGCACGTTCTTTGACATGGCAGAATCTGTGATATCTGAATTTATAGATTGAATATGGACGTAATTTAGACTTATAGTGCAATCAAATCATGGTTTCTACAGTTTTATTTTATTGTTTGATTCTTTCTCTTTCGGAAGCTGCCTAGAATTTCCATTTTAGAAGTATTCATAGGTTACTCAGTCTTCTCTCTCTTAAATGCAAATGGCCGCATATGCAATGTAGAAGTAGGGCTTCAGGTTCAAGGCTTTTTTTTGGGCTAGCGTACTAGTTCAATTTTATGTTATTTGAATACTGTCAGCTGTGGGATTTCCGAATTTATACATTATATAATGGACTCTGTTTGGATTTATTGTTCACGCTAATTTGGGTTTCCACATTTTTGTTTTGTTTTATTTTATGGAATGTTCTTCAGGTGGCTGCTGTACCTCAAGGGGTGGATTTCCTCAGACTAAATTCTAACGCAGTGTTACCAGACTCTTCCGAGCCAGAGTCATTTACCAAGTTTAAATTTTCTCTGAACCGATTTCTTCTGGCTATGTTCTAACGCAGTGTTATCAGACTTTTCTGAGCCCGAGTTAACTTCCAAGTTTAACTCATAGTATTAAAAACCGGAACCGGTGATCAGACTGGTGGACCTAATGAACCGGGTTTCAGACTGGAACCAGTCAAACCGGGACTGGTCAGATCTCAATGAACCGGTATTTTAATAAAATACATTAAATAATTATTTTTTAATAAAAAAACTATTTTCAAGATTTTTAACCATGATTCCAAGCCAATAGGGACAAAATATGCAAAGTGTGCTCATATATATACCATGTAAAGGTGAATATATCAAAATGGCACCGAGTGCAATACATATCATCGACAAAATACATAAGCAACGGGGCTCTAAATGGCCTCTAGAGTTAAAAAACAAAGCCTGAAAACTATGGGGCTACTGGCCTACTACAAGTCTACATATATGATATTAGTGATCAACATTATCACTTGAAACTTCTCATCATGATCAAACTCAGTTGGTTGAGTCTCGACTCCCAAACTTTGCAACTGCTCAAGTCACAAACTTCTCTATTGGTTCAGTGACTTGAGTCTCAAACTTCTGAAGGTATTCTGCCCTAATATGCCCTATTACTTCATTTGGTGCTCCACATGGCTTTACATGGCCTCCTATCCTAGCCAGGGTTGCTTGAACCTGTAAATACCCCCTCCTGCAATAGAGTTTTGGCAATATTTGCCGATCATTTTCCCATCAATCATATCACAATGAGCCCATGCAATATCTTTGGCTTTTTGAGGCATGATGGCTACTACTTAGCTCAAACTCTATGTTGTTCCACTACTCCAACAAAAACTCACCACTCTCCAAGATCTGAATCAAACTCACAAAAGCTCCAAATGAGATGTGTGAGACAAATGACAGGGTACCCCTGCTTTTAAAGGATTGGGGAGGGTGTTTTTGAAGGGAAACAACCCTCCTTTTCCCATTAAAACCACCAATTACTGGCCAAATCAACGTTTGTGGGTCCTTTTGCTGCCGTGGCAGCTAACCGTAAACTGATTGGTTTATCCATAAACCGGCGGGTTAGCATCGGTCAGACCGGAAAAATTGGTCAAGTCCCTCCCTTAATTGGGTTTTCAGGCGAGTTTGACCCGGCTGGGCATCTGACCGGCCGGTTTGACTGGTTACCGGTTTGAACCGACCGGTTTCGAATATTATGGTTTAACTCGACACTATGTCGTACTTGGATTCTTTCTTGCGAGTATGACTCCGACTTGCATACAAGCATGATTGGCATAGAAAAAACAATATAACCATTATTATTGAGAGAATCTTCCTGGTAAATCACATTTCAATATATCTGATGGACGCTTTTCGAACCACTTAGTGTAGTTCATCATCAGGATGCTGAACCACACTGAGTGGTTCGAAACGCGTCGATCAGAAATATTGAAATGTGATTTACTGGAAGGATGCTCTCAATAACATTATGAATCACAAAAGTTTGCATTCTGAAATATAACTATTCTTTTTGCCTTTTCTTTTCTGACATGATTTCACAGTAGACGACCAACACAATTTTCTAGAATCCATGCGTGTTTTGAAATGAGTTTTAATTGAAAATTTTGCATTACATGGGCATATATAGCTCTTCCCCTTGATTTTGAGGTAGGATAAATCGGATTTTGCAAAAGGTCGAGTCATTGTCAATAATTTCATGATGTGATGATATTTAACAAATGACACAAAAGAGCATCATGTCTCAACATGGGATTTTAACCTTGGTGGGGAGGATAACAATTTCCTTGCAACTACTAGAGCTAGACACAACTGACAGATTATGAACTATGAACTTTTATACCAATGGAAAACATTTATTTCCACTGGAATTTAGTGTTTATTTATTTATCAATTAATGAATCCTCCAAGGTCAAGTCAACCCTTATGCTTTGGCCTTATAGAGTCATTGTTTGACTTTAGTCTGATAACTTTGGTCCAAGGGGTATCTATTCCAAATAGCTTGCTTGGAGTTTATTTATTTATCAATTAATGAAACCTCCAAGGTAAAGTCAACTCTTATGCTTTGGCCTTGTAGAGTCACTGTTTGACTTTAGTCTGATAACTTTGGTCCAAGGGGTATCTATTCCAAAAATCTTGCTTGGAACTTGCTTCCAGCCTTTTTCCGGTCAACGCTCATGTTAGCCGTATGAGTGGGGTATTATATAGTGATAATGGAATCTTGGTGGAGAACTACCCTACCAATAGCTAGTTGGCATACATATGAGTGGGGTAGTATAAAGTGATAATGGAGTCCTGGTGGAGAACTACCTTACCAATAACCAGTTGGCATATATGGTTATCTTGAAGGAAGTTAAACTCTAGAATTTCCATACGTAACAACGATGATCGCTCAACCACTTATCAACTTATGAGAGCATGCTCGCCACTCTTTTGAGGAATTGAACCCTGGTGGAGGCTATAACCCTACCCCTCTTTCACCAACCTGGTTGTCTTCATGGCCATGGTTTGAAAAGCATTCATGTGTTTCTTATTCAAGTTTGGATTTTCACTTTAATCTTTATGTTTATGCATTGTGTTGAGGAATTGAACCCTGGTGGAGGCTATAACTCTACCCCTCTCTTTCACCAACTTGGTTGTCTTCATGACCATGGTTTCATGAGCATTCATGTGTTTCTTATTCAAGTTTGGATTTTCACTTTAATCTCTATGTCTATGCACCGTGTTGATAATTGATTATGTGATGAGATTTTATTTAAAGTGAAAATAATTTAATCTTAAGAAATACTGATTCATCCCCCTCTCTTAGTGTTTTCAATATTAGTATCAGAGTAGGCTTCTTTGAGAACAATGTAACAGCTGGAATAAGATTTTATAGGGGCCATGGATAGTCGATAAGGCTCAATCAAAATTCCTTTGTTTGATGGAACAAATTTTGCTTTTTGGAAGATAAGAATGAACCTACTTGATGTCTATTGGTGTTGAAGTTTGGCAGTCTGTTTTTTGTGTTGATGATTGATCATGTGATGAGATTTTATTTAAAGTGAAAATAATTTAATTGAAGAAATACTAATTCACCCCCCTATTTGCAACAATTGGTATTAGTGCAGGCTTTTTCAAGAACAATTTAACAGTTGGAAGAAGATTTTATAGTGGCCATGGCCAGTCAAGAAGGCTCAATCAAAATTCCTTTGTTTAATGGAACAAATTTTTCTTTTTGGAAGATAAGAATGAAAACCCACTTGATGTCTCTTGGTGCTGAAGTTTGGCAGTTTGTTTTAGATGGATATAAGTTTCCGTCTTCTCCTCTAGCTAATCAAGATGGGAAAAAGGCTTATGTATCCAATGCAAAAGCTATGAACTCCATTTTAAATGGCTTGTCAAATTCATAATTTGTTAAAGTTATGTAGTGTCAACTAGCTAAAGAGATGTGGTACAAGCTTTTAAGCAACTATGAAGGAGATGACAAAGTAAAGAAGGCAAAGCTTCAAACGTTCTGGAGACATTTTGAAAGCCTGGAAATGAATAATGAAGATGATGTTGCTGCTTAATTTTTTTTTTTCGAGTAGATGAAGTAGTTAATTCTCTCAAAGGACTTGGTGAAACAATTGAAGAAAGAATAGTTCAAATTTTTTTGAGGTCCCTCCCTTTGCGTTTTGATGCCAATGTCTCTGGCATAGAAGAATTAAAGGATTTGGAGAATCTAAAAGTGGGCAAGCTTCAGAGATTTTTTATTGCATATGAAATGAGGAAGAGAAATTCATCACATAAGGAAGCAACATTTAAAGCATCTAAGAAGTCTAGAAATGCAAGTCTAGTGACTACTAGAGCGAAGAATCTGATACAAAAATGGCTCTACGAGTCAAAAACACAAAAGAAAAGATCTATATTCAAAGGTGAGTTGCTTCTCATATGTTTTAATTGTGGTAAGATGGGACATTTTGTTGCTAAGTGCCCTTTCAGGGAAGATAGTGATGACGAGGAAGAACCCAAAAAAGGGTCTTGAAAAGAGAATCTTTAGTTCAAAGAGGATAACGATATTTTTTCGAAGAAGTATATGATTTCGATGACAATAGAAGTCAGATCCTATCTTTAACCACAAATGAAGAATCCAACATAGACAAATCAGAGGAGCAAAAAGAAAAAGCAAAAGGTGTTGAAGGCATAGTGGATCTTGAAGTAGAACTCATTAATGCATTAGAAGAGATTGGTAACCTCAGGAAGCACAACAAAAGACTATCCAAGGAAATCATCTTCATCGGAATTGAAGAAGAAAAAGAGTGGAAGAAGTGTTGAACAATCAACTAAAAGAAAAGGAGGAAATTTTGACAAGCTTGAATTAAAGAAAGAGCTAGATCAGCTCAACAAAAGCATGAAAAACTCTCAAACCTTGAATGCTATTCTTAAGAGTCAAAGATCACCTCATGACAAGAGAGGTCTTTGTTATATGGGTGAGGCTTCATATAAATAAGATGCAAATCCCAGTTCAATAGGAAAGAAAGTTGAAGAAAAGCCTGAAAGCGCTAATCTCAGTAAGAGCAAGGATAGAAGTATGGAGGAGTTTGGAAACACTGCTACACCAGAAAGCTATGTTGATGCTCTCAAGAAGTCCATTCACAAGGTAGGTAGCAATATGATAAGGGACAAGGATCAACAATATTCTCCAAAGCAGATCAACACTAGAAGAACTGTTCCATTAAGGCAAACATACATGTTAGTTTTTGTAGCATTGGATGTGTTCTAGCCTTGAAATTTTGTGGAGAGGCTAGAATACATGATATCTCCAAAACCTAGAAAAGTTTTTGGAAATTCCACCTAGAGATGACTTAATTAGATTATTAGTCGGTTTTTAAATATTTCCTAAGTCTAAACTTAGGAAATATGATTAATTAATCAGAATTAATTAAGTCATGGTGTGAATGTTCTAGAAAGTCACATGAATCGATTTGTAGTTAATCCTAGCCATTGTTTAATATCTAATCTTGGCCGTTGAAGTCTCAACGAAGGATTATAAGAAGAGTCGATGTGGCTTGGAGAAATCACTTGAGAACTTGAACAGTTCTATTTTACTGGGAAATCGATTTCCAGAGTGGCAACGTTTTGTTGCCGGAAGTGATTCAATGAGATCGAAGCAGTGAGAGAGGGGCAGAGATAGTGAAGTTGGAGGAGGCATTCCAGATCCGGTGAGTGTATTTGCAGAGAGGCAAAGAAACCACAGTGAGGCTGACGCAGTGGCAGCGCAGTAGCTTTAGTGGGCAATTCGAAATTGCTATAGGAGAAGCAGTGATTTAGTGTCGGAAGCTAGGCAGAGTTTCCAGAGGCCAGGAGGGTCAATTTCTCAGACAACAGCTGACGAGACAACTTGAGGTGACGTTGTTCCACGTTGGGTGACACAGAGACTGCGCAAAGGCAGTTTGGACGGCTCCATTTCGAGCTGAGGTTAGTGCTCGGATTCGCCTATGGAGTGAGGAAATTCCTCACTAGATATTTTTTCCAGTTTTTCTCTGTAGGATTGCTAGTTTGGGCATCTAGTTGTACTCAGATATTTCACTACTGCATAATAATAAAACCCTTGGCTGCTGTACCGATTTTCCCGAGTTGGGTTTTTCCGGGGACATTGTTCCAAAAATAATGGTGTTATTTGTGTGTGTGCATATATTTATTTTTGCGTTTATTTTTCTTCCGCAGTTTATTTGTGTAGTTTGCAGTGTGATTGATTCAATGTTTGCCGTAGAAAACTGCAAATAAATTGTTAAAAGTTAATTTAACAGTTAGGAGAATTATTTCCAGTCGCTGCAATAGGATTCGAGGTTAGCCTAATTTTCACAATACACAACCAGGTATCAAACTATTTTACTTGGTCATTGCTTTTTGTGCAAAACTCTTGGACAACAATCAAGAGTGTAAAGCTTATAATGATTATGATAGAGGTTCTCAATAAACCTCTAGGAATAAACTTGTAGACAATAGAATCAAAGATACTGATGGCTTTAATAAAAGAAATCATAATTCATTTGCTCCATTATCCAAGGATAGTATAGAGTGTTATAGATGCAACATTTTTAGACATATGGCATGAGACTGTCCTGCAAAATCAAGAGAAGGGTTTTGGAAGAAAAAAGCAGAAAGAACCACCAATAGAAAAATATTGACATGTTATGTATGCTCGAAAAATCAAAGTCAATGGTATGTTGATGGCAGATGCTCTAGACACATGACTAGAGATAGAAAGAAATTTATTACTCTAAAAGAAGAAAAAGGAGGAAATGTGTCTTTTGGAGACAATGAATCTATAAGAGTCGCTAGAAGAGGTACCGTAAGCCTTGACAATGGTAGGACTAAAGCATAAAATGTTTGTACGTTGAAGGACTCAAACATAATCTTTTAAGTGTCATCTAGATGCGCAATCAAGGTTGTGTCTCACTTTTTGTGCTAAAGAATGTGAAATAAAGAAGATTAATTTAGGAAGAATAGTGGGAAAAGCTATAAGGACTCTAGGCAATGTTTATATTCTTGATGAAATTCAAAGAAAAAAATGCTACATTGGATAGACAAATGAGAGTTGGTTATGGCATAAAAGGCCAGGACACTTTAGCTTTGACATTTTGGTAAAAATCAACAAAACACAAGCAATGAGAGATATGCCCAAAATCTCAAAACCAACAAGCGTCATCTGCGAATCTTGCCAAATTTGGGAAACGAACAAGGGTGAGCTTCAAATCAAGGGTGTGCTCGACATTAAGACCACTAAAGCTTGTTCACATAGATCCATGCAGACCAATAGGAACTCCAACCTTGCGAGGTGAAAGGTACTTTATGTTGTGTATTGATGATTATACTAGAATGATATGTAAGGCATTTCTAAAAGAAAAATTAGAAGCACTAGATATTTTCAAGTCGTTCAAGGCCTTAGTAGGAAATGAAAGCGATTTTAGAATCAAATGTTTAAGATTAGTAAGAGGAGGTGAATTTACCTCAAATCACTTTAATGAATTCTGTGAGAAAAATGGAATCAAGAGACAACTTTCAGTCCCAAGAACTCCACAACACAATGGAATCGTAGAAATAAAGAACATATCAGTGCGAGAAACAACAAGAACAATGATCCTAGAAGCCAAGTTACAAGATAAATTTTGGAAAGACTTAGTTGTTGTAGCAATTTACATTGTGAACAAAACACAACTCCAAGTTAATAGCAACATGACACCATATGAGCTAAGGAAAGGTGGGCCAACTTCAGTTTAGTATTTCAGAATTTTTGGAAGCAAATGTTACGTGAAGATAAATGATGATAATTTGGGCAAATTTGATTCTAAAGTAGACGAGGGAATCTTCCTTGGATACTCAACAAAAAGCAAAGCTAACAAATTCTACAATAAAAGGCTACATAAATTTGTGGAATGTATTAATTTAAGAATAGATGAAGCTTAGCCAGTGAAATAAGTAGAACAAACAAATGAGAATTTAGAAGATACAATTTAAGTGGACCAAGAAGAGATTACTACAAAGGAAGGACAAGCAAAGGAAGAACCGTCTCCATCCAAGACGACTTCTAAATTTGTACAAAGCATCACCCAGAGAACCAAATTATTGGAGTTGTTGATGCAGGTATACAAACTCGGAGAAGAGTGACCATTTCACCAAGAAAAGTCAATTTTGCGTTCCTATCCAAAAGAGAGCCAAAGGATTTTGCACAAGCTAGTAAGAACCAACATTAGCTGTGTGTCACGACCGCAAGATAAAAATGTAACTGGGACTAAATGGGCATTGAAAAACAAAATGAATGAAGATGGACAAATTATCAAAAATAAGGCAAGACTTGTGTGTAAGGGCTATGCACAAATTGTAGGAATTGACTTCGAAGAAATTTTTGCTCCAGTTGTTAAATTAGAAGCAATAAGAATGTTTTTGGCATTTGCGTGTTCTAATGGCTTCAAAGTTTATCAGATGGATGTTAAATCAACCTTTCTAAATGGATATTTAAAGGAAGAAGTATACATTGAACAACCATAAGGTTTTGATTTGTTCGAAAATAAAGACTGTGTGCAAATTGAAGAAGGCTCTCTATGGGTTAAAACAAGCAACAAGAGCTTGGTAGGCCGGGCTGGACCACTCTCTTCAACAACAAGGTATCAAAAGAGGGGTTGCTGACAACAATCTCTACATCAAGATGAAAGATGACAACTTAATAATCACACTTGTATATGTGGATGATCTCATTTTTGGAAGCAATAATGATGGTATGAGTCACGGATTTGCTCAGGAAATGTCAAAGGAATTTGAAATGTCAATGGTTGGAGAAATATCCTTCTTTCTTGGACTACAGGTTTTCCAAACCGACAAAGGAATATTCATTGCTCAAACCAAATACCTCAAGGAGATGCTCAAGCGGTTTGGAATGGAAGAATGTGCACGAGTTAGTACCCTTGTGATTACTGGATGCAAGTTAAGTAAGGATGATGAATCTCCCAAAGTCAATTCAATTCTTTATAGGTCTTTGATTGGGAGTCTACTATACTTGACAACTTCAAGACCAAATATTATGCAGGTATAGGAATGGTTGCAAGATTTTAGTCAACACTAAAGGAATCACATATGCAAGCAGTAAAGAGGATATTTCGTTACTTAATAGGGCACATTCAATTTTGGACTTTGGTATCCTAAGATTACAAATTTCACATTACCTTTGTACACAAATGCTGATTGGGCAGGTAACATTGATGACAGAAAAAGCACCAGTGGAATTGCATTTTTTCCTAAGAGATTGCCTTGTGTCTTAGTCAAGTAGAAAGCAATCATCAATTTCTCTTTCTACAATTGTAGTTGAATACATAGCAACAACAAATTGTTGTACCCAAGTTCTCTGGATGAAACAAACTTCGCACGACATCAAAGTGGAATATGATCAACCAATTGTCATTTTCTGCAACAACACTAGTGCAATCAACCTCTCAAGAAATCCTGTCATGCACTAAAAAACAAAGCACATTCCAATCAAGTATCATTTCCTTAGAGAACAAGTCGCTGAGTAGAATGTCAAGATGGAATATATTGGCACCGAAGAACAAATTGCTGACATCTTTACAAAACCTCTACCCAGAGAAACCTTTGAATATCTTAGGCAGAAGTTGGGAGTGATCTCTCCTTTATCTCAGTAAAGAAAGCACAAACTTAGGGAAAGCACCCTTTGTTATTGATGTCAAGTGGGAGAGAATGCATATAGGGAGACATACTAATAAGAAGTATGGAGAGAATACACACAAGGGGAGCAACTATTGAAAGAAGTAGATATCAAAGTATTGCCATCAATAACAAAAGGGGAGATTGTTGAAAATGGTTGTTATTTATGTCAACAAGGGGAGCAACTATTGAAAGAAGTAGATATCAAAGTATTTCCATCAATAAAAAAAGGGGAGATTGTTGAAAATGGTTGTTATTTATGTCAAAGCCTATCCAAATGAAAGAGAAAGATACATAGCCAAATAACATATTTTGACACCTTTTCTACAATATATGGCACGCCTTCTAACTCCTCATGGTTGACGAGAAATGATTTTTTAAATATTCATTATACATTCTGCTAGTTTCACAAGTTGACCTAGCCAGTGGACAAGTTGACCATACTGTAAACCCCAAAAGCACTATAAATACCCATGAGAAGGATATTTTTTAGCCACCGCTCAAGTGAATTCGGTTTTGTTTTAGTGAGTAGGAGAAGCAGTTCCGAGGTTCATACCTCATGAACCAATTTAGCTGAGTTGGAGAAGTCTTTTGTGAAGTATTTGCTGAGCTGTAGGAGGGTTTTGGCACACTTTTTGAAGGTTTT
This sequence comes from Pinus albicaulis, assembly GCA_034641835.2. Taxonomy (NCBI): domain Eukaryota; kingdom Viridiplantae; phylum Streptophyta; class Pinopsida; order Pinales; family Pinaceae; genus Pinus; species Pinus albicaulis. Next base: position 1,307,786,899 of record CM076583.1, on the reverse strand, counting down.
TTTCAGTCTCTTTGGTTTTGGTTTGAAGGAGGCTGAGTTCTGGTGTGGAGGAGGCATAGTTCTGATTTAGTGGGGGTCGAGTTTTGTTTTGTTGGAGGCCAAGTCCTGTTTGAGGCCATTTTGAGGCTGAGTTTTGTTGAAGAGGTTGAGACCTGTTGAAGGCCAAACTCAGTGTGCATGCCAAGATCTAGACTGGTTTGGGTTCCAGTTGCTAGGAGGGTAGACCTTCTTTGGAACAATTTCGAAGCCTAAAGATTGCTATAAGTTGGTGTTTACAGAGGATTGGTGTCCTCATTTTTTTGATAGGTTGGAGCCTGTAATTTTTGTAAGTGGGTGCTTACAGAGGATTGGTGTTCTCACAAATGGTTATAATAAATTGATGACTGTTTGAAAAAAAATTCAAGTGTTTCTTTTTCAAGTTTGTTGTTTTCACTTTAATCTCTGTGTTTATGCATTGTGTCGATGATTGATTATGTGATGAGATTTTATTTAAAGTGAAAATAATTTTACCAAAGAAACACTAATTCACCCCCCTCAGTATTTCCATAAAAATAATAAATTATAATTCATAATGAATTCAAAAATTTAATTTGAAATTTAACCTGTTGTGCTTATTGGTGTGTATTTTTTTAAATACACTCTAGTTGCGCTCGCATCTGGAGGAGCTACATGTTTGGTTGAGCACTTGAATGACAAGCTTTAGGAGATTGGGTACTTTGGCACCATAGCTTGTCTACCAAGCATTTACAACCAGTAAGAGAAATATAAGAAAAACATTGAAATTTGAAAGTTGAAGCAAAGTATAAAGAAACAAGGAAATTTGAAACAAACTAAGCTTACCTGGCATTTTGGTCTTCCTATCCTGGATAACCATGTCAAAGTTAAATGTGCCACTTGCCATCGTATATATCTCCAGTTCTTTAGAAATCTCTGCACGTTCTTTCCAAGATGGTACCATCTTCTGAACACAAGTGAGGAATCTATCCATCACCTTAGCATCATATCTAAAACCATAGGAGTAAGAAAATGCAGGGTGGAGGTAGATCCCTATAAGCATGAATGGGGCATTGGAGTGTATTGTTCCATTGCTCATCATCACTTCCCATATCAATTGTTGTTTCTCAAACTCTTCATTCCCCGTTTCCTCATAATAGGTATGGATGGCTTCTTTGGCCCTATCCATGGCCTCATACAAGTAGCCCATTGTGGGTTTGTCTCCATCGACCAAATGAAGAACCTTTACGAAAGGTATAGTAATGGCACACACCTCCTCCACTCCCGCCCAAAAGCTCTCTTGATATGAAACTAGCTTGCATATGGCCTCTACCTTCAATTTGTGGCTAAAAGATAAAGTATGTCACTCTTGAAAGAAACATTTTTTTCACATCCCACATAAAATTCAAGATAGGTTGAAGAAATATGATGTTAGTGGAAAACTGTGTAATGGCAGGACACACCAAATCTTTGTTATTGGTGAATTTTCTCATTAAACTAAGCGAAGATACATGACTATATATAAATTTTGTTATGTTCTTGTATGATTCAACAACATCCCTGACATATGGAATTTTCCCTATATCCTTTAACATTAAATCAATACAATGTGCAGCACAAGGTGTCAAAAACAAATTAGGATACCTCTCGAGAGCAACTTACCAGCAACAACATAATTTGCAGTGTTGTCCTTTATGACTTGGACAACATTTTGGGGACCTACCTCTGTAATGAATAGGTCCAACAACTCACATAATAATTGCATATATTTAATATGTGTAGATGCATCAATAAATTTCATAAACATTGTTCCCTTGGGACAATTAACGAAGAAGTTAAGAAGGGTCCAACCCTCTGTAGAAAATCCACGAAAATTGTACTTTGCTTGAATGAACAAATTTGAACCTAACTTGTAACCCAAGACACCGAATTTTCTCTACTTATTTTGCAGCGGAATAAGAACATAAATAAATATAGTTACACAATAATCAAGACACAAAATTTCTAGGGAACCCAACTGGGAAAACCCTCTGCTTGTTTGAGAAATTTATTGATAGAAAAAAAAAGAGCAACAGATCTATTACAATACCAGCATATATCCATCTTAACCACATATTTAACATGAGCTGAGAGCAATGTTTTAAAAAACGGAATCGGTCAGCTACCAGGCCGAGGTAATGACTCGGTAATGACTCGGAATCGGTAATGACTCGGTCTCAATGACTCGGTTTTTGTAAAAAATACATTAAATATTAATTTTTTTGTACAAAAACATAAATTTAAAGATTTTTATTCATGTTTCCAAACACAAAGCATTACAATATAGACAAAAGACAACATATGATCAAAATAGGCTCATGAATATATCCATTATATCAAAATTGCACCTGCAATCGTCCAAGGACCAATACAGATGATGATATAGATCAAATACACTACCCGACGCAAGGAGGGGTGAGTTCTAAGAGCAACCATCTATTGAGTTTAAGAAATCTAACACTGACTCCCACCATTGAGGTTTGTTACCACTTCAAACTCTCTTAAAAGGAAATGTCTTAAATCCCCAAGAGAAGGATCTAAGGGCAATTACTAGGCAAGCTACTCACTGTCAACTCAGTGGCTTTGCCCCACTCTTTAGATAAGGAAAGTGAAGTCCTAGTCAAGGGCGGAAATCCCTATTAATCAAGCTAAATCATTATAGGACGCGAGGGAGCTTAACTAGCTTAGATTGATTATGTGATCTAGTGATTCATAATTCAATTGCTTTAGCATGCGAAGGATTAAGTGCGAATTATGTTTATCAAACTACTTAGATTTAGGCAAACATTCAGATGATATGTAAACTATGAAGTGTTCTTGTATTATGCTGAAAATGGATTTGAATAAGTGTGGTTTTTCTTATGTTCACGTCAACTATATAACATCAAAAGTAACCGACAACTCAATGTGAAATGAAAACATCATTAACCCAGAGATGCTTATGTTTGCATGTAACAAATGTAGAGTTCAGATTTAGACTTCAAACCTGAAGGTGTAGACTAAAGTGACAAAGCTGGACTCATATCGTTCAACCATCAGAGTTTATTGTAAGATGCTGGAAACAACTAAGAGGTACCACCAGATTTGAAGAAATTTATTTAAATCATGAAATCATTGTTGAATGAAAATCACGTGCATCCATTAGTGTGAATTTAGGATGAATATTATCACTGTTGTTATGACAGCAGAATTACAACAGCAATGACAACCTTCATTCAGAGCGGGTGTCTTAATCAATAATTGCAGAGAAATGTAAACCAAATTAAGTGTCATTTAAACATGTGAAACCATCAAGTTCTGTGACCAACAATTATAAAATGAATTAGCTTTTTCCAAGCATATTTTGAACAATCATTGAGTGTTGTTGCATGTGGCCAAGAAATTCTGTGCACTGTCCTATTTCAGCAAGACATCCAGAATGCAAATCTGTCCCAACTTATTTACAAATGCTCAAGCAAAGTGAATGAGAAAGATGAGCTCAATAGAGGGGTTGGGTTAGTTAAATAGCATGGGGAGGGCTTAGACAACCTAAAACAAACCTAACAATGGATTAAAATCTGGTTTGAAGTCCACAAAATCGCTTTATTTGGGTCCACCGGCCGGCTGTTTTGGCTCGGCCTGGTTAACTCGGGCCAGGCCTGGTTGGCCGGCTTGTTACCTAGCCGGCCGAGCTGGTACAAAAACCGGCCGGCTCGGTAACAAACCGGCCAACCTAGCTGGTTTTGTACCTGGTCGGACCGGCCAGCCTAATGGCTCGGTCGACCAGGCCTGGTCGGAGTTGAGCCGGCCGTTTTTTAAAATAGAGGCTGAGAGGGATCAAATTTTTTTAGACGTAAACTTATTTTAGAGTGCAAAAAACAATGTGTAATTTTTTATTGTTTATATTATATTTTTGAATGTTATAGAGATTACATAACATGTGCATTGAGCCATTTTACTAGTGCACATTAAATGATTTTTTTGTTATTAATATATTTTTAAGTATACGTCAATATTAATTCATATTAAAATATTTTATTCATAACCCATATTGGATATTTTATTCTATACAACATTTTTTTTTCCACAGAAAAAAATTAGTAACTTTTTATTAATAAAATGAAAAGTTACATGTAGCAGATGCACTTAAGCATTCTCAGACAACTGCCCATAGGGCTCATGTGCTTGGCACACAATGCAGCGTAGCTGGGCTACCATTGCATTTGGAAGAAAAAGAAGAAGAAAAAGAAAAAGAGAAGAAAAAGAGTCGAGAGAGGGAGGGCGAGAGAAAACTAGTTTGATGGCCCTAAGAAAAAGCCACTGCTTCCAGAGAGTGAGTAGAAGACTCACACCTCAGGTTTTCCTCCCCTTCTTCTTCTCGACCTTGCGCCACTCACCCTGGGAAGGCGCAATCATTGTAAGGACTAACTGTTTTTCTGCTGTCTGGGTACCTGTGTCCTTGTTTGAATCTAAAGTGTCTGAGGAGTGGTGCTGTTTGATCCCTCCGGTACTCAAGTCTTCGCTAGTCTTTTCTGCCTGATTTGGATGGAGTTGAGAATCCTTGTTAGCTGATATGTTTTCCTTTTGGATCTCTTGTCCTTGTGTAGGCTCTATATTCTTTGTGGGGGTAATTTCCTCCTCTGCTTCTGATTCATCTTCCTCTGAATCAGGAGGGGGGTATTGCCACCCTTTTCTCTGTTTCCCTTTCTGTTTCTTCTTGCTGTTTGCTTTCTTTGCTTCTGGACATGTACCTTGCAAATGTCCTGTCATCCTACAAATTCTGCATCTAAAAGTAGTGTTTTCGTAATCTAATCCTTGCAGCCAGTTCTGTTGCTTGTAGATCAGCTTTATATTTTCCGGCAATCCTTTACTTAGATCAACTTCCACGCAGATGCGTGCAAAAGTGTAGATCCTCTTCTCAATTCTCTTCAGATTTGTTTTGATGTATTTCCCTATGCTGTTCCCGATTCCCTCCAAGACCCGTTCACTCCAGAAGTGAAGGGGAAGGTTATATAGCCGCACCCAGACCGGCATTCTGGAGACAGTCATTGTGTTTGGGTCAAAGTCTGGAAACCATGGGGTCATAAAAAGACTCGTTGTTCCCCAAAACCATGGCCCTGCTCTGATGATTGCATCTTTGACTTCCGGGGATGCAAACTTAACAATGAAAAACCCTTTGGAGCAGAGGTGTATATCACAATCCATGGTCCAATGAGTGAAGATCCAGTGGAAGAGATCCATTGGCTTCGGCCAGAAACAGTTAAATCGACAGATTAGAGCCTGGGTTTCATATAACTTGACGTACTCTTCTGTTCCTGAAGAGTCAATCTTTAGGGCTGGGGTTTGCCCAAGCTGATCCACTATATATGGCCTAGGTGTATGTCCTCCTTGATCTGGAGGGGACCCTACATCTCTGTTGCCCTGTAATATATTTTTTTAAGAGAGGCTTCCATTAGATTGTTGCTGGGTTGTGGGTTTTTTCCCTTTATCTCCTCCTGTAATACTTGATTTACCCTGGGTCGCAGCACCCCCTCTTAGTCTAAGGTTTAGGACAATGGTTGTTTCTATGCTAATTTCATAGTTCTTCAGGGTTCTGCTGTCCTGAAGGGAGCGGCTACCACTGACCAAGTATTGGATCTGGACAGGGTATCCCATCAATCTCCATATTTGCTGTTTCAGTTGCAGAATGGTATTATCTGCATGTACCCAAACTAAACAATATTTCCCCACAGGGGGTTTAATGAAAATCTGAAAGCAGTTTGATGTTACCTGTTGCCTGTGTTCTGAATGTACTGGTGGCCCATGTCACTGCTCTGCCTCAAGTTGCAAAAAAGGGGACTGTTCCCACAATGAATACAGATTTAGCCACTTCCTTGCCTCTTGCTGAATCCGAGAAAGCCAGGCTTGATCTGAGCCTATGGCATTTAGCAGCGAGATTGTCTTCAGCAAGAGACCCTTGGATTTCTTCTTTCTTGTGAGAGAAACTCCAATTCCAGCCTGGATTTGAGTTTCCAGTGCCCATTGGACGCTGATTGGATCTAAGTCTCTGGCTTCGACGGCCAGCGTCTCCACACGACTGCATGAGGTAGGGAAACAGGGTCTTAAAAGGAGCAGTAGAGTCAGTCTTCCAGCGTGAGGGCTGACCAGAGGTTCCCCGACGCACACTATCGTTGCCTCCCTTACCAAACATGCTGACTGGATCTCTTCAAGAAGCGGCACCTCTTGGCTTGCAAGAAAAAATAGAGGAGTGATAGATCCGATCCCTTGTTGCTGGCCATTGTCTTCTGAGCGAAGCTCCAAAAACACAGATCTAGGGCAAGAGCCAGATCTTTCTTCAACAACACTTATGCTTATGAACCCTTGCAATTCCTTACAGATTTCAAAGGGCTTTCTTCCCTCGGCAACGTTCGTCTCCTTGCCGCCATTAAAAAGGCCATATTCCAAAGCGTTTTCATCATTTCCATCGCCCTGGAGAGACTTACCTAGTGGATCTAGCTGGCAATAGACCCTTATTCTAGACTCGTCCCTCTTCTGAGATCCTTGATTTGGGTATACAACGCTCAATTTGTCTTTGTGAGCCCCTGTAGCTAGGAGCCAGAGTTCCAGCCCTGAGGCGTAAACCAAAGCTGCTTTTGGTGCAGCGCGGGATTCTGGGTCTCCTTCAATCTTAGAAACAACAAAAAATGGAGCGGAGGCCACTGTATTAGCGCTGCGAGAAACCTTCCCCGGAGCTGCAGCTCCAAGATCGACTTCCTCGGCGGCTGCGGAGATCTGCAAAACCCTGTCTAAAGCCTTAATTGGAGCCATCCGTCCTCTCCTCCTTCCAACCTTGTTAAATTTTTCCCTTTGTGTATTCTATACAACATTAAAAAATTGTCTTTTAACATTTTTTTCTATATGTAGATATATATGAAGTTTATATCACGTGTTAAAATATTTTTGAAAAGTATAAGGTTTAAACATCTTACTCACATATTTTTTTGTGTACTTCTAATTACTTTACATGAAATTATATTAGGTCATATAGAAAACTAATTAAATATGCATATCATATTTGTTTTTATATATTATTGCCGACATTACTTTTCTATTTAGAGAATATTTTATTTTTATTTTAAGAGGGACAAACATACTTACACATCGCCTTCACATTGGGCTGTAGAATGAGCCTCTCGGCTCAAAAATTTGTTTCAATAGAAACAAATCTAGTTTTCTCTGCTTGAACTAAGATGAAACACTCCTTGCAAGGCCTCTGATTTGCTTCCCTTATTCTTTGCGCACTTCTGGAGCCCTATTTCCTAGTGCATTCCACCTCAATCTATGCGCATAGGTTGCTCCTACTAACTAGGAGTTACCTCCTAATTCCTAGCGCAATTCCCAAGGAAAAATAACCTCTATCAATCTATGCACAAGCTTCTCTTGCACACTCTTCTTCTCACAAGCTCACGCACACACAAACCTGTGCTCTCTATTGCCTTGTCTCACCAACTTGTGCTCACAAAACAATGATCAATTTTGCGTTTTCGTCCTCCTTATAAGTTAAATTTGGCAAGTTTTATTCCTAGAAATCGAACTAGTGATTGACGAGTTAACCTAGTCTAACTGACTCATGTAACTCATGCTACCTCAATTTAGAACTTGAGATTCACGCATGTCAATTTCCAAAACTAACTTGCACTAGGAGACAACAACCGAGCCTCCCACTCCAGCGCATCAGTGAAACTGCTTCACGAAGAATCCTAACTTATAGGAATTCGTCCTAAATTTAAGGAATTCATCCTAAACTTAAGGAACTCGTGCATACTAAGTAACACTGCTTCTTGGTCTTTATGACTAAGGCACAAGTCAAAGAGGCACCTTTCTTGCTACTATATTCAACACTCCCTCTTAGCGAGGAAGATGCTTTTGGAAGAACCTCGTCCACCTGGATCTGTCTCCAACACTACCACGTTCTTTGCTGTTGCAGTTGTTCCCTTTGAACTAGAAGAAATCCTTTGCTTCCCTCTACAAAACTTGATCTGAAGACTTGTTCTTTCCCACCATGTTTTGCGATTCCATCACTACAATACCTTGTACCTTGTGTACCTTTGGCTGCTTCCTCTGGTTGGAAGTGATACTGGAAGATTCAACTCTCTTATGATCTCCCTTAACCAAATCCTCTGCCCACTTGGCTCGAACTCTCCCTATGCTGGGAGTCTTTGACTGAGTGGCTTCCTCCACTCGCCTTGGGCTATGCTCTATGAAAATTTCTGAATATACTTAAACAAAAACCCTACTGGTAAATTCTTGATTTACTTCTCCTACTTACATGAGTTATTAATCTGAAATCTTCAACATTAACATCGAAGTAAATACATTAACAACCTACACATATAGATCTAAATTGAATAACATGCACAATAACAAAGTGACACACAAAGATTTTCCGGACAACTGTCCCCAGAAAAACCCAATGCGGGAAAATCAGTCTTCTGGCTACTGGAGGGTTTTTATTATTAAGAAGAATCTAAGTACAACAGATCTGGGCACCAAATTGGTTAACTCGAAGGCGAAATAAAAGACTGCAGCTATACCTCTGTTCTGGAGACAGAAAATTGACTGATTCACACCCTCAAATGAGATTTACAGAACTCAGCCTTTTCCAGTCTTCAGAAACCCCGCTACTTTGAAGCCTTATGCGTCACCCTCTGTCAAGCAATACCAAGAAGGGGTAAGGGCCTCACACTACCCTATAGCGGGTTATGCCGCCTCGCGCCGCCTCACGGGCCTCCCGCTCGTCCTTTTCTGGCTTGCGCGCCCTCTGCTAAGCTCCCCGATGCTCGCGCCGACCTTGCTCGACTCTCACGTTCGCGCGTCTTGATCCGCCGCTTCTTCCGCTCTCATCGTAACTCTTGGCTCGGGACTAGACCATCCCCTTGCCACACGCTCGTCGCAACGAAACACTTTTGAAATTCTTAGCAACCACACCCTAAAATTTCACTTTTACCTATCTGTCACAATGTGTGTGTTCTCCAACTGACCCCGAGCCCTTCTCTTATACTTTTCTCGTTGAAACTTCAACGGTTGTGATCTAATTTCTAATCGACGACTAAGGTTAGAATCTGCTTGATCCATGTCACTTAAGTCATTCTCATGACATGTTTAATTTAATTAACTTTAATCTTTTAATTTTCCTAAGTTAGACTTAAGGTCCTTAATTAAAAATATTAATTAATTAAATATTTCTTAAACCAGATGGAATTTCTTAAAACGATTTTTGGGTCTTGGAGATCTTATGTACTCTAGTCCCTCCACAAATTTTGGGAGCTAGAGCACATTCGACTCTACCCCAACACCCCAAAATCTCAACGCTCCCTCTTAGCAAGGAATGTGCTCTAGCAATACACTTCACCCCGAAGTATTGCTCTGATAAGGGGTGCTGGTCTCTGAGTTGATGCTTGGCCTGCTGCCCTTCATCACTGCACTGCTGCTGCTCTTTTGTACTGCTGCCCATGACGCTGCCACTGCCACTGCCACATCCGTATTGCAGCTCCCTCTCAAGTTGCTGCATCGTGCTGCCCATAGAACTATTGCACTGCAACTCAGTTGCTGAGAGCGAGCAACTGAAAGACTCCCGTGCAATCTTTGACAGACAAGTCAGTTGGGCTGCATCTCATCACTGAAGCTCCATAGGCTGCTGCTCTGTGCTGTCCTCCGGAGGTTATTGTGTTGCTGCAGCTCTGCACTGCGTAAGTAGACTTGCTCTGCGCTGTTGCTGCGCTGCGCTGTCCTCCTGAAGCCTTTGTGCTGCTACAACACTGCACTGCGTACTCTACGCTGCTGCTGTATGTGCACTGCGCTGCTCCCTCATCAGCGTGTCAGTTATGCCTTTGCTCTATTCGTGATCTTTTGCACCCACTGCTCCACTTGCCCCACTATCGTCATAAGGCTCCCGTAGCTCGTATGTGATCTAAGAGTTGGGCTACTCAAGGATCCCGCCATCACTCTGTATCTGCTCTACAGATCAACATCGCCCCACTTTCGTGGTTCATGAGCGCTCATGGCTACGTCATCATCGGAGCCATCGTCTGCTACAATAGCCTTGGAACTAGAAGCTTCCTTGTCCTTCTTCTTCTAAGGACAATTGCTGGCAAAATGTCCTAGTTCGTCGCATTGGAAACACTTGATCTTCGATAGATCACGCTTCTTTTTCCCTTGCTGCCTCTTTGATGCCAAGGCTGCATCTTCCTCCTTCACCTTGCCTGAATCTGTGTTGTACTGTCTGTTGGTGATCCGAAGGATTTCCTCTTGTCGGAGGATAGCCCACATATTGTCCCAGTTGGGAAGGTCCGCTCTTCCCAAGAGACTTTGGACAAAGTTTCCCAGTCCTTTGTAACAACATTTAGAGTCGTCCTTACCATGAGATCATCCTCCACCTTCACCCCCATGCCAGTTAGCTGATCCTGGATCGACTGCAGTTTGGATAGGAAAGGATTGATTTCCTCTCCCTTGGTCATCATGAATAACCTCAGTTGGTTCTCTAATAGCATCTTTCTCTGGACGAATCTCCCTTGATACAATGTGGTCAAGGCTTCCCACATCTCATGAGCCGTCGCCTTCTCGGCTATGTGTGGTACCACATGATCTTTGAACCCGTCCATAATGAAGCGCTTGGCATGTGCCGCTGCTTCATTGTGCTTCTCCAGGAGTTTTGCATCGGTTTGCGTAGCCAAGACTCTCTTTGCATGCTCCCTTATGCTGTATGCCTTCATGACTACCAGGATTCTGGCCTTCCAGATAACAAAGTTGGACAAGCCGTCCAACCTATCCTGATCACGCAGTCCATGTGGCGCCCTCTGCCCAAAAATTGGTTAGAATTGATCCTCCTCTCTAAGCTAGAGACTCAGATCTAGGGTCCTTGGCAAGAAAGGCATCCTCTGCTCCCTCAAACAATTGACTCCCTCTCTTGGAAGTCTGCCAAACACAACGAATTAGCTCTCTTCGATCCTCTGATCGATCTTCAAATTTCTTTGGCAGGAAATCTACTGAGAAGTTGTTCTCCTCCCGCTCTTTGTCAACTCAGCTTAGGCTAAATTCTGCATTGATCGAATTTTCACCCCACCAACAACTGCTGAAGGTCTGCAACACAACTTCCGGTTTACGACACTCTGCACAACAAACAAATTCTGGATTGCGTCACCCTGGCTGGCCTCTGCGCAGCGCAGGCTGCTCTTGTGTCCCTCTGGATGGCTCTGCGCTCTCTGCGTCACCCTACTGGGACTGCGTCAGCGCCTGCGTGGCTCTTGCTGCCTCTGCGTCCTTCTACTGCTGCGCTTGCCTCTTCGGTCTATCTGTTGCTGCTGCTGCTTTCTTTGTTGCTTTCTGCAACACATATTTCTTCAGCCGTCTTGCTGGAGATCTAGCTAGATCTGCAATCGCTCTGATACCATGTGAAAATTTCTGAATATACTTAAACATAAACCGTACTGTTAAATTCTTGATTTATTTCTCCTACTTACATGAGTTATTAATCTGAAATCTTCAGAATTAACATCGAAGTAAATACATTAACAACCTACACATACAGATCTAAACTGAATAACATGCACAATGACAAAGTGACACACAAGGATTTTTTGGACAACTATCCCCGGAAAAACCCAATGCGGGAAAACCAGTGCTACTGGCAGCTAGAGGGTTTTTATTATTAAGCAGATTCTAAGTAAAATAGATCCGGGCACCAACTGGTTAACCCGACAGAGAAATAAATATGCAGCTATACCTCTGTTCTGGAGACAGAAAAACTGACTGATTCACACCCTCAAACGGGATTTACAGAACTCAGCCCTTTTCGGCCTCTAGAAACCCCAGCGCTGCTTTGAGGCCCTCTGCTTCAGCTGTGCTGTCTTGCGTCAGCCTTGTTGGCATGTGTCAGCCTCTGCGCTGCTCAGGAAGGGCCTGTGTCAGCCCTGCTAGCTTCATGCTGCCCTTTCTGGGCCTGCGTCAGCCATGCTGAACTCCAGATGCCTTTGCACTGCCCCTGCTGGGATCTCGGCTGCTTTGCGTAGCTGCTGCCTCTGCACTGCCTTGGTCTGTCGCTTCTCTCCCCTCGTTGTACTCTTGGCCTGGGACTAGACCATCCCTTTTGCCAATATTGCCCCTCGCTGCAGCTAAAACACTTCTGAAATTCTTAGCAAACCACGCCCTAGAATTTCAGCTTAGCTTCAGTGCTCTACCAATGTGTGTGTTCTCCAACTAACCCCAAGCCCTCTTCTTATACTTTTCTCGTTGAAACATCAACGACTGTGATCTAATCTTGAATCGACGACTAAGATTATAAGATGCTTGATCCGCGTCACTTAAGTCATTCTCATCACATGTTTAATTTAATTACCTTTAATCTTTTAATTTTCCTAAGTTAGACTTAGGGTTCTTATTTAAAAAGATTAATTAATTAAATATCTCTTAAACAAGATGGAATTTCCCAAAACGCTTTCTGGGTCTTGGAGATCTTATGTACTCTAGTCCCTCGACAAAGTTTGGGAGCTAGAGCACATTTGATGCTACCCCAACACCCCAAAATCTCAACATGCTCCTCGTCATCCTACTGGTCAACCCAACTACAAACTAGCTTAGACTGAAACTGAGATGCTGGCTAAGGCTCCATCTTGAGAGCTCTATGTTGGTCTCACTCAAACATTACTTTTCTATTATGAGAACTCCCCACCTTGCTGCTTAAGGCTATGCCTGTCTCTACCTTCAACTTGTAGAGATTCTTCAACCTCACACCTATCTGTTTCTTACATTCAGAAGCTAAGTGTTGGAGGTACGCCTTACCTCTGCTGAAGATGATATCGTGTCCCTTGTCCTCAAGGGTAGCTACCAAAACAAGATTCTGCCTCAATCCTGGAACATAGAGAACATCTCTAAGATGAAGAGGATTCCCTGACTCCCTTTGAAAACTGATAGTACCAACTCCTCTAGCTGCATATTGACCATCATCTCCTAGCTCAATCTGAAACTGCGTGTCCTTCTTCGGGTGGATGAAACTCTTCTTGTTCCCGGTCATGTGGAAGGATGCTCCTGAATCAATATACCATATACTGCCCCCCCACCTAGGGGTCTAGATTCCTCGCCCCCTCACGCTCCGGGGTCTTGGGGACTTCTAGGGGGCGTTTCCCCATGCCCCCAAAAATCAGGAAACTAAGGGTGGCGTGAGGGGGGACGCTTCCTCAAATTTAGGGGTCAAGGGGGTGTGAGGGGGCGTGAAAAACACTATTTTTTAAATGAAAAAAATAAAAAAAATAAATGATTTTTTTAGGTTAAATTTTTCTTTGTGTTAAAAGATTGTTTTATTGGTTTAGTTTATGGTTTTCTGTTAAAAGTTGGTGTGCCACTTAGCATGTTTGAGAATCCAAGTGATTCTGATTCAGATGGTGACATGGTTGATCCTGATATATTCCTGCAGCAGCTGGATGCAGAGACTAGCAAGGCATTACCTTGAGCATTTATGCTCATTTATCATTATGATGATATCATTTGATATTCATATGTTATGTTTTATGTTTCAGACATAATTTATTTGCTTTTAAGTTTTATGTTTAAGACTTGAGTTGTAAACTTCAGTTTAAACTTTATTTTGAATCTTGATATAGTATGTCATATGATATCTTAAACTTTATTTTCATTGTACATTGTTAGTAGTTACATTAATGATTATACAGTTACAAACTTACAAACTTACATGTATGATTGTATGATGTATGTTTTAAGTTTTAAGTTTTAAATTTGTTTAAGTTATATGATTCATCATTCATTGATTTATAATTTTATCATTTATGATTTATTTTTCATGATGTAAGTGTATGATGACTGTATATACATTCCTTGCAAAAATACAGTTACATTATAAATATTAAATTTTCAATGATATATTGTATATTTTTATATTTTATAATTTTTATGACCCTGATGTCCCCCCACGTTTCCTGAAAATTGGTAGGGAGCTTTTGCATAGGCCGCTCCCGCGCTCCCTCGCACCCTCGCTCCCACCTCTAGGGGACTTGGTGGAACATTGAAATATTTCTTGAATTGGGCAGAAAATGCATCTAGCTCTGCTGATGCAACTACATGATGTTGATTTTTGTAGCATCGGATGTGCTCTAGCCTCGAGATTTTGCAGAGAGTCTAAGACACATGCATTCTCTAAGACCCATAAATCGTTTGGGGAAATTCCACCCGAAAGTGACTTAATTAAAATAATTAATCAGTTTTTTAATATTTCTTAAGTCTAAACTTAGGAAATATGAATAATTAAAGGGTATTAATTAAGTCGGGTGCGAATCTTCTAGATAAAGGCGTGGATCGAGTCCAAGTTAATCTGAGCCATCGATTAAGATTTAATCCTGGATGTTGATATGTCAACGAGAGCTTATAAGAAGGAGCTCGATGGGCACTTGGAGAACACACTTGAGATTTGCAGAGATTGATTTTGTTGGGAGATCGAATTCTCAGAGTAGCAGCGCTGAGTTGCTAGAGAGAGATCCAGTGATTTTGTTGCAGTGAGGGGCAGAGATAGTAAGACCAAAGGAAGGTTTCCAGATCCAGGGAGTACAAGGCAGAGAAGACATTGAGAGACAGAGAGGCTGTGCAGAGGCAGTGCAAAGCTTCAGAGGGAGTCCGCTATTCTGTTGGGAGATAGTCGAGATTTAGTGCCAGAAGCCGGGGTGTGAGTTCGGAAGGCCATGGAGTCGAGTTTCCAGTGGGCAGAGCCATAGAAGATCAGAAGGAGGAGGTGACGTAGTTCCTAGAGCTATGACGCAGTGATTGCATAGGCTGATGCAGTTATTGCGTAGAGACAATGTAGGGAAGCTCATCTTGAGCCCGGATCAGTGTCAGATTGCCTATGACAGTGTGAGATTTTCTCACTAACTCTTTCGTTAGTATTTCTCTGTATCGGATACCCAGTTTGGGCATCCAACGATTTGTACTCAAATTACTACTGCATAATAATAAAACCCTCGGCTGTTGCATCGATTTTCCCAAGTTGGTTTTTTCGCGGGACGATTGTCCAAAAATAACAGAGTATTTTTGTGTGTGTTTCTATCTTTCTTGCGTTCTATTTTCCGCAATATTTTATGTTGTGTAGGCTGCAATGTATTTGATTTCGATATTTACTGTGTAACACCTAAGTAATTTGTTCAGTTAATTAACAAATAGGAGAAATCTAATCAGTTGCTGCAATAGGATTCCGAGTAACGAAATTTTCACATGGTATTAGAGCACAGATAGAAGCCAGAGAGCTCAGTTGCTGGCAAGAAAGAGGGTGATTCGAGGCACTGCATAGGTAGTTGCTTGAAATCCCAGGAGGCTACGCAATCCAGAGGCTAGTAGTGCAGATTTTTGAGGAAATTTGCGTCTCTGAGTGAGTTGACAGAGCACAAAATGTCCAGATCGAGAATTGCCAGAGGTAGAGGGAGCAGCTGTAGCAATTTCCACGGAGAGCAGAGCTTCAATTGGGACGCAATCATTTTGCAGCAGTAGCTGGCAGAATAGCGTTCGAAGGAAAGAAAAGCACATTGAGGGAATTTTGTCCTAAGAAAATTTCTAGCCTAGAAATTCTATTTTTCCACGCAGAGCTGTAGTAGCCGAGAGGAGTTTTACTCACTCCAGCAGGGAGTGCGTAGAGCTAGTCAACAACTGCGCAGAGGAGAAGAGGCAAAATTCGACTTTTGTTTGGCTAGGTGGCATCAACTGGGTTCAGAGATCAGGATCGGTTGGACGAAGCGTCTAACTATGTGATCTAGAAGGCAAAGATTTCCTTCCTTTTGGATGAATACGATCTCAAAACCTACATCGATAATGTGGTGGCTATCCCCACAAATCCAGATCAGAATAAGACGTATATGAAAGAGATGGCTAAGGCGAAGAGGATGATCCTTGATGGAGTTCGGGATCATGTTGTATCTCACATAGCGGCCCTTGGAACGAGCAAAGAGATGTGGGACTCGCCACGCTGTAAGAGGGATCTTCCGAGTCGCTGAAGATGTATTTGGAGGAAAAGCTGAGAAGTACACGTATGCAGAAGGGGGAACACATAGACTACTTTTTCCACAGGCTTCAGGATGTCCGAGATCAATTGGTAGCTGTAGGGTCAGTGCCTTAGGCGACAAAGATGGTGCGGACAGCTCTAAATTCAGTCTTAGAAGAATGACAAGTGTTTGTCCAAAGTATTTTGAGCAGAGAAACATTTCCAAAGTGGGATAGAATGTGGGCAGATCTGCAGCAAGAAGCGTTGAGACGAGACTTGGTGAAGAGCACCATAGAAGGCAACAACAACAATGGGACGAAGGTAGAGGAGAATGCAACCCTTGCATCAAAGGGGCAGTAGGAGCAACGTAGAAGAGAGAAGGACGTTTCGAAGATCAAGTGCTTCAGATGTGGTGAACTTGGTCACTATGCTACCCATTGTTCGCTCAGAAAGAGGGACAAAGAGGAGAGGCAGGATCAATAGGCTGCATCTGCAGAGATCGACAGACTGTCCTCTAGATTGGAGGAAGAGTTTGCCATGATCACCTACATACCTCTAGGGGTGAGGTGGGTTGATTTAGTTTTGTAGCCCTAGAGAGCTACACGACGGGCAGGATCCTTGAGGAGTCCACCTCTTGGATCAATTCCTTGCTACGGGAGCCCATAGCAACAGTAGTATGGTGGACCAGTGACAGTTGGTGCAGTCAGGTGCCAGAGTGACAGATGCAGTAGTTAGTAGCAGTCTGAAACTGAGCAGTGCAAAGTAGAGTTGGCAGCAGTGCAGTAACACAGTGCAGAGTCGACAACAGTGCAGAGGCTTCAGTGACAAAGCAGAGACTAGCAACAATCAGGACTCAGGTGACAAATGCATCTGACTGAACATAGTTGGTTCAGTATGATCGACATCTCTCAGTTGTAGTAGTAACATATGAGAGACAGTTGCAGTGGCAACAACAATAGAGTTGCAGTGCAAATGCAGTAGTTGGCAGCAATATGCAGAGTCAGTAGCAACACATATGCAACGCAGAATTAGAGTTGCACAGTAGTTGGTGGGCAGTGAGGCTAGACATCAGAGGTGTAGCAGGAGATGATACAGAGTCAGAGTGATGCTTCAGTGGGTTGCAACACTAGAGCACATTCCTCGCTAAGAGGGAGTGTTGATTTTGTAGCATCGGATGTGCTCTAGCCTCAAGATTGTGCAGAGGCTAAGATACATGCATTCTCAAAGACCCATAAATCGTTTGGGGAAATTCCACGTAGGAGTGATTTAATTAAAATAATTAATAAGTTTTTAAATATTTCTTAAGTCTA
This sequence comes from Pinus albicaulis, assembly GCA_034641835.2. Classification (NCBI taxonomy): domain Eukaryota; kingdom Viridiplantae; phylum Streptophyta; class Pinopsida; order Pinales; family Pinaceae; genus Pinus; species Pinus albicaulis. The sequence goes on along the minus strand of CM076583.1, from coordinate 1,307,769,568 downwards.
AACTTAGAAGATATGATTAATTAAAGGGTATTAATTAAGTTGGGTGCAAATCTTCTACATAAAGGCGTGGATCGAGTCCAAGCTAATCCGAGCGATCGATTAAGACCTAATCTTGGTCGTTTATATGTCAACGAGAGATTATAAGAAGGAGCTCAATGGCCACTTGGAGAACACACTTGAGATTTGCAGAGATCAATTTTGTTGGGAGATCGAATTCTCAGAGTAGCAACGTTGAGTTGCTAGAGAGAGATCCAATGATTTCGTTGCAGTGAGGGGCAAATATAGTAAGACCAGAGGAAGGTTTCAAGATCTGGGGAGTACAAGACAGAGAAGACATCAAGAGTCATAGAGAGGCTGCGCAGAGCTTTAGAGGGAGTCTGCTATTTTGCTTGGAGATAGTTGAGATCTAGTGCCTGAAGCCAGGGGTGCGAGTTCGGAAGGCCGAGTTTCTAGGGGGCATAAGATTAGAAGGAGGTGATGACGTAGTTCCCAGAGCTGTGACGCAGTGACTGTGTAGGCCGACGTAGTTATTGCGTAGAGACAGCGCAGGGCAGCTCATCCTGAGCCCGGATCAGTGTCGGATTGCTTGTGATAGTGAGATTTTCTCACTAACTCTTTCGTCAATATTTCTCTGTATCGGATAACCAGTTTTGTCATCCAACAATTTGTACTTAGATTACTACTACATAATAATAAAACCCTCAACTGCTGCATCAGTTTTCCCAAGTTGGGTTTTTCCGGGGACAGTTGTCCAAAAATAACAGAGTATTTTTGTGTGTGTTTCTCTCTTTCCTACATTGTATTTTCTGCAGTATTTTATGTTGTCTAGGCTGCAGTGTATTTGATTTCGATATTTACTGTGTAATACTGTAAATAATTTGTTCAGTTAAATAACAAATAGGAGAAATCTAATCAGTTGCTGCAGTAGGATTCCGAGTAACGAAATTTTCACACATGATCCTTACTAGACTCCTCCTTCCGCTCACGACACTTAGTGGCATAGTGTCCAAACTCGTGGCAATGCAAGCACTTGATCTTGCTTAGATCCTTCTTCTTGCCCTTCTGACTGGACTCGACCTCTCCTTGGCCCTTCTTGCCTTCTTCCTTGCCTTCCAGGGCAAGGTTCTCCTCGTCCACTGTCGTAACTGATCTACCATCTCTTGTCCTTGTTCGAATCTCTTCCTGGACGCAGTCAGTCCAAAACCTTTCCCAATTGGGAAAATTGCCTCTCCCACTAACAACATCCTAGAAGCCCTGCCAAGACTTGTGAAGTCCACAAGTAAGGCAAAACTCACAAGGTCACGATTAGATACAATCATGCCCACACCACCCAATTCATCTCGTGCATGAGTGAATCTTGACAAATATGTTACGATGGGCTCATCCTTGCTCATTCAGATACTCCTCAGCTTCTCCTTAAGAGCAAGCTTCTTGGTATCACTTGTACTCTAATATAGTTTTAAGATGGCATCAAACATCTCACATGTTGTCTTCTTCTCATGGATATGAGGTACTATATGAGCTTTGACCCCTTCTATAATAATCCTCCTTTCCTTGATATCATTCTTATTATGCTGGGCCAATTGCTGGGTATCTTAAGGTGGTGCTATCGCCTGCTTGATAAACTCTGCCACCCCATTATCTTCCTACAATATCGTGATCCTCCCTTTCCATGGAACAAAGTTAGATGCTCCCTTTAAACAATGATCTGCTCTCAATCCTTGGTACGCCATTCTTCTTACTTAGAGAGCTGTCCAACAATTGCCCACTAACAGTCTTGTAGTCCTTCACAAGAGGTTGTACTTTAGGGCACAATAAGGCAACTACTACAGTCCTCCAATCTATTCTTAAGCTGCCAACAATCCTGTCCCAAACCACCTAGCAATAATCATCGAACATGGAAGAACAACAACATACCTTTGGATGCTACTTTCTGTCCTCAAACTGCCCACGACCTGTGAACACCTTCTGAAGTTTGGCCCTTTGGTTAGGGCTCTCTGACAGTCCACGTCAACCTTCAAGTCTATGGTCAAAACCTCCTTAAAACCTTGCGGTCATCTGCCCTTTACAAGCCTCCTTCATCCTCCCTTTACAAGCCTCCTTCATGCGCTGACCTAAAGGACTGTTCTGGCCACTTGTTAGGCCTTTTGGCCCTCCAAGACTGAGACTACATGGACTCAACCCTCCTTCTAAGGCACACATAGAATCTCGGCCTGTGTAAATAGAGAAATCCTCCAACAATAAGTGCACAGATCTGCCCTCAAGCTCAGCCACCAATTGCATAAAATTGGCCTATACCAAATCACAGAAAGACAGAGGAAACTCGGCTCCTTCTCGCATGATAAGGCTCCTAGAGGCTGTGGTTGATTCAAAAGTTCTTCTCCTATGATGCTTGTACTCAACTTGTGCTGGTCTTTATTATGTTCCCATACTCTGATACCATGTAGAAAATCCATGAAAATACTGCTTTGCTTGAATGAACAAATCCGAACCTAACTTGTAACCCAAGACACATGATTTTCTATACTTATTTTGCAACGGAATAGGAACAGAAATAAATATAGTCACACAATAAGCAAGACAAAAAATTTCTAAGGAACCCAACTAGGAAAACCCTCTGCTTGTTTGAGAACTTTATTGATAGAAAAAAAATGAGCAACATATGTCATACGAGACAACTTGTTTCAATAGAAACCAATATGGTTTTGCTTGCTTGAACTAAGCTGAAACACTCCTTGCAAAACCCCTGATCTTCTTCCCTTATTCTTTGCACACTTTTGGAGCCCTATTTCCTAGTGCATTCCACCTCAATCTATGCGCATAGGCTGCTCCTATTAACTAGGAATTACCTCCTAATTCCTAGCGCAATTACCAAGGGAAAATAGCCTCTACCAATCTGTGCACAAGCTTCTCTTGCACACTCTTCCTCTCACAAGCTCACCCACACACAAACCTGTGCTCTCTATTGCCTTGTCTCACCAACTCATGCTCACAAAACAATGATCAATTCTGTGCCTTCGTCCTCCTTATAAGATTTTCGAACAGGCTAAATCTCTGGCAAGTTTTATTTCTGGAAATCGAACTAGTGATTGATGAGTTAATTGAGTCTGACTGACTCATGTAACTCATGCTACCTCAATTTAGAACTTGAGATTCATACATGTCAATTTCCAAAATTAACTCGCACTAGGAGACAACAACTGAGACTCCCACTCCAACTCATCAGTTGAACTGCTTCATGTATTGTCTTAACTTATAGGAATTCATCCTAAAGTTTAGGAACTCGTGCATGCTAAGGAAAAGTCTCTTTGACTAAAGCACAAGTCAAAGAAGGACCTTTCTCGCTAATATTTTCAACACCCTTTTGATCAATCTTGTTGAGAATTTAGTAGGGCAGTGTTTAATTCAATTCTCTTACTTGATAACTGCTTGTGTTATACTTGTTATGCTTCGTTTCTACTTAGATATTATCTTCTTTAGATTATTATGTTCTTCATAAAGTCAATTATCAAATGCACAAGAGACACAAATATTTAGGCTAGCAAGCCAGGGCCAAAACCTCTCCTTCTTGGAGAGGAAAACCCGAAAGTAATTCTCCTTATAGATCTTCAATTGACGAGTACCATAACAATGACACAGACCCTTGACACTAGTATGCCTCCAAGACCTTGTCACTGCTCTTTCAAGGCTCCTTATGCTTACCTCCTTTTCTGCACCGTACTGCACCAGCACTAGGGAAACTCGATCCCTACTTTAGCAGCCCTAACTGATGTGCTTCTCTTCGATTCTTCTATAGTCTGAGCTCGACCTCCAACAAACTCTTTCTTGGTCTTCTTATTATACCCAAGAATCAAGATACCCTAGACCAAGATCCCTTGCACTGCTGTAGTGTCTTCTTCTTTACGCTGTGTACTTCATTCTTTCAGAGATATCTGAAGTATATTAGCCCAAGACTGATCACTTGCACACCTTGCAACTCTTTTATCCCTGCTGTCTTGACTTCCTTCTATGCACAGTTTTACACACTTGATTACAGTCCTATCTCCTTGGCCTTCCTGAAGTGACGACAGAGATGCGAGGTAGGTTATACTCAAAACAGAGAGCACTTATTACTGCACTATATTGTGATCCTTCTTCGCTGAATTGCTTCCCTCTTACACACCCAGAAACACGCTCTTCTTCGCACTATATCACAATCTTGTTTCTTCCTGAAATAACCCTCGGCAGTCTTGAAGTGATCACGGTGTATATGACCCAAGAACAGAGATAGACTTTCTTGCTTATTTGCTGATATGCCACTTCTCTTTGCACCAAACTTCAGTTCCTAACCTCACACCTAGTTGCAGACTTGATCCGAACTGTTGGTGATAATGTGAAGCCGCAGACCTGAGTTGGTGTTACTGTCCTAGGCCGACATGATCTCTTGAGAGTGAGCCGACTTCAAGAATGGAGGATCTTCAACATGCGTTGAGCCGATTTTGTGGAGCATCTTGACAAGGTCTTGAGGCATACATTCACATCAATAATGTCTTTACAAGTGTAACAACACTTCATATACATGACTCTAAATTTTACAATTATGACAAGATGACAAACCCCTAAAGACATCAAGAAGAAGTCTTTGAAGTTTGACCTATAATAAAAACTCCTTGCTCATGAAACCCATGAGTCAAGCATTTACAAATTACAATTTATTATCTTTGTCTTCTTCATTTTCATAATTACAAGTCATTATGAAGACTGAACCTAGTTACACTTTTCAACAAATATAATGATCCGACTTACAGTGTATCCATTGTGTCCCCATGATGCTTTAGACTCCTCCAATCTAGTAGTGCAATCGACCTTTTCATTTTGAAGAATAAGTCCTCTCAACTCATGATAGGAAGGGGCTTTGTACCCTGGGCCAACAATAACAACAACATCAAACATAGACTGGTAGAATGGATTTTTCTTGGCAATGCTGAGAGGAATGTCACTCCATAGAAAACACCTACTCACTAGCTTGTTATCTTCTTCCTTCTCCTTTCTTTTAAGCACTAGGTGTGGTTCTAGGAACAAAAAGTGATGAGGTAGATTAGGGGCTGGCTATTGTGAAAGTTGATGCTGAAGAATCACTGTCACTTCTCCCCACTCCTCCCCTTGCAATGCCTTGTTCTCTTTGGCTACATCCTTACCTTGAAGTGCTTTGATGGCAATACAAATGATTTCTGGACTTGCATTTGGGCAAACTCATACATCATGTCCTGGAAATTGTGCAAGTTGGAATTTCATTTGGGAGATTCCCCATCATATGCTTCCCACATAACTTGCAATTCAAATTTTTTCTATTGAACCCCCCCTCGGGTTCACCATATTTTCACTCAGAGTCTAAATTCCTTATCATTTTTAGTCTTCAATGTAATGATTGAACCTAGGGCACACAAATTTTGAATTAATAAAAATCAACATTTTTAGAATGAAAACACCCAAAAATTGCATTAAAAAAACAAAACTAAAATTTACACAAATGGTAGAACTTCAACTCCTACAGTCAAAAAAATTTAAGTAACAGGAAGGAAAGTTGATAGGCATGCGAACCCTATCAAAAATTTGTAAAAACAAAAAATAACAGAGATGTACATATCTGCAAAATTTCAAATACACCAGTGGCTGTGGGAAGTGGGAAATTGTCTCCACTCAATATATTGATAATGGCAAAAAAAAACTCTCCTCCTAGCATAATGATAAAAAAAAATGGGTAAATGAAACCCCAAGAAAAATGTGAAAAAAGAAAAGAAAAGGGCAGAAATTGATGCCCATATCTGCAAGTGCGCCCACAATTGGAGGAAATTTATCTACCACTTGAAAAAATCACGGTGATGGCCAAGAGAAATGATGTTCTCTTCCTCCTTGGCTCAAGGAACCCTCTTCTTCTCCTTCTCTTATCCAAATGCCACTTCTTGTTTGTAAAATAGGGAAAAAAGTGAAAAAATTGACCTAAACTGCCCCTTGTCCACAAGCAGCAAATTTTTATTCGTCTTGCAAAATTTTCATGATTAATCAGTGATTTTTTCCTGCCGAAAAAGTTAGCATGATGAAAACATTGTGATTTTTTCACAATGTTAGCAACAATGCTACCTACACACTGACATAGAATTATCAGTGTGTTAAGCTGTGCCTTCTGCTGTACACTTGATATTTCAAAAGAAACTTCTATTCTAAATGCAGATACATGACCAGGGTATTTTAGCAAACTCAAGGAATCGCCTACTGATGTGAATGTGTTAAGAATCTGTAGTTTCAACAAATGAACTCAGCTGGATTCTGACAGTGCCTTCTGTTGTACGCTTCTGATATTTCAAATGAAACTTCTATTCTAAATGCAGACACATGACCAGGGTATTTTAGCAAACTCAAGGGATCACCTACTGATGTGAATGTGTTAAGAATCTGTAGTTTCAACAAATGAACTCAGCTGAATGCTGGCAAAACTCCTATCATATGCCCTTCTGCATCTATAGATAGTCAAGTTACCATAATGCACTTGCCGCTACAAAAGTTCAGGTCACTTGTTCATTTTGCCTCTGGAGTGTTTGCAGTTATTGGCATGGAGTTCTATTTCAAGTGAAACTTGCTGACTTAAACACCATACAACACTAAGAAGTGCCGCTGTTCCCAGTTTAGGTAAAAATGTAGACAGGTCTGGATATCCGGGTTATTGCATAGTACCTGAGCTGTTTTCCAATGAATGTAAGTTAACAGAATGAGCAAGTGCTTCCATGCAGATCATTGCCAAATAAATAGAACGAGATTTAGCATATTTTTTGGCCAAAAGAAGAAATGGCATCTAAAAGAAATAAAAAAATTGAATTGAAGGCAATTTTATGTATACTATCTATAGGAATACAGCAAATATATTGCGTTGGGTGGATGGCTCAACTTATGGTTCAATTGGACAGTAAGTTTTTCAATGCTGATACTAGAACTGGAAAACAAAACAACCAGAAGGTAAAAACAGGACTGTAGGCATATATCTTGCCATTGGCTTACACTATTTGCTAGAATGGGATTTTGTTTTGCTATTGAAACTTGACGAATAAACAAAATTTGTATCAACTATCTATCATTTTAGTATCTTTTATACTTATTTTTTTGTAATTAGAGGAATCTGCAACTGGGCCAGTCTTGTACTCGTGTGACATGGGGTTAATTCCAATCGCTACCATTATAACCTCTAGGTGAACCACACTGCCCCCATCATGTGGCCCACAAGTAAAATCGGGGGATTTGAAACTGGAACCTCTTGGAACATAATACTTCATTTTCACGCCATCACCAATTTAGCTGCCCTGGGTCTAGTATCTTTTATACTTATTATTATTATTATTTTTTTTTTTAAACTGGAAAAAATTATTTATTATAACAGCTGTGACCAAAGTTAACAGGGAGAAGTGCAGTGAAAGAGACAACCAGTCTCCCGCCTCTGAGGGGAGATCAAGCAGAGTATTCTTCTTCCTACTAGACCAGAAAAGTCCCACTTTGACGAAAACACATGTCTATGGAATGTCTTGATAATAGTCATGTCCATCAATTATTAATTGCCCCAATTTTTTATATGTGCCAAGATTGGCTTCTGTGTCCACCTGTTTGTTGTTGGCACATAGGACATTGAACCATGCAGCGATTCAAAATGTCCTTTGAGGGTCCTAATTCGAAAGTGAGCGTGAACCATCTTATTGTCCTTTGGAGTTTTACCATGAATCATATGCCTGATGACCTTGTTGCACGACTCTTATAAGACCCGCGAGTACCTGCAGGTCTTGATGGGTTCTATAGCGAGATGGGTCACTCGCATAGGACCCGTGGTCTCTACCCGTACTCGTCCAAACCCACACAGAACCCGTCTACTCGTATTGAACCCGTGAAGAACGGCATATGACCTTCATGGGACCCGCGTAAGACCCATGGACCCACTCTAAATTCGTATTATATATATATATATATATTTTGGAGATCGTATTTTTTAAAAGTTTTTTCTACATTTCTGCCGAGTCTGGGTCTCCAAGTCAATAGCTAGACGAGTCTCATACGAGTACGAGTCGTGCAATATTGCCTGATGATAATTATGGAATCCCCAAATACCAGCAACTTTGATGTGCCAATGACAAACCTTGGGGCAGGGCCTATACTTTTGCCTGGTTGTTTTTCATGTGGCCAAGGCTGCAAGCAAAACTATGCTCTAGGCTTCCTCTGGGCAAGAAATAAGGCCCTCTGCACCTGCCATCCCTTTTAGTATCATTTATCCTTTAACATGCTATGCTTTATATTTCAGTGTATTCTATATGCTTTTTCATACAAGCTATTTTTTACGTGTATGTTTTGTTTCTTCAGTTCACCCAAGAGTGGTATTTTTACTTCCATGAAACAGTGGAAGTTGAACTGGCGTGGGATTTGCCATATGTGACATGGTATACCACCTCTTGAAAGGTGCTGGGTGATCAATACCTCCATATAAGGAAGCACCTTTGAGAGTTATCCAAGAAACCAGTTTCTGAAAGTAAACCCACAGCATCCTCACACATTAACCTTTTGAAGTTATCAGTTGTTGCCACAACATAAATTGATCATTCCAAGTGCTTCACCCATCAGAGTCATCCTCATTTTGATATATATATATATATATATATATATATATATATATATATATATATACCGACGAAGGGAATATGGTGGCTGTGAGCCACATCTTTTTCACCTTTAGATTGTCTTACATTATGTAATATTTCAACAGGGCCATTTTTCACCCCTTAAATTTTTGTGAGAAATACTGATTGGTAGACCTACAAGCACTTTCTAGAGCTAATTATTAGAAGTGGAAATGCTTGAAGGCATTATAAATTGCATAGTTACAAAACTGGGCTTCATGTAAAATTTATCTAGGTCACAGAGTAAGAGTTTGAAAACTTGGACAATACAAATTTTTTTCATGTCATTTCAGAAAATTTTGAACTCGGGGAAAACACTTGGCTGATCTGCAAGTAATCATGAGTCAAAATCACTGCTGGCAGCAAGTTTGACTTGCTGGTGGATTAAATTTGACCTGGTAGTCTGGGTCAAACCTTATAAGTTTTGTTATACTGATAAAGTGCATATGAAGATCTTTTACATGATATACTGTAGCCTCCTTGTGAAATTGAACCCTTGTTGATTTGTTGAAAGAGATTGCACTCATTTTTCTGGTCAAAATTTACTGATTCATACACTTTTTCACATGCTTCAACTTACTTTCCATTTTAAACGGGGTTCACTGACTATTCTTGCAACTAACCTTTTTTCGGTCTGGTTGTTAGTTCTCTCCAAGGTTTGAATTTTGTTCAGCATGCTGTTGAAGTTCAGATTGGTCTCTTGTTGTATATAGCAAGGTTGATATGATGTGATGTTAAGCTTTCTAGCTTGAATTCTTGCACAATCATGACGTGAGCTCGATGGGAATGTTTTCCTACTCTGGTATTTAAAATAAATGATTGTCATAAAGGTTTTGATGTTCTCTGGCCTTTGGACAACTTTAACCTCATTTGTTTGGCCTTGCCTTAATGAGGCAAAATGAAATTTGACATTAACGAGGTGTTTTCCACAATAATTGTGGACGCAATGCTCTTCCGTATGCTCCTTATTCTTTGGAGGAAGATACTTTGATTTTGATTTCCAGCTCGCAAAGGCTAATGCTCAAATGTAACTCAATGCTTATTAGGGACTGTTTTTCCCATCATGACTTGGGAGGTCCACAGCAAGCCACCTTTTAGAAGTGCATAGTAAATAAAGCACCATGAAAATGATAAGCAATACTCATTGAGAGGGAAATGTTTATGAACTTGCATTCACTAGTTTCCATCTACCTCCTATGGGAAACAATAGGAGCCATTTGGAAAAAACTTGTGTATGGTGTGTTTTTGATTGACTAGTGGAGAGTTATTAACCCCAATCTGCATTAACATGAGACACATGCCATGACTAGTGGAGAATTACTAACCCCAATTTTTCATGAACATGATACACATGCCATGACTAGTGGAGAATTACTAATCCGATTTTTTCATGAACATGAGACACATGCCTTAGACTAGGGGAGAGTTATTAACCCCAATTTTTCATGAACATGAGACAATTACCATTATTGACGTAGGGAGAGATTTGAACCTTACATCTTTCCATGTAAGAACAAAAGGATTTTTTAAATAAAATAATTGTAAGTAATAAATATAGCAACAACTAATAACATGTTTTTGAATTACCAATTATTTAAAGTTTATGAATTTATAAGATTTTTGAGATAATTATTAAATATAATTTATTCTAATCCTTGGTGTGCAAAGAGTACATATAACATCGGAGAGAACAAACATATTGAATTGTAACGATATTTACTCTTGACATACCCCCGAGGAGGATAAATATTTTTCACAATGGTTGCTAGCCAGGGCCATGATGTTGTTGGAACTAACTTGGTGTCTTGTTTGTAGACTCCCTTGACTTCCTATTGTAGAGTTGGCATAGATTTGCTAGACATTGGTAGCTCCCCGATACAATCTTTGGTGGCTCTATGCATCCTCTACTTGCTGCTATATCCACTAGCAATAAAACCAAGTCTTAGTCCATAAACTTTGCAATGACGCGTCATAGTTTCAAGTGATCCCATCGCATTTGTCGCTAATTGGTGCATCCAACTATGATGCAATGTATGAGTTTTCCATTATGGTAACACATGAACCAAACATTGTGGTAATTTGTGAGCCTAATTCAAAGCTTCATTTCTTTTCCTTAGATGTGAACAATTTGTGTTCTCCTTGCTTGAAATTTGCTTTGACCTCTTGTGTTACATTTCCTTTTATGTCTTACTTTGCATATTCTTCAACCCTTGCTTTGTGTTTTTGTTTGTTCACTTGCTCTGCATTTCCTTTACACTCTGACCCACCATCTTGCCACACTGACATTCTTTGTTGACTATATTTATCCTTGTTGCATATCGATTTTGACCCCTAGTGCTCTTGTGACTTTTGACTTTATGCCCTTGTGAGGCAAGGATTGTAAAACAATGGAGAGATTCATCAAATTGCATGCAATGAAGTGAAGGTGCACAACAAAAAGAATGAACATAGAGCATTTATTTTGACCACTTTAGATTTTCTTGGCCCTTTTGAAAACCTTCTAGTAATGTTTGAACTTGTTTGAACTTGCATTTGACGCTTGACCATGGATTGGCCACCTTACACCAACTCAACATTCAACATTTGATAAGAAGAAACCAACTAAGGTATTTGAGTCATAAAATTGAATGATTATTATTATTTTTATTTTCAAGCTCGATTTGATTGAAAATCTTCTATTTTATTATTATTATTATTATTTTTAATACATGTCATAATGGTCATGTGGATTCTTAAAATGAGGCATATGTTGGCCATGTTTCATTTTTAAAGGAAAATCTTGAAATCTTTCAAATCTTCCTATGTTCCATCTAGAATATGTTATGTTTGAATAGTTTTTGAGATGCAAACAATATTTTTTGTTACTTCAAAACCCATAATTTCATGATTTTTTGTTTGTTTGTTTTTTGTTTTGTGTCAAGTGGAAACCCAAATTTGTATGTTTTTAAAAGTAATTCATGTCATGAGATGTGGTATCTGATGTTTGTGACCCAATTGAATATTGTTGTGACGTAGAAGTGATTCACTTGAATACCATCATGACATAGTTGCCTAGATATGTGGATCATAATGAGATCACAATTGCCAAGAGCGACAATCTCAAGAAACGAGCGATAGATGCAAATGCCATGAAGATGGATGAAAGGTTTGAGTTTCTTTCCACTATCCCTATATCTCTTCATGTTCCTTTATACTGAGCAATGATAATTGTGGTCTTGAAAGTTGTTTTCTCAAATCGTTGCTAGGAAATGGGTTGAAGAGGGTTAGAGTCGATTTTGTGCAAAGCTAGGTAGGTGGTTGGCTTGATTTTTATAATCCCTTTCGAGTGTATAAAATCGTACCAAGAGAGCATATGAAGTGATCAATTTGCTGATTCCTAGTGAAGGAGCTATGCCATGTCTAGCTTGTGTGGAGGCCCCTCTTGAGAGTTTGCTTTTTGCTTGATTTACATTTGCCTCATGGATGATAAATCTTCTTTGACGTGACGATATTCAATTGGGTTGCTTTTGTGTCATGATAATTTTTGATTGGGTCACTTAAAAATGATGGCATGTTCCATGATATGAATTATTGAAAAAACACACTATTGTGTTTTCACTTGAAATCAAACACAATTTGCACAAGATTATGGGTTTTGAGGTAATAGAAAATATTGTTTGCATCTAAAAAACTATTAAGATAAAACTTGGGTTAATCAAACAAGATTTGAAAGGTTTCATGTTTTTCTTTTAAAAACAAAACTTTCTCAACATGTGTTGTTATAATGTTGGCAAGATTGTGATGGCATATATTATAGAAAAAGGGAAAACATGTAGGTTTTTAATTAAAAACAAATGAAGTGGGCCATTTTCATGGGCAAATGCCTTCCCTCGTTTCTTTTCATTAAAAGTGAAATGTTGAGTAGGGTATAAGGTGGCCGATTAATGCAGGGTCAAATTGTAGCTCAGACAAGTGTCTCTACATAGGCCTCTTGTCCAATATCCATGCTTGTATAAGATACCTTTGTAACTCACATTTCTAAAGTTTATAATTTTGGAAATTAATGTTTATTTTTTTATTAGATAAAAAGAAAGTGATAAGATCAAATTTTGGCTTTCGATATTTTCTTTGAATATCTCAAGGAGGAAATAAGGTTATGATAGAAATTATAAATCGTTGAAATGAGTGGGTGAAGGACACGATTTGGAGATCACATAGAGTGAGAGAGAAAATCGCTGATTTGGGTGAGAGTGAAGGTCAAGCAACTGAGGAGAAGCAACAAAGTTCCCAGAGAGAGTGGGGTCGTGTTCATGCCGTCATCTGCTAAAGAGGGGAGTTGTGCCCAAGCTGAATTCACAAGAGAGAGATGTAGATGCAGAAGTGTCCTCAGACACATAACTTTATTAATCATGAAAAAGATTACATAGCAAATTACAAGAGTTTACAAATGTAAACTCTCACTCTCACACTACACTATGAAATTAGGAAACTAACCTATTTATAAGCTCTATGTTCTAACTTAATCTAGTTATGGATCACTTGGAAAACCAACAAGTGTCCATTTACAATAAATGACCTTCTAACCATCCTACTAACTTTATTCCTATTTTAGTGCCTAGGAAACGACTCTATTCTAGAGTCCTATTTTTACTAACAAAATACTATTTCTAAGTATCTCTAATATTTATTAAATATTCCAATTTAATAAATACATTTATTTTAACTTTACATTATTTAATTTATGTATTTTTGGATTTATAATTGCCTTTATGAAAGAGGCTAACATTCCCCCTTTCAAAGATAAATCCAAAAGAAGAACGAGGAACCATCTTCCAAGTTTTCAAGTTGATGCTGAAAAAATCTTCAATCTGAAGAGACCATGAGTTAGCTGTATGTTTGATTCATCTCTGAATGTTGCTTGACATTTCCATCAAGTGCCAAGTTGCAAAAGGATCCATCTATCATTTGCATGAAATCATCATCAAAATTTTGTTCAAAGCCCATTGGTTGATGATGTCAAAAACAACTCACTGTTGCTTTTGCTATGCTGAAAACTGTTCACTGCTTCTTTGCTGTTGACTGCCCACTGGCAAATTTGTTGATGTCCATTGGTTGTTGAAGATGCCCATTGACCACTGAAGCTGCCCACCGGCTGCTTTTGCTGGTTTTGTCGAGACTTTCAGTCTGACAACCACTGTCAATGTCATTGACATTTTCCCTCCTTTGTCAGCTGAAACGAGAGACACTTCTCTTGGAAAGTATTCCTGAACTCCCCCCCTTCAGGTGTAGGAGTTTACACTGGTGTACTCCCCCGTTCATCTGCATGAGAGTACCATCATCTTTTCACTGTTGGCTGCACTATGTGTGATTGTATGCGATTGTAGAACTGAGACAATCGTTTGACTGTGGATGACCATTTCCAAGGGTCGATCCATTCATAAGGTATCTGCAATTTGGCTGATTTTTGTTGATTGCAACATTTTTCTGAGGAATGATTGGGCTTGCCACAATGGCGACAAGGATGGAGATCAAAACACTGGTCTTCCATATGACCGGTTCTTTGACAATGAGAACATGTCGGTTGGACGTCAACTTCAGGTTGCGTGCAATTCTAGTTGTCGGCAACTTTGGGTTGCGTGCATTGCTGGTTGTATGCAACTTTCTCGGAACTTGATGAGGTGAGTGGTGCAAGAAATCCTCCACTGACGAACTTAATTGGCTTGGAATAATCTGAAATATGCAGGTTGATGTTATCATTGACATATCCTAAGCCTTGTCTATTCTTGTTGTTTTGAATTTCTTCCCAAGGCTTGATGATGGGCTTGGAAGAAATTTGAACTGGAACATCTTCGACACTTGAAGCTGTTGGAATGAATGTCTTATCATCTGGATGGTTCAAAGACTTGAAAGTATCACTCTTTTCTTGCAATCCAATCCTTTGAAGTTGCGACTTGAGTTGAAGAAACTCAATAGTTTCATGTGTTTGTTGTAGATGTTGTGAAAGATCAGCAAGAGTGTCTTTGCTGATGTGCACCATGTCTTCATCACTGGAGATGATAAAACTGTGAAGAATGTTTAACAACTGAATATGTTGCACCATCTGAACTTGCTCACTTGAAATCAGGCTCTCTTGTTGTAGATGTTGTATTTTTAACTGTTTCACTTGAATGACAGGCTCGCTTGAATGTGGCGTGAATGGCACGCTCGTTTGAGTAGCTTATTGCGCTTGGAACACTTGCTAGAATTGTAGAATATTCTCGCTTAAACTCTGGAATTCACGCTCGCTTGATGACGATCGCGTTTGTTTAAGCGCTCACTTGACTTACTTGATGACTTCACGTTCACTTGAATGGATAGCCACGCTCGTTGGATGTTGATCTCAACTTGCTTGATTGTTTTAACTTGTTTGGTTGCTTTGATGGTTGCTGCAATGAACTTCACTCTGGATCGCTTGAAGGTTTGAACTTTGTGCTGAATTGATGCAAATTGCTTCAATGAATACTCACGCTCGCTTGTAGGAGATGTGAACTTGTTGCTTGTTTGATTTAATGTGAAAACTCGTGCATTCACTTGATTTTGCTTAAAGGAAGGGGGTCGAACACTGTTGACAATGCACCCAAGAAAGTTTACAATGATTTTAATGATTCACTTGTTCTCATAAAAATTCATTAATAATGAATTTTTAATGATTCACTTAAAACAATGAATTTGATTACAAGTTCTGAAATGGATTCGCAAGAACGCTGATGTAGACTTTTCTTTGAAATGCATTAACTTGACTAAGTGAATTTGATTGTTGATGAAGAATGCTGATGTAGACAATATTTGATTGTTTGTTGGAGTGGCGCAAATGCATGTGTTGATCTTGTAGCTGTTGCATGTGTTGTGCTTGCTGATATTGAACTTTATGTATGCGATATTAAATGAAATTATTGATGTGTCACAACTAGACAAATAAAAAACAACAACATGAAGCCATAAAAAAACATGTGCCATCAAACACACATGGTGTACCTAAGATCCCCTTATTCAATTTCGGGCGGATCTAGGACACAATCACCAAAAAATGATATCTTTATTAAGTATTGAGTACATAAGAAATTTCCACCTTCAAGTAATGAAAATGGCAAGCTCACAACCCTCTGAAGCAATTTGTCTTCAAAATCTGGATATTCACTGACTCAATCTTTCTCAAAGAAAAATGGTACTTGGAATCACAACAACGACTTTCCCTTATCACTCCAAATTTACAAAGTATGCACCTTATTTCGCCACATAAAACTAAAATAAACTTTTCACTTCAAATATTACAAAAAATATACACTTATCACTCCAAAAAAAACATAGCCTTATCATTACACTCCTTTTTCCTAATTCCCTCATCATTCACAAAAAAAAAACTCATACTAATCATCTCTCCACTTATTCTCTCCCATGACTATATTAAGTCTCTCTTTCAATTTACATAAAGAAATTTATGATTTCACTTTTAAAAAGTGAATCTAAACTTAATACTTCATAAAGAATATGTTACTTTGTTTTAAGAGTGCTTTTAAAAAATTTGATTTTGAAGATTTGATCTAACTGATAGAGGAGAGAACTCGAATAGTTGGAGGAGGGCATTTGAAATATTTATGGACACATCAATGCATCAATGCGTGCAAGTAAAAAAAGTGACCTTTTCAATGGTGAGAACGCCTGGCGTTGTGAGATTATTCTGACTCAGACTCAACCGAAACACCTCCAAGCACAACACAACAACTCTGTTGTGGCTGCTTACTGGTTACAAGCTAAGTGACTGACTCTTGGACTTGTTTGCAGGCTTCTTGAAATGGTAGCTCTTGGAGGCGAGCGAGAGGTGGTGGTGTCAGATCTACAATTTGCCGTGGTGAAAGCACACTGCTCATATACTTTGGCTATCTCAACTTATTGGGTTGTGAACTTACAAAAACTAATTCAACCGTGTCCGCTCTAGATAACCAAATTGAAGGCACGGTGGCTCCGAAAGGGCAAGGAGCGTCTTCTTCATCACTTCACCAAAGGCGCCTTGCGAGTCTAGCTGTTGTTCATCGGCAACCGAGGAGTACTAGGATTGTTTACACCATACCCGCTAAACTTCCCTTCTGGCACCAGACCTGGTTTCTCATCACATTGTTCGTAATGGGTATTTCTTTTCTGGGGATTGCCGCCAAATTTCAGAGAACTTAGAGATCGATTTGGCGGAAGAGAGGAAACTTTTGTTAGTTCTCGGGTGAAAAGTTAAAGAATCGGGAAGGCATGGATATGAATTCGAAAGTAGATTATGTGTTCACGGTGGTACTGATTGGAGATTCTGTAGTGGGGAAATCCCAGATCCTGTCCAGGTTTACTAGAGATGAGTTCAGTTTGGATTCCAAGGCCACAATAGGAGTGGAGTTCCAGATCAGCACTGTTGTCATAGACCACAAGTCTGTCAAAGCACAGATATGGGAAACTGCTGGGCAAGAGAGATACAGAGCAGTGAAAAGCGCTTACTACAGAGGTGCTGTTGGGGCCATGTTGGTGTACGATATAACTAAACGTTAAACATTTGATCATGTGCCTCGATGGCTTGAAGAATTGAGAAACCATGCTGACAACAACATTGTTATTATGCTGGTAGGTAACAAATGTGATCTCGATAACCTACGTGCAGTGCCTACAGAGGATGCAAAAGAATTTGCACAGAAGGAAGGCTTATTTTTCTTAGAAACAAAGTTATTTGAAGCAAATCAATCCACCAATTGTAGAATCGGATCTGTAAATTCACCAAAATTCGTTGCTTGCGAATCACAATTTGTTGCTTCAATTCTGATGATGCAAAAAGCACTTTGACGGTGGTTGACATACACATTCATGCTCATGGCAGAAATTCTATGCAGATTGCATGACTGCACACAATGCACAATTAATTGTTTAAAAAAAACTTCACATACACCCAGCGTAGAATTCTTAAAGTTTAATACCTTATGCCAGATTCAAGATCCGTGACTTGGCTTAGTGTTGGTTCCTCCTCGCTTGCAACATAGTCATGTTAAAATTTGCTTCGTACAACTCCACACATATCAACCATAGCTTCTTCATTCCCTTACGTTGTCTCCATCACTCGATCTTCTTTGGAATGGACGCTAAAATTCTCCTAGATGGACACGGCTTCTCGCATGTTCTCTTCCTACTTGAACACCATCATGTTACAACCATGGTTTGAGGCTGGACAGATGAGTATAAGCTCCCATGCAACTTAGCTCTGATACCACATGTAGATGCAGAAGTGTTCTCAGACACATAACTTTATTAATCATGAAAAACATTACATAGAAAATTACAGGAGTTTACAAACGTTCTCACTCTCACACTACACTATGAAATTAGGAAACTAACCTATTTATAATCTCTATGTTCTAACTTAATCTAGTTATGGATCACCTTGAAAACTAACAAGTGTCCATTTACAATAAATGACCTTCTAACCATCCTACTAACTTTATTCCTATTTTAGTGCCTAGGAAACGACTCTATTTTAGAGTCCTATTTTTACTAACAAAATACCTTTTCTAAGTATCTCTAATATTTATTAAATATTCTAATTTAATAAATATATTTATCCTAACTTTACATTATTTAATTTATGTATTTTTGGATTTATAATTGCCTTTATGAAAGAGGCTAACAAGAGAGGCCGAGTTCTTTGTTGGTATAGAGGTTGTGTAGTGGGCCCAGTTCACTGAAGAGAAAGAGGTTGTATGCTGTAGAGGGAGAGGTTGTTTGCTGGGACATATTGTGTAGAGGAGAGGGGTTGTTTTCTAGGGATGTTCTTGGTTGTAAATTCTTTGAAATTGATGTAATGTTTTCTTGATTTATTCTTCGAAGCCTTATAAAATCCTTCTTTGCTCCTTTTTCCCCACATTTGGGTTTTTTTAGGTAAAAGCTGTGTAAAAGTTTATGTGCTTGGATTTCTTGTTTCTGTTGCGCATAATTTGTTAGAAGCTCAACTATGTTAATTGTATGTAGATTTCAAATCTAACTTTTTTCTAGGTTTTTAGTAAATATAAATTTCTAGGTATAAAAATTTACTAGCACATTAATTGTTTGGTTAGGCTTAAAGAAACTAACATGGTATCAAAGCCAAGCCTCTGAAATAAATTTAAGTGTTGCACATGTTCAAGCTCAAAGGGGTTCGTGGTATTTCTAGTGTTTTCAACAAATAGTTATTCAAGGGTTTGATTCACCATGGCAACCAATGTCAGGTATGAAGATAGGTTAGAGCCTAAAACTATCTTTAGTGGAAAGTCTGGATCACAACTATTCTCAAGGAGAACAAGTTGTGGAGCTTTGCTAACTCCATAGTGGTTGTGCCAGTGTCAGATCCTATTGCGCTAGATCTCAATGAGGTGAAATAAGTAGGGGCACAAAGGATCATCTTGGGCAGGGTGAAAGATCATTTGATTCCCTATTTGTCTGAGAGAAATACTGCCAAAGAGATGCAGAACACACTCACCAAAATTTACTGAAGTGACAACGAGAATCATATGATGGTGCTAAGGGACAAGCTCTATTGCACTAGGATGTCCGAGGGACAAAACGTGGCTTCCTACTTTACCAGGCTCATGCAACTATGAGATGAGATCGCAATTGTAGGGGAGATAGTCCCTGATTCTGAACTAGTGTGTATAGCCCTGAATGGATTTACAAAGCAGTGGGATGTATTTGTAAAATGCATCGTGGGATGATTTCACATAGGAGGATATAGGAGAAGGGTCTCAATGTGGAGACCAAAAGAAGGGTGGGAGGAAGAGAACTTGGCCCTAACCTCTAAGGGCAAGGGAAAGGCCAATAAAGGCTCCACTGAAGGAGCTACTTCGAAGAGCAATAAAAAGAAGTTTGATGCTAGCAAAGTGAAATGCTTTGCTTGCCACCAAGGGGTCAAACACTGTTACCGATGAAATAGGTAATTGAATTGGTACCTACTTTTTGAGGCAGTAAGAAAAACCCCCGATTTTGAAAAGTGGTGATGTAGAATTGCTTTTTTTTTGGAGCATGTTTCTTCTGTGAGATGTTTAGTTTTAAGTGCATTTATGTACTTGTGTTTTAAAAAGAAAAATTTAAATTTTTTTAAAATAAAAATTTGTAATGATATCTTCACTTTTTCACATAGATACAAAAATGAAAAAAGGGCCAATATTATAAAGTTTATATTTTCTACATGTTTATGTATTTTTAATTAATATTTCAATGCACATCAAATAATTGTCGCTAAAAAACCAATATTTTGAACCATATGACAAAAAAATACAAATTTTCAATATAAATAGAATGCAAAAAATACACTTTTAGAGATTTTTTGTTAAAAAAAACATGTTAAATAAACTAGTTTTTTGGGAAATTCTTAACAATTTTTTTTAAGAAAATAGCATTTTTATTGAATTTTATGTCAAAAAATAATAGTAATCACATGTTTTTTTGCAAGAAATAAGGATTCTTCTCATAAAATATCAAAGTCTAAACATTACAAGTAAAACTGATTAATAGATCTCAAAACTGAGCTTTATTTGCAAGCATAACTTAAAGATCATCAACAATATCAACTAATACATGTTCAACATCATCTAGAACATTATTAATGTCTTCTTCCACAACATTTTCTGTTTCATTTTGGTCATTGTCATCTTCTAATGGATCTTTTATGTCTGCAAATTTTCCAAAGTATCCATTTCCAATCATTACATATAATGGTGGTTGAGGTTTCTTTGTTTTTTTTGCTACACGCGATTCATTAAAATTCCCTTTCCTCAAACCAACTTCTTGCTTCGCATCTGGAAGGAATTGAAGAGTGTTAATTCTTTGTTGAATAAATTTGCATTGCATTGGGTCGCAATGCAATTTCTTCCTTTTGGTAGGCAACATGTTAGTGTTGTACCTAATCATCAAGCACAAAAGAAATAAATAATAAAATTAGTATAAAAACATAAAAAGTAAAAAATAAAATATTTAAATTTAAATTTGTATAATAAAACTTACCTAAATCTGAGAATAAATCCAAAACCCAATCTGTTTCATTTAAACATAGATCTATAAGATAGTTAATCAATGCTTGCGGTTTTTGATAAATGTTAACTATATCTCTTTTTGCATCTTTATCTTCATATGTTAGTTTTCTTACAACTGCATCATGAACCAATACTTGACTATGACTCTTTCCATCTACTCGATTCATAAGAATAAGCTTATAACTATCCTCTTTTGTCCAACATTCAACATAGATGAACTCACAATTATTTATAATACGCTGATCTTTGGAAGAAACAATATTTGACTTATGTTTGTAACATAACATAGTAAAAGTTCAATTAAATTGTACATAAATACAAATTTTTAACAGTAATCAAACATACAATTTCAAAGTCTTACCATGTAAGTTGCATCCTTCAGTTTGTTTTTCCCTTGAAGCTTGTTAATAACATTGCAAACTGTGTTTGAATGAAATATCACAAATCGCCAAAGTGGTGTTGTCACTTCTTGAAAACCCGTAACCACTTTACTAAAAGCTTGATAGGTATATGGTTCACTATCATATTCAGTGTTTAAGAAATTGAAACCATGAGGAATATTTGCAATAACTAGGGCATATTCCCTTTTAAGTATTAGTGATGTAATGTCTTCACAGTCACCTTGTATTATTTGATATTGGATACTGTCGAGCCCATTCCAAATGTAATGATTAAGAGTATGATCAAGTTCAACATCCATAAGACACTTCTTTCTCATATTTTCTAACTTAATTTTTTCAATAAATCTTTTGAAAGTATTTGGTACTCCATTTCCATCCTTCTTCAACATCTTAAATGACATATATATATATATATATATATAAGTAATACAAAAATAGTTTAAATATGAATAAAATGAATGTATAAATCAACATACCTTTTTGAATGCAATATAAAAATCTTTAAATGTTGTTGTAGAATTTGCTTATGGGTAGTGGCACACAACATCATCTCAACTGTCTTTATTCAACATTTTAACCATATGTTCTTGTATTTTCATAAAAATCTTATGACTGAATAAATAAAGTTAAAAATGTTAATATAGTGACATGTATAACAAATTCTACCAACAACATTATTCTTTATTTAAAAGAAAATTATAATGAAAGGAAAATACAAAATAATTCAAGAAACTTACTTTTGAAATTTTGCACACATTTCATCCATTGATAATTTCCTCGACTTCACACAAGCTAGTATTGATTTGACTAGTTTTTCATCCTTCACACCTTGCATTGTTCTCCAAGGTGTGATAGTTATATCCTTTGGAAGTTGTTTCATTTCATGACATGTCTTACTGTTGGTACATATTATGGGTTTACTCTTTTTAACCTTCTGATTTTTTATGGAAATATTCTTCCACGATTCAAAAATCTCATCAATCAAATCCCATATTTCCCAAGTTTTAAATGCCAACTGAAAAATGTTATCCATGCTTCTAAATATATTTGAATGCATTTTTCCATTTTTTGCTTTGATTTTTTCATCAATTTGATAATCTGTTTCCATTAAACATTAATTTCAAAATGTTACACTAACTTGTGTCTTATACCCACCACATTTTTCTATGAATTCATTATGAATAAATTTGTCCATTTGGATGAAAGTCATTTTCATTATGTACTCATTATCTGCATTATGATACCATGCCAATAAATTTGATTCTATTTCTGTTAAGCCAATGTAAATGATGCATTTTACTGTTTGAAAAAGATAGTTATTGTGATATTCTTCAATCAACTGTCTTTTAGCCTCTATTGAATGGCTCCCTCCAATTACATAATATTTATAATCAAAACATTTTGTCTTGTCAAATGCCTGTTTGTTGGGAACCTGACGTGGATCAACAGAAACCACATAATCCACCACATGCACATATGGATTGAACCTGAACAATGTTTTCAAATTATGTACATGTAAGTGATGGGCCTTTCTAATTTGATATTGAGATTGTCCATCTGGCCTATAAAATTGGTTGACATTAAGCTCAAATGTTTGACCACCAAGAATTAATTTATTCTTCATCAACTCATATTGAATAACATTTTGTTTTGTTTTAATAATGTTATCCTCTAACTCAGCACCTGGTGTTACGATTTCTTTGTTTTTGTCAGAGCTTTCTGTTTGTTCTTCACTGCTGCTCATGACTTTTACAGGTTGATTAATATTTGATTTCCTATTCTTATTGGTTAACATATCAGTTCTTTTATAAACAAGCTCTTCATCATCAGGTAAAAGAGAAACATCTTTGGCCATTTTTGTTTTTGGTGTTTGATTTGTTTTCAACTTTTGCACAACAGTTCTAATATCTTCCTCACTAATTCGATCATAATTTTCAGTTTCATGTTCCACATCTTCAAAAGCAACATGTTTAGGTTTACTAGATTGACCCACCTAAGTGACTCTTGGTTGATCCCCTCTTTGTACTATTGCAATGTCACGAGCTATTTTGCTTCAATCTCCTTTCCTTTGCTTTGTCCGTGGAAAGTGTTGATTACATTCATAACATTTAGCTCCATAAAATAAATACCTTCAAATATGTTTGAAAGACTTGGAACAAAATGCTATGAAACAAAATAAAACATGTCAATGATTAATAATTTATAAAAAATTGAATGATCCTTACAATAATGTATAGCGGAAATATAAATAAGCATACTTACAATGTTATTTGCAATGTTGCTTGAGATTTCTTCAGACAACTTTGTAGATATTTCATTTGTGTCATACTTGACCTTTGATGGACGATATCTAACCTTTTCACGTTTATTAGCCTTCCTTGCAAGAACAGAGATAATGTTTGTATTCGGGACCATACATATGTCTCGTACTCTGCCATCAAATCTTATGGTTCATTTAAGTCAATCATACCACAAACCAGATAGATATGTATATTAGCCTTCGTTTCATTGTCTTCAAGATACCATGAGAAATTAGTTTTATTTATTTCCTCGACGTTCTTCCAATCAGAAATAATCTTTAATGAATCCGATGGGCCACTTGCTTGAATTTTATTAGCGTGTGCAACAATGTCCTTATTATGACCAACAGTATTCATAGTGCGTCCAGCTGCAACTTTGGATTTGGGAGTTGTATCCATACTGCATCGAGCTACAACTTTAGATTTGGGAGTTGCTTTTCTACGTGCAGAAACATTCACATAAATCTTTTTTGATGCCATTTTCTCGATTTTATATATATATATATATTAATGAGAAAATAGTTAATCATTTTTAATTTTTAATTTTTTTTTTTTTTAAGTTTCTCAATATAAATTTAAAATTTACCGAAAAATAATGTCTATAAAATAAAGTTAAAAAATAAAATTTATTTGTAAAACTAAATAAATTGAAAATAAACCAATAAAATTAATTATAGAAATTTTTCATTTAAAAACAAAATATTAAAAATCATATTTAGATATATGTATATATATTTATATAATATTGTTGGAATACATTTTATAAAACACTAAAATTTGTTTTAAATGGTATAAAGCAATTTAAAAAAAATAAAAATTAATTTCAAACTTAAGTTTTTGTTTAATATTTAAAAAAAATACTCAAAAAAAAAAAATTTATTATTTAACAAATGTTAATTTTTTTTAAAGGTTAAACTATAAAGTTTATTAAAAAAAATGAATGTTATTTTTTTTGTTTTAATTTTAATTGTGTTGTTTCATTAAATATACATTTAATAAATTATATTTTAAAATTTTAAATATAATTAAATCATATAATTTAAAATTAAAATTAAAATTTAAAACTTATAATGTTTTATTATATTTTAAAATTTCATTTTAAAATATTATATATACCCTATTTATTAAATTTTAAAAATTTTAAATATAAAATAAATTTTAAATTAAAAACTTTATATTATATCAATATTAAAATTATATATTTAAAAAAAAAATTAAAACTTTAATATAAAGCATTATATATATTTTAAAATTTTAAATTTTTTTATATTAAATATTTCAAATCAAAACAATTATATATTTATATTTTTAAAAAATAAAAAAACACACACACATATATTTTTAAATTTCATTTTATATTAAATTAAAAAAAAAAATTCTTCTTGCGCTCGTCGGGGGCTGGAGGTTGGTCAGGGGATGTTGTGGAGGGCTGCCTAGCCGGCCTTCGGCCTCTGGCTGGGCGGAGGTCGATTCCTAGAATCGATCTCCGCCCAACCGGGTGCTGGAGGTCGGTCGGACGGTGCCGTGGAGGGCTACCCAGTCGGCCTCTGGCCCCAAGCGGGCGACGAAATTAATTTATTTTTTATTTTTTTATTTTTATTTTATTTTTTAAATACAAAAATATATATAACAATTTTATTTTTTTTTAAAAACTAAAAAAAAAACTCAAGCGGGTTTTAGAAGGCAGCACTCAACAATGGACCACCTCGTTACGCTTAGGATCATTGTGGAGGAATGCCGCAATGATAAATCCAATCTCTTCTGTTGCTTTGTGGACTTTAGAAAGACTTTCAATACGGTTCCTAGAAACAACCTATGGAATATATTAGAAGAGCTAAATGTTCCTTTCGAGCTAAGAGCGACCGCTATAAGGTTATACGAGAATGTAATTGCCAAGTTAAAGAGACGTGGGGGTGAGTCGAAAAGATATTAAGTGTAATATCGAGGAGGTTAATGATTTCCTCTACTATTTGGCATTTACATCGACAAGCTAGAATGTTGTTTAGAGGAAGCAAAATGCGCTGGCACGATCTTAGCTGGGATAGTCATCATTCTTCTTCTCTATGCTGACGATATTGTTCTTCTTGCAAGATGCCCATCTGATCTTGATAAGCAACTTAGACTTCTTAAGGATTTCTGCTCTACTATGGGTATGTCTGTTAATAATGACAAAACAAAAGTTATGATTATCAAATCCAAGGACACTTACGCTAATTTTATGTATGACAATAGTAACTTGGAGGTTGTGTCTTCTTACAAGTACCCAGGAATTGATATTCATCACAAGCTCAACTGGAACTATAGCATTCAAAAAAGGATTAATGGGGGGTGGAAAGCTTATTTTGGTCTTGAAAATAATTGTAAAACAGTAAACCTCGTAATGTGGGATAGAAAGAAGTTCCTCTTTGAAACTTTAGTCACTCCTGTTATCTTATATGGATGTGAGGTTTGGGGTTGCAGCATCTCTAGAGAATCCTGGAGAAAGATTGAGCAAATCCAGAAGCGTTTTATAACGTATAATCTTAAAATTAAAAGAAATACACTCTATCCTATTCTCCTTATAGAAGTGGGTCTTTCCCCTATCGAGAGCCTAGATATGACTAGGTTTCTGTTGTACAAGCACAAGCTTAATAGCATAGGAGACCATAGACTTCCTAAGTTAGTTTTAAATTCCAGCCAAAACCACCTAAGGCTTAAACGAGGTTGGTATAAAGACACCAGGGCCTGGTTAAACTATTGTGAGATCGACGAGAATGTTGCATTGCAAAACATTAATAACATTAAAAAAATTCTTACTTCTAAGTTCAAAGAAAAGATGTGGTGTGAGAAAGATCTAGCAGTTAAAAGAAAATTAAGATATTATAAGGAGGTCATCAACCGCACCCTAGAAGATCAAAAGTATCTCTTTGTTTTAATTAGCTCCAAGAAGAAAATTAATATAGCCAAGATTAGAACGAACTCTCATGAGCTCCATAGTGAAACAGGTCGTTGGATAGTTCCTAAAACACCATGGATGGAAAATATCTGCCATCTCTGTGAGAATATGAACATCGAGGATGAAAATCACTTCCTCTTAGAGTGCCCCGCATACAACCACATTATAGTTCAATTTCATAATCTTTGTTGCAATACTGACCTTCCTAGCCTTTTAAGATGTCAAAATTACAGTGAGCTCGGGAGACTTCTCTCCAAGCTTTTTGAGCATAGGAATAAAATCTTAAATCAAACTAAATAACTCTTTTCTTTAAGTTCGATAGACCAAAGATTGGTTTCAGTGGACGTTAACCATCATCATCATCATCAGTAAAAAAATAAAATAAAATTGTTTAATATAAAATATAAAACTATTCAATGGAAAATTTAAAAGATATAAAAACAATAAAAAAAATTAAAATATATGTTTTAAAATATAAAAATATATATATATATATATATATATATATATATATATATATGAATTTTTTTTTTTTTTTTTAAACTAAAACAATTATAATTAAAAAAAAACAATTGTTGTTTAATATAAAATATAATACTATACCATTTAAAATTTTAAAAAAAGAAAATATATAATTTAAAATATAAAAAAACAAATTAAAATTATAAATTAAAATTAAAAATAAGATTAAAAATAAAAAAAATAAAAATAAAAAAATTGTCAAATAAAATACAAAAAAAACAATTTAAATAATGAAACCACTAACATATCTATAATAAAAAAAAAAAAAACATATTTAATATAAATTAAAACTATCTATTCTCCTTTAAATAGAAAAAAAATATCTAATAATATTTCTAAAAATAAATTTTCATATTTTAAAATAAAATTAAAAAATAAAATTTTCTTTTCAATTTTTTGAGTTGCACTTGAGAAAAAATAAAAATAGAATAAATATAATTGTTTTTTATATACATGGTTGTTTTTTGGTTTTTTTTGTCTAGATGAACCTATCAACCCTAAGAAAGAAAAAAAATTCTAAATTTTTGTCCTAAAAACCCTAAAAAATTTGAGGGTTTTTTTTTTTATTAGCAATAGAAAATTTTTAAAAAATTATGGTTTTCGAACTTAAAACCATGAAAAATAGTTTTTGAACACAAAAACCATGGAAAAATAGATTTTTTTTCCCAAAATCATCTTTAAATGGACAGAATAGAAGGAAAACTAACCTTTGAAATGAAAAAAACTCTTGTTACCAATGCGAACACAACGCCTCCACAAAATTACCAATACCAACACAATGCCTCCAATGTGAATACAGTGCCTCTACAAAGTTACCAATGCCAACGCAACACTTCCAAAAAATTGCTCCAACAAAAACCAGAAGACTTGATGTGATGTGATGAATAGAAACAATGATTCTTATTATATAGTGATATTGTGTGATTGGTTCACTGTTTAATGAATGTGAGATTAAAATTTAAAATTTAAAATATTTACATGTAGTTAATTATAGTTAAAATAGTTAATATTTGCATGTAGTTATCATAGTTAATATTTACATATACTTAATGTTAAATCATTCAAATATAATCTGAGATTAAAATTAAAAATTAAAAATATTTACATGTAGTTAATTATAGTTAAAATAGTTAATGTTTGCATGTAATCTTAAATCATTCAAATAAGAAAATTATTTTAGTTTGGAAGACATGCATGAAATGAATCTTTTGTGGATATTTTGAATAGAAAGTATGGTGAAATATTTCAAGACCAACAATTTATTAAGAAATTTTGAAATATATTTTAGACGAATATAATGTAGGTTTAAAATTTAAAATTTAAAATATTTACATGTAATTAATTATAGTTAAAATAATTAATATTTGCATGTAGTTATTATAGTAATATTATAGTTAGTATTTACATGTAGTAAATGTTAAATCGTTAAAATAACAACATTATTTTAGTTTGGAAGGCATGCATAATAGGAATATTTTGTGGATATTTTGAATAGAAATATTGATAAAATATTTCAAGACAAACAGTTAATTAAAATGTTTTTAAATACATTTTAGATGAATATTTTGTACGAAATATTTGAAACAAAAATTTTGGAGAGTTTTTCGCGAAATTTTTTGGGGGGAAAATTTGGAGGAAAATTTTCAGTCTTTAAGCTATACATTGTAATTGGGAGAAGCATTTGTATCATTCAATATATTCTTCTTGAAAGCCATGGGTTCTTCTGATAGCGAAGTTTTTCTTTCTACAACATCAACATCTTCGTCACGCAACAACTCTATTTAGATTGATGAATATAACAGGAGTTCGTTCACCATGAATAGAGAGTCAAAAAATCGATTTGGTCGTAATCCTAAGGATGATGAGAACATAATTGATAAGGCGCAACAAAAATAAATTTCTGTAAATCGAGAGTTAATTATTCCACTTACTCTTTATAATCCTAAGGATTATGAAAGCAACAGTGATGAATGGCATGATGAAGAATTTCCAGAGTCAAAATTTTCACTTCATCCTAATCCTAAGGATTATGAGGGCACCAATGATGAAGGGGGAGATGAAGAATATCCACTTCGTCCTAATCCTAAGGATCATGCGAGCACCACAGATAAAGAGGGAAATGAAGAATTTGCAGAGTCAAAATATCCACTTCGTCCTAATCCTAAGGATTATGCCAGAATCACTGATGAAGAGGGGAATGAAGAATTTCCAAAGTTAAAATATCCACTTCGTCCTAATCTTAAGGATTATGCCAGCATCACTGATGAAGAGGGGAATGAAGAATTTGTAGCATCAAAATATCCACTCTGTCATAATCCTAAGGATTATGCTAGCACCACTGATGAAGAGGGGGATGAAAAAATTCCAGAGTCAAAATATCCAATTCGTCCTAATCCTAAGGATTATGCCAACACCATTGATGAAGAGGGGAATGATAAAATTCCTGAGTCAGAATATCCACTTCGTCCTAATCCTAAGGATTATGCTAACACCACTGATGAAGAGGGAAATGAAAAATTTGCAGCGTCAAAATATCCACTCCATCATAATCCCAAGGATTATGCGAGCACCACTGATGAAGAGGGGGATGAAAAAATTCCAGAGTCAAAATATCCACTTCGCCCTAATCCTAAGGATTATGCGAGCACCATAGATGAAGAGGGGAATGAAGAATTTGCAGAGTCAAAATATCCACTTTGTCCTAATCCTAAGGATTATGCCAACATAACTGATGAATATGGGAATGAAGAATTTGCAGCGTCAAAATATCCACATCGTCATAATCCTAAGGATTTTTCCAGCACCACTGACGAAGAGGGGGATGAATTTCCAGAGTCAAAATTTTCACTTCATCCTAATCGTAATGATTATAAGAGCACCACTGATGAAGGGGGGGGGGGGATGAAGAATTTCTAATAAATATAGATTCAAGACATCCACTTATTCCTAATCCTAAGGATTATGAGAGCACTAGTGAGGAAGGGGAGGGGCGGGATGAAGAAATTCTAGTGAATACAGATTCAAAGCTTCCACTTAGGCCTAATCCCAAGGATTATGAGAGCACCACTGAGGAAGGGGAGGATGAAGAGTTTCTTGCAAATGATAATTTTAGAGGCACATATTTGAATAATGCATTTTCTCTAAGTGATCATTTCAAAGACACTCATGGTGATGAAGAATTGAATCCTCCCAGGGAAGAATTCGAAAGCATGGATCAAGTTGCCGAAGAATTTTGTCTGAGTCAGGGTTACAAAAGCACAGATGATTCTTGTGAAATGTTTTCTTCAAGTGACGATGGTAATGAAAATTTTCCAGGCAATGATGTTGATGAATTTCTTAATTATGTTGAGAATGATGATAGTGGGGATAATATTCCTCTTAATGGTGATGAAACTGCTTCTACAAAGGATGATGGAATAATGAAGCCGTTGCAAGCAAATATTGTAACTAGGAGTAGGACTAGACCTTTTCATATCAATCCAAAACATTCCAGTTATATAAGGGTGAGGACAAAATATCTCACAAAAAGAAGTTATGTCGTTCATTTGATTTCAAGTGAATGTTGTCGAAGGGATTGCTTGAAACATATGGATTTCAACTTTGTTTTGGAGAAAAGGAAAAGATATATGTTAATAAATAAAAGCATGCAAAATTCATATTTAGTGGGTTGCATGCAATCTACACTAGCAGGTTATGATTTTCATATTGGGAATGTATTGCTTTGCAGAAAGGCTTTCAAAATGTTGCATTCAATTGGTAATTTTCGCTTGTCAAGAATCCAAGAAAAACTGAAAAATGATCCCACATTTTATTCAGAAGTACATTATAAACGGGAGGTTGGGCCATTAGTAAATACTGCTAAGACATTAATGAAAGACTTCTTTTCAAAGCATGGAGAGTGTATGCCAAATAAAGACACAATACATATTCTAGATAATTTCTCGAGACGAGAAATATTCGTCTTATACAAAGATTATGCAGAAGCTGTTGAAGGAGTTGGTAATTTTATCACATATTCTTATTTTACAAGGTTATGGAAAAACAAATTCAACAATATTCGTATTCCTAAGAAGACAAGGATGGGGGTTTGTAACACATCTGCTTCTCTTAAAGCAAAAAGAGATAAATGTCAAGGGGTAGAAAGAGGTATGCATTCAAAACATTAATTTTTTAAATTAGATAGTTATCAACTATGAAAATATATTTATTAATATGTTTCTTTTATTTTATGTACATACTCTGTTGTCAAAGAACTTCTAGAGCATCACAATCAGCAAACAAGTGAAAGGCAAAAGTTGTATAAACATCGAAAAAAGTGTTAATAATCCAAATAAATATCTGGGTTTGGTAATTGATGGTATGGACCAAAAGAAAACCCTTCTTCCACATTTTTTCCGCACGCCAAAAAAATTATAGGAGGAAAATTTCATTCAGTTTCACTTGGTTGGTTGTATGGTATTTAATAAGAAGATGTTTCCAAGAGTTTTCTTCACAATTCCAAATATTCATGATGATGCAAATCTGACCATAACTATAATCCATGATGTGGTTACTCATTGGTCTGCTATTCTTCCTGAAGTTTTGTATGTACAATTAGACAACACAAGTCGTGAAAAAAAAATCAAGTTCTTTTTGGGTATCTAAACATGCTTATTGAATTGTGAATTTTTAAAAAGATAAAGGTTGGTTTCCTTCTTGTTGGCCATACTCATGATCATATTGATCAAATGTTCAATCATTTTTCAGTAACATTGAGGAGGAAAGGTGTTGGGAGCCTGCCATCATTAATTGAATGTATGAAGAAATCGTACATTCCAGAGCCTATTTTTTATGTGTTGGAAGAAATTATTGACACACAAAGGTTTATTTTGGGATCGCATGGTGATGAGAAATGCATTGAACAACTTAACGACATTAGCTTCCAGTATCAATTTCGTATCAAAAAAATTAATGGGATAACACTTATATGGGGCAAGAAGTATTCAACCGTTGCGGAATGGGGGCCATCATCAGGTTTAGCATTTTTGAAGTTCATTCCAGAGCGTCCAATATTTTCATCAAAGATATTGTTATTACAGTCAATTGCTGAACTCCATAATGCACGAAGGTATAAGAGAGACATAAATTATTCTGAATGTCTAGAGGAAATTAAAAGATGTATTAGAGATATATATGAGTACTTCGATGTTGCTGATTCAGTTTGGTGGGAGTATTTTTTCAGTAATCAAAGTGATATGATTTCAAGATCAATCAATGAGGATACGCTTTTGAAGACTTTTTTTTTGGCCACAAAATATGCCAAATGAATATGAGGAAACACAGATTTTTGAAAAAAACAGTCTCAAGCTATTATTAATTCTCCACAGGTAGAGGAAAACGAAATCTATATTGGTTCTAGAAGATCACGTGCACAACGTGAAGCCATGGAAGACCTTTACAGGGGTTGTGTAGGATGTTAAGGAGGGTTGCATGCTAGCAGTGTTAGCAGATGAATATCCACTTGGCTATCCATTCTGGATTGCCAAGGTTATAAAGGTCATTAATGAAAATGAAGATATTACAACTGTTGATGTACATTGGTATGCCACAAGTACCCACCCTTTCAATGGTGTGTACAAGCCAGAGATGGTGGTTGAAAAAAAAAATGGCAGAAAGAGAAAAAGAAAGGGCACAAATATAAATCGTTGCCGCACAGATGTCTTAAAATTGGAGGATGTTGACATACTTGTGTATGACTTCAATTTGACAAAGAGAGGAACTCTTCAGTTGAAGACCATAAATATTTTGAAGAAATTGCTACCAGAACAATTACTGTTGAGATGGGACTGCAGAATGTAGTCTTAGATCTACAAGACATTTGAACTCTGAAATGGTGGGCATGCATGTTGACTCAGATGGAGCACTACTTGATGAAAGAGAAGAATATGGATCATCTTCATCTGCATCGAGTCATTCATCTGAAGATGTAGGTTATGATGGTATGCCAGAACCTATGGTTGATTTTGAATAATTGTCTAAGACACTTTTATGTAATTGATGTTTGCATGGTAACTTGAAATAATTTTTTTGACTTTCATCTGATTTTTAATGAAGTTACGAGGCATTTCTATGTTTGTTAGATTATATGTTTTAATTATGAAGAATTCATCTCTTTAGAATATCCACAGCGCAACAATGAATTACAAAAATAATTTATGTTATATTCAATGTACCGATGTTGATATTTTGATTAAAAGTAAAAAATAAAATAGAAATTTGTTGAAACCTTAGTTAAACTGAGGGGGGGGGTGAATCAGTTTAACACCTTCAAGAATCTTTTAAAACTTTTCAATTAAACTTATTTACAATTCATCTTTCATGATCAATTTCATATGGAAACAAACTTATATGTGTAGAAAAGTTAAGATAATGTAACAACATAATTATGACAAGAGCATTAAGTATTAAGCAGACTGAATAACCATATCAACACATAGACATCACACACAGAGACAACATATGTGGAAACCCATAAAGGGAGAAAACCACATCTTATTATTGTTGTGATGTAAAGGCAAGCTCCAACTCCCTCTCACCACTGATTTTCTGTAAGCACCAACCTACAGGAAGCTCCAACCTCAAATTCTGCAAGCTACAACTTGCAAAGAAGCTTCAACTCCCTCTTTTTCATAAAAGAAACATTTGCTGATTTACCTTGGATATCAGCTCTGTTCTGTACCTTTGTTTTTTTTTACTGAACTCCAATCTTCATATTTGCTTGATTATTTCTTTTTCTTCAATTCTGCATTCTCTTCTCTTTTATCAATTTACTCAGACAAATGTATCCATTTCAACTTTACAGTGGGATTTTATTTTTCTCCGGAGACTTGCCAATTACATCACAAACAATGTAAACAGTTACAAACTTTCATTCAATTACAATATACATTTTGAATCATTTCAACAATTCTGCTTTCTCTCTGTTTTCCTCTCTTTCTTTTCAACAACCACAACACCTTACTTTTTCGTTTCACTATATTCATTTTCCTTATTCATTGCAGTTGCATAACTGCTGCCTGTACAACTGTCATTTAATCAAACATAAAATAACTCTCGACGTTATTATAAAACCTTTTTAATAAACCTTGGATTTTATATTATTGAACAACCAACGCTAACCCTAAAAAAAAAAATCTGGGTCCCACAGCTTTATAAACCCTTCTGCTCTATTTGCCGATGCGATGTATTAGGCTCGAGCTATAAAGTAATTCACATTATTTGTTGGTCTATATGACATATAATAAACCAACAATAAAACTTTTCCTTTTCCACATAAGTTGATATGCGTCAAGACTCCATATTATAACATTCAACTCATAACATATCTCAACATATATTCATATATATCACGCCCTCTATTCAAATGTTAAGAGTCATTATAAATAAACCCTTGCTTTGGATTTATATCTCAACACAAATACATAAGAAACCATGCGACCATAGTATTTTAAAATTTGATTTCAGCACATGTTAAAATGACTTTCTTGGGCCCATTGACCAACTTACCTTGACTAAATGTCGGGCGGATCTAATGGTTCACAATTTATCGCGCTACAAACTTCAATCTGACAGTCCTCGCGCAATATCGCACAGATTAAGTGCACAGTACATAATTAACAAAACTCAAGCGAAAAAGGTTATATTGTAAAATTGCCTGAGGACACGTGTCCTACTCCGACGCATATCGCGT
The DNA here is from genome assembly GCA_034641835.2 of Pinus albicaulis. Taxonomy (NCBI): domain Eukaryota; kingdom Viridiplantae; phylum Streptophyta; class Pinopsida; order Pinales; family Pinaceae; genus Pinus; species Pinus albicaulis. The sequence continues at coordinate 1,307,734,950 of CM076583.1, read as the reverse complement.
TCCCATTGCAAAAACCACTTACCGCTTCAATTCTCGCGCGAATACCACTGGTTTATTGGTTAAAAACCACTTCTACTGTTCACAAGGCATGGTTCCACTCCTTTCCCGCTCAAGGTTTCGTCCAGCTCTTCAATGTTTTATTTGTCCTCCACTCTTCGTTTAAATACACAGTTTGTGCATTAACCCTGCCTTATAATTAGATTACATATTTATCAATTTATTTCGACCATATACATATAACCCCACTGTTCTTTTGCTTTTCGGTTCCGCCTGAAGTCTGGATCTCTGTTTAAACACGACTTCACCTTGATTTTTAGTATATTTTGGGCGTTTTTGCATGTAGGACCAGAATGATACAGTATGCCCCCAATTTGCCTTTTAACACTTCTGTTGCACTCTTTGACGTTTTCACATGCTAAGCCGACAGTTCTAACAGTAATTACAATGTGCATTCGAGGTTTGTATTTCGCATTCTTCGGAGCCCGCCCTTCTCACTTTGTCTTCTTCGCATTCGAGGTTTGTATTTCTGCTGCTGTAGTGTAATTAACTTCTCAATGAATACTGAATGAAATTACACGGCAGAACGTGTAATCTCCTCTTTCGAATGCTCTATAAACCGTGATCTCAAAATGTAACTTAAAACCCCGATTTACTGCAAACCATTATAGCGCCTTTCTCTCAACCTGCAATGGGTTCACACTTTCGGTTCATTCTAGAATGCATACAACTTGTCCTCTATAAATTGAGTCAGGAAATTAAACAAACAGGAATATACACGGTTCGCTCCTTTCCTGATTATAAGTCACACAGAGTCACTAATTCATCCAATGATACAGAGTTTCACACTAACCCTACTACAATATTGCCATTAATCCATTGGATCCAATACACATACTTCCACAGTTCTTCATCAACATATACAAGTGAAATCAACTACAAAACCCTCCTGGTCTTGGCCAGATATTCAATTGGCCCTTCAATTAATTACCCTGTCTCTCCCTAGCAGCTCTCTCCTTTGCCATCTCCTTTGCCTCTGTTTCCTCTGATGTCTCTGATGCCTTTCCAGATCTCCAAGTGAAATCAACTAACCCTTCTAAAACTTCCTCACCTTCATGTTTCATGCTCTCTTTGCCTTGTTGCTGTTTCAAGTGCTTCTCCTTTGTCATTTCCTTTGCCATCAATGACAACATTTCCAACAAAATTAATGTTGAATTTTTAGATTATGCAGTGATATTATCATGATATTATGTATTGTTACCATTTGGTATAAGATACTTTTAATTTTTTTAAAAATTATATGCCTCATTGAAAGGGGACATTTTGTTTTGATGCTTGATTTTTAGGTTTTGGTTGCAATTAGATTTAAATTTGTCTTATGCTAAGATTTGAAAAGAGATATATTTTTATCCTTTAAAATTAAAATTACTCTTGGAATAATAAATATTTCATTTACTTGGTCATTTTAAAATTTTTTTTAAGTCATATAATTTCTCCATTATTTCATGGTTCAAGTATGTTTAAAACTTAGGATTTAAAAACTTGAGATTTAGAACTTGTCATTAAGGTTTTTATGCGCTACGAAATTTTATCTTTAATGTTATGGTTGAAAACAATTACAATTTTAGGGTTGTTTAGAGTCGAGATATTTTATGTTTAACAACATGGATGAAAATTGTTCGAAATGATAATCAGCCCTTCAGACATGATTTTATTTATCTTTAACATCATCTATCAATTTTTTTAGAGTTTTACGATTTTTCAATGTTCTAATATGTAGTCTTTAATTCCATTGTTACAATGTGTCAAAGGTGTGACACAAATGCTTTTTTTTTTTTAAATTCCAGCATCAACTCGTTTTGTTTTGAGGGTGTTTTTTCAATCCTTTTTTCAAGAAACGATTTCGTTTTTAGTATAATTTTATAAAATGTTGAAATTTGACCTTGAGAAAAAACCAAATGTGTTATGGAATACACACTTTTTGTTTTTGGGGCGTTTTTTCATGTTTTTTGAGTCTTTTTGGGCTAAAGTTCCCGTTTTGAGGTAATAGTTCCTGTTTCATCGGTAACAATGTTGTCATACGTTGTAGAGGGAGAGACCATTTTCTAGGGTTATTATTGGCTGTAAATTTTCTGGAATTGCTGCTGTAATATTTTCTTGATTTGTTCCTTGAAGCCTATGAAATCGCTCTTCGCTGGTTTTCCCTCAAATTGGGATTTTCCAGGGTAAAATATGTGTAAAATTTTATGTGCTTGGATTTATTATTTTGCTGTGGATAATTTGTAGGAAGCTCAATTGTGTTGATTGTGAGTAGATTTTTTATTTTTTTATTTTTTTAAATCTTTGTTCTGGGTTTTTAGTAAAAATAAGTTTATGGGTATACAAATTTAATGACTAATTAATCGTTTGGTTGGGCTTAGAGAAACTAACAAAAATGTCATTGGAGGGAAATGTTGAGCAGACATCAAAGGAAATTTAGAACATGGCTCTAAAGAAAATGAAAAGTAGTCGTCTAAGGAAACACTCTATGTTGTGTGCCTTCATTTCAAGTTTTGCCATTTCATGAATCCCGTCCTTGCTTTACAAGTTCGTCTTCATACATTGCGGGAATTGATGAGCGGAGGGCTTACCATTGAGAAGGGTGAGCTATGTGCTCAATAGGGGGAAGGAAATATAGAGTGACGATGATAAATATAGTCAGAGATGTGTCCTAGCAAGGTGCCCTAGCTAGGTAGGAGGTTGAAGGAAATGTGGAATAAGAGAGGATTGAAAGAAACACAAAGTAGGGGCTAAAGGAAATGCAAAGTAGAGGGGTTTAAGAAAACATAGATTAGGGCACAAGGAAATGTTGTGCAGGAAGTGGAAGGAGATTTTGCACAAGCCAAATAAGAAAATGTTGGGTATCGAGGATGTAGAGCATTGGCATATGTGGAAAAAGAGTGAATTTTTGAATTAGGTTCATCAATTTCCATGATGTCGAGCTTATGAATTACCATGATGGTACCATTGCTTGTTGCATCTTTGCGAGATGCATGATTGGGCGACGAATATGATGGTGTTACTTGGAATGACAATGCATGGTTGTAGAATTTATGGACGAAGACATGGTTGTATCATTGATGAGCATGGTATCCAATTAGGAGTCTGACTAGACTACACTGTAGTGGGAAGACATCGAAGGAGTCAATGGGTGAGATGCTAACTTGGCATAACAAGCCTTAATAACACTCATCATGAACTATATATATATATATATATATATATATATATATATATATATATATATATATATATATATATATATGGGTAGAGTTCCAAGATAAATATAACATTTTGTATTTGTGGAGCAGTGGGGGGGGGGGGTATGGTCTTCACTGTAGATATACAATGTGTACTATTTCTTGTACAAATAAGGCTGTAACAAACCATCTAAATCGTATTTGGAATGGATATTCACATGGTAATGAGTTGTTTTGGGGGAGCCAATATAGTCTCCAAGACATCTCTTCTGATATATTCTGGGAAGTGGTATTTGATTGGGTTGCTTATGTTGGATACCATGTCTTATATAATTTGTGGCGAGATGTACCAGAGGTTGAAGAAATAAAAGGCGTGCATGTCCTTGCTTTTTCCCAGGCCTTCTAGAATGTGTTTCAATAAAGTTCCTTAGGCACAAGTGGATTTACCTAGTGTGAACATTATCCCTTTTCACAATCCTTAAAGGTTGTGATTGACAAGTTGAAATATTCCCAAATGTTTTACTGTTGCTGTGCGCCTTGTTGTTTCCAATTTAAACCTTTTTTTTTCACATTTTGTAACATTACAATGATCAATAACTTTGTCAAACTCCTCAACTGCCCATGAAACCTGGTTTCCAATTTAAACATTGTTTTTCCGCATTTTGTAACAACAATGATGAATAACTTTGTCAACCTCCTAAATTTCCCATTGCTTAGTGCGTTTTATTTGACATTATTGTTTCCCTCTTTATCCCCTTTTCCAATTGGTGTGGTGTTTTACTCACCTTCAAAAAGTATCACATAGCACAATGATAAATTTTGGCGGAATATATTTCCTTATTTTAACATAATAATTAGGATTTAAGCAGGAAACTCAGCGCCTTACATTAGTATAAAAAAAATCTATAATGAAAATGAAATTGAATTGTATGAAAATCCTTATGCACTTGAACACTAACATTCATGAACCCTGAACTGAACTTTAGAGAAGAAAATTTCTGCTTCAAATTGAGAAGAGAACTTGAATGTAAGATACCTTCCTGGAAAATCCTTAAATTTCTCACCTAAAAATTTGAGTTTTATTGGGTCTAGTAATTGATAAATTTCATCAAACAATTGAAATGTGTCTTGCTGAAAGTATATTTCTTTGATATGTCACTTAAAATAACAAGTACAATGTCAAGGAAATATAAACATACCTGAAACCAACAATAATAATTTTATTATGTACTCAGAAATCTCACATAGGTAGCCATTAACTACTCATCAACTATATATATCAGCCTCCCAAAATTACAATGAAAGCTCAAAAATATGTATTTCACACTTGGACGATTTAATATCTTGTGGACAAAGAATAAAAGTATAATTTAAGATGAACCTGGGTTTATACTTCAACGAGAGGCCCTTCAAAATATAATTATGAATGGAAATCTCCAAAATAAGAGGGTTGTCTCATGAAATGAACTCAGAATAGAGCAGCTCGACCCAACTTCCATAATTCTACAAAGAAGCACCACTTTCTCCATATTTGAGATAAATATTGTGCCCAACATAGTATACATGTAGCAAACTCGACCCAACATGTAATATAGGGACTTGACCTTAGGCTTCAACAAGTTTCAATCTCCTTTAATAGCTGAACTCACACCCTTTTGGACAATAACTCCTGGTTGTGACTCGACCCTTGTATATATTGATATCGACCCCTCTTTGGCAATAAGATTCAACCTCAATGAATGTTTATAGTACAACCCCCACAAAGAATAAAACTCAACATGTAAACAACCAGTGATTGAACGAAAGGAAGGGAACTCACCCCAACTTTTAAATGAAGAGAACTCATCCCTCTAGGATAACTGATTCGACCTTTTTCCAACAATGTTGAACTTGGACTTGTAACATAGATTGACCCACCCACTTTAGCAATGATGCTCAACCCCAACACCAGTGAACTCGTCCCCCCTTATGGCTCAGATTTGGGCTTGGACACTTGATAACCTCTTGAGTATTTTCACCTTGTCAAAGATATATGAAAAACTCAAAGTTAGAAGATAAAATCAATTGATAAAACTTTTTTCCTCTATTATTTTCCACAAATCTTCTTCTTCCTGGTAGCACAATGGCGAAATTTGAGTGGTTCTGCTCTCTAAACCAACCAAGGTGTATAGTTTCAACACGAAAGCTAGCAATAACAACTAGGGTTTATCAAACCCTTAACTTTTTTCCAAAATATCTCAAAAAAATCCATTTTTTCTCAAATGACAAATGATAGAATGAAGAAAGACTCTTCACTTTTTCCTTTTTTTTATAACTCAGTGCCAATTTTTGTTGGCATTTTACATTTTTATTTTTATAAAGCCACTTTAAAAACTTTTCATTTTATAAATTAAAGGTGACTTTTCATTAACCTAAGATCTAACTTATTTTTTATCCATTTAACATTTTTTTCTAAGTGATTCATATTTCCTTCGTTAATTTTTTCCTCGCCTTAGCCTACAGAAACTTCTTAGGCTAGCGGAACCCTCTCTTTCTCTTATGCCTCATAAACGGTTGGAGACATTACATTGAACTTTCACTCTATTATTAGAAAAATACCATTTGGAAAATAGTATGCACAAATCGCTCTAAATAAGTACGTTTGCCAAACCATCCATCATAAGAAGTAGATCCAATGTGAAGGATGATATCTACGACCCAGCCATGCTATAATCCTTGTTCAAAGAGCATCTTTGTTTTTGATGAGCATTGTTTTATTTAAAGATGAAAAACCATTTTTTAAAAATTACCCCTAATTGCACATTAAATACCTTTCAAAGTATCTTCCTCATCTAACAACTCACTTAGACATCGAAATGAAGATCCATAGAATGTGACTTGTATATAGCGGATATTTTTAAACCTCCACTAAAATATCCAGAGCAAAATCCATTCTAATTTCAAGCACTGGTTTAAGCATTGGTGGGAAGGATTATGATATTAATAATATACAATTGGAGTCATTTAATTTTAATTAATTTTAATTTTATTTTTTATTTTTTTATTTTATTTTATACCAAGAGCAAGATCCATTCTAATTTCAAGCACTGGTTTAAGCATTGGTGGGAAGGATTATGATATTAATAATATACAATTGGAGTCCTTTAATTTGGTAGTTTAGTTTTTTAATTTATTTTTATATTTATCAAAAAAAAGTTTGTGCATTTATTTTAGGTGAAATGATTTAAACAATAACAATGTAAACCGGTTGCTTTTAAGTTAAATGATTTGAACAATAACAATGTAAACCAGGAATTAGTTGAATAAAAGATATCAAAAAGGTTAATCTGGTGGCATTTATTTTAAGAGAATAAAAGATATCAAAAAGGTTAATCTGGTGGCATTTATTTTAAGAGAAATGATTTGAGCAATAACAATGTCAACCAGTTTTGCAAAAGAGATTTACAATGGTAAGTTGAAACCCACCCATTTGTTTGATTGAGTCTAATTTCTCTGTTGGATCTAGAGTTATGCAATACTTACAATGGCATTGTTTCATCTCATCTGCACAAAATTTGGATTGGACTGAACTTTGATTATACTTTAATTTTCTACCAAATTCTTATAAGATTTATGATAGGAAAAAGATATTATAAAAATAAGATTAATTTACATATTGACTTCATATATTACAAATGAAAATGTGCGGTTGGAAATAACATAGTGCATTGATTACACAGTGTTTGCTCATTCCTATACTTTGGATTCTTAATCCAATTAAATGTGGACACAATCTTCAAAAGATAATGTCCATTAAAAAATATTCAACAAATTTATTGACAATAAACATGCCATATTTGCTCATTTCGAAAAAGTTGAGTCATGATATATTTGAGTTAATTAAAATTTTTGGTGGGTGGAAAAAAAATTATATATTAAAAATTAGATTATAGGTTTGAAAATGTTAAAATTTATTGGAAAATTATATACAATGTCAAAGACAAGGGGAGCGGAAGGGTTAGGGATGAGATGCACAAACTGGGTGGTTGTAACCCAGGAGGGTCTGCGCAATGCAACACTGGTTAGAGGGCTGTGCAGCGGGCTGGAGTTGGGTGTGCCAAAGCATAATCAAAAGGAAAGATAGAGGGAATTTACTGTGAGTTTCTCTGGGCTGAGGGCTCATCCTTTTATAAGGTTTGGGACACATGTGGGGGGATGGTAATGAGTGCGCCTCGCACGCAGCTGCGTACCATAACCAATTTCCTGAGCAGGCTCGAGGGAAGAGTGATGGATGATAGTCAGTTCAATCCTGTTAATCATTTATGATGATTGCTGCAGAAGGGTACCCTGGAGAGGGTAGTGTTGTGCCCAACATCTCATCATCATGCCTTATCATGTTTGTCTCATACGAATGGCTAACGGTTTGAAGATCTGCAGCGGGTGAGGCTTTGCGCAAAAGATCTCCGTCCTCAAGGGTATGGGAGAGATGATTATCATTCATGCCACTTTTGTCACCCGCATCCGAGGAGAACACATAAAGATAAGTTGACACTAAATATCCAAAACAATTAAAGAAAGAACCAAGAAAATTAGATAAATTTAATAGAAATAAAAATGAATTATTATGATGAAAATAATATATATGTGTGTGTGTGGGGAAAAATATAAAATAAAGAAGACCATCATGAAGAGAGTGCAAAAAATCAACTCTTACTTAATTTCCAACCATTATTCTTGTTGAGATTCTTTGCATGTTTCTCAATAGCCTTTCATAAATTCTTATGATGAAAGTGATCAATCTTAGCAATGACCAAGAAATATCCTGTATACTTTTTTGGAAACTCTAATATCAGTAACTTTCACAAACTATGATTTAAAAAATATTGTCTAGTTTCCTAAAAACAAACGACATCAACTAAAATAACTAATAAATATACATATAATATACCACTTTCACTAATCAATAAAATACCAAAATTTAAATAAATAAATATAAAAAAAGCAAAAAAGCAAAAAAAAAAAAACTTAGTAATGAAGCAAATTATCACAACATCATTATCTTTCCCTATGCATTCTTTTATATAAAATACTTGTCATTTATGTACTGTGTAAATCAATGCATAAATATATTTACTAATGAAGCAATATATCATTCTCTATAACTCTTCTTCTTTTTAATAGTGAAACTTTCATTTATTTCCTCCACTTTTCTCAATTGTAGTTTTAGTTCAAGTAGTTGAGGGATGTTTTCTCCCTCACCAAAATTCAATTCCTATTAGTGAATTATTGAATTCACATTTAGTAATATATAGTTGTAATTACCTCGAATCCTATGCTGTGTCTTTATCCACTTTAATTAGAATTTTTTTTTTTTTTTTTTTTCCAATAAATCTTAACATTTTCAAACCTATATAATCTAATTTTTAATATATAATTTTTTTCAACCTACCAAAAATTTTGATTAACTCGAATATATCATCACTCGACTTTTTGGAAATGAGCAAATATGGCATGTTTATTGTCAATAAATTTGTTGAATATTTTTTAATGGACATTATCTTTTGAAGATTGTGTCGACATTTACTTGGATTAAGAATCCAAAGTATAGGAATGAGCAAACACTGTGTAATCAATGCACTATGTTATTTCCAACCGCACATTTTCATTTGTAATGTATAAAGTCAATATGTAAATTAATCTTATTTTTATAATATCCTTTTCCTATCATAAATTTTATAAGAATTTGGTAGAAAATTAAAGTATAATCAAATTTCAGTCCAATCCAAATTTTGTGTAGATGAAACAATGCCATTGTAAGTATTGCATAAGTATTATATTAATAGAGATAGATTCATAAAAATGAAATAATTAAAATATTAAGTAAAGCCTCTTCTTTTGAAGCCTTTTTCTTGCCTTATCGAGCAATGGCTCCTAGATTACACCAAAGAACCATAAGAGGTGGACAGAGAGGGGCTCTCCCTGGACGTTACCATCGTGGAGCGGACAACCGTTTGGAGTCTGTTGAAGGCTCCTCCTCTGGCAACTTTGCGAGATAGAGCCCCGATCCTGAGTAGGAGGAAGGAGTTTCGGTGTAAGCTGCACAGAGAGGTAGTCGCGGGCCCCAAAAGTCTACCATCGTGCACCAGGCGCACCCCTGCCTCGCAAGACTGATATGCTGCCGGCTCAGGTGGAGGAAGACGATGAAACTGATGTTTGGATTATTGATTCTGAAGGAACTTGGATGCGCGTCCCTAACGCTAAGGATCCAGAGTCCCCCATCCTCTACGCACCTGTCCCCAAACCCATGCATCCAGTGGCAGATTCTGAGGAAGTGGCAGCGCAAGCGTACTCCTGCCCCATAGAGGAGGAAGCACTCGACAGTGATGATGAAGCTAAAGATTGAGGACTACGAAGCTGCTCAGTTCTTCCTTGGTTTTTGTCAAGCATGCTACCACAAGGGAATCTCAAGTTATACTCTTGCTTCTGCATATTTTGTAATATCTTGATACATCAGTGTTGCTGAGCATTTTGTAATTTCCTGTCTCAAGTACTTTCCGCGCTGGTTTCCTCCATGGAGGCAGCCCCGAAACCGAGCAACTAAGGCTGGGATTGACTAAACATAGCTTGCCAACCCCGCCTGTAACATATGTGATGTTTCTTTTCTCAAATTAATATAAAATAGCCTAATTTACTAAAAAAACAAAAAAACTTATCTTTATATATTCTATATATAATAACATATAAAAATATATTTTATTCTTATAATAATATTTAATAATAATATAAATTTTATTTTCCTTTTATTTGTTTTTTTAATATTATTTTCCTTTTATTTGTTTTTTAAGGATATGTGTGAGATATTAAGATATATAAAATAATAGTTTGAAAAATATAAATCAATTTTTTTTTTTTAATAATTCTTTGTATATATGTTTGAGATATTAAGATATATATAATAAGGGTTTGAAAAATATAAACCATTATCTCTTTTATGTTTTTAATAATTCTTTGTATTTAATATAGTGGTTATTTTTCCCTTTCTTTTTATTTCTTATATTAATCTTCTATAATATTATTTATAAAATTTGAATTTTAGTACCTAATGTTCATCCTAATTGGTTTCGTTAATCTAATTTAGTCTCTTAGTTATTATAATACAGTTTTTAAATTTAATAGTAATACGATATGATAATAATTTTACTTCATATTTTAATTATTTCATTTTTATGGATCTATCTCTATTAATATAATATTAATTTAGTTTTTTTTTTTCATTTCCTAAATATTTTGTTTTGTTTGTTTGTTTATTTGTTTATTATATATATATATATATAATCTATCTATTTATTTATTATTTATTATTATTATTATTATTTGTTTATATGTTAAGTGGTTTTAGTTCATCAAATGGCTTGAAAAACCACGACCCAAGCGCATCTAAGTTATCAAAATTACTTGAGGATCGCACCCGACTTTGGCCACTCCAACCCTTAACATGACTGGATTTTTGCCCGCGAAGTTTCAAACTAGTGACCTTCACATCAAGGAGTGACTTAACAATACATGCCATCGCCTTCTATTCTATGCCCCATGGGCTATTTTATTATTATTTTTTATAACTAATTGTTTTTATATTTTTATTAGATAATATTTTGATCATACTCTATATCCTAACGTTCATTTTAAAATTAATAAATATATAGTTTTTTTAATCTTATTTTCTAACGTTTATTTCCAGAACATGATGTACCTCTGTTATTTATATCTAATGATGTTTTTCATCTTCGTCTTGAGGATGAGCCACATTAGATTGTTCGAAATTTTGACTAACAACTAATGATGTGATTTATCCGAAAAACATTCTCAATAAGACTAGATTTATAAAAATGTAGCGAGGTTGCTAGTAAACTAGATAAACATGAGATATGTAGAAACCCAAAAAGAGAAACATTTTGTTGACACTGTAAACCATGGTATCAGTCAAGTGGAGGTGGAAAACATCTATTAGAGTTGTTTGTGTGCCTAGGGATATTGGGCATTTGCGTCGAGAAGGGATGGCTTCAATTTGTGCAAGAAGAAGGGCCATGTCATGGTGCTCATTAATGAACATTTCTCGGCGCTCTGCCCCGATGTCATATTGTTGTACAAAAATATCTGGTTTTGCTTCGTTTCTCTTCAATAATACTTTTTCGAGGAGAGCTTTACTATGCCAGTATAACTCCATAGTGTAGAATTGGCTTTGCCTCCCATAAGTGTGCCTTAGGTCAGGAACCCACTCAACTATGGAAGCCAAAATGTTTGCATTAGTTAACTCTTCATGTTTGCCATAAATTTTGTTGCAACATGTTTCAATTCAAGTTGGATATGATCAGGGGTTTGTGAATGATATCAATGGGTAGCAATGTGGGCACGGTAACAACCATTCGCACTGCCTTCAACATAGCTAGAGGAGCCTCTTTGACTATTAGCTCGTTGTTTAGGCATAGTAATCAAAACAAATGAGGTAGTGTATCAAGTTGCTAAGGGACTGTGCTGCTTGTGTGTAAAGTGCTTAAGTAGAGGAAGGAGTAGGGGTGAATGTATCAGTGTAGTAAACCAAGTGTCTGAGAGTTTCTTGGTCAGGATGACTCGAGGGTGAAACCAAGGCAATAGATGAGGTAATGTGCCAACAATAAACACAACACCCTCAATTTCAAAGCTGGGTCCCTACCAAGATAACTGAAATCTGGAATGACTCAACCACCACACCCACAATAAAGTAAAAATAAATCATATAATGTAACATAACACAATAACCCCAATTTCAAATCCAAGTCTCCACCGAGAAGAATGAAGAGTAAAACTACCAACAAACTTTGCAAACACAGTGAAAGTGAACCATTGCGTGTGTTGTCGGGGACGTAGAGAATCTAGGGAATAAAATACCTAGGTCCAAACACATAAATGTGGAGAGGTCTAGGTGAGACATACCAACTTACCGCTTGCTTTTGCAAGTGACGCCAACCGAACCCGAACTGCTAGGCTGAGAGGAAGCACAATTCAATCATTGTCCTAGTTGCGAGAAATCTAAGCTCAAGTGGCGATTGGGAGACCATTTGCACAAAACACCACCTTGTATCAATTTATGAACTTGACTTGTATTCTAGGTGAAGGGTTGGCAATGGAGGAAACGAGGGTGACCAAGTTTGAAGGACCTGGTTCGTCCCCCAAGAGAAATATGGAAATAACAAATAGAATTAGCAGCAACACAACGCGTGTCAAGGTTGAAGGCATAGTCCCCAAGATGGAGCAGGATGAAGGGAGCAGATAGAAAAATGAGGGAGGGATGCAATTCCTTATCCATGGGAAAATCCCGAATCGACACCTTGCGCAATGAATGTGGTATCATGAGTTCAACAATGTGTGTGTTCATCATGCAAAGTGTAAGCATTTTGGGAATGGGACGACCCTACTTCCCCCCTCTATTGAGAGAGATGATTGTGTGTCATCTCATCACTCCTATTACCTTGGTTTATCACCCCTTTTGGAGAAGCTTAATTATGTATATACTTGCATATATATATATATATATATAAAACAATGTAGACGTGAGTGATAATTCTTACCGAATTTTGTTAAATACATGAAATTTGGGGTTAAAGTAAGAAAGACATGCTCACTAAGTTGGAAACTCAGTCACAAATAGATTTTGAAAAAATTAACCTGCAAGTAATTATTTTGTTGAACCTATACAAATCTAGTATAATTACGTGGTATGTTCTTATTTAACAATACTTCTTTTAGAAAGTAGCACTATCCCTAGTATATCTCTTATACCATCACTATATTTAACTTCTCCTATACTATCACTATATTTAAAGAATTAAAGAAAGGAAAGAAAGGTTAATAGGTGGGTCAATTTCCAACTATTTGTATTTAATTAAAGGTAAGGTGCACAACCAACAATATTATGGTCAACGAATACAAATATATCTCGCATTACTATATAAAACCATTGAGTAAGGATGAAGCCCATTGTTTGTCTGTTTAGCAATGCATCACTAATATAAGTTTTTGCATTAGTCAAACTCTTGTATAAAATCTCTCTTTGAAGTAAATGTTTATATATTACTTGATAGCTCTTACATAGTTGGCATCAATATTATACAAATTGAAAATGTTGGTCTCTCGCACTCGATCACTTAAACTTACTCAACATAAGTAATCTCCACTAAAGATATGAATGAGAAGCATATAACTTAAATTTAGAGGTTCTTAAATTGAAATATAGATTTCTTCCGCAGATCGGTATTCACATCTTCTTCCGCAGGATTCTAGAGTTCCAACTCTCGGTGCTCTTGGCCCTCTGCAGTACAAAGGACTTGAACTCGCTCGGATACAAACTCTCGGTGCTCTGCGGTTTTCGGAGGTTGATCCCTTGAGATAGGCAACGAAACCTGAGGCAATCTTTCATATCTGAGGTGTCGAAGTCTACATATGTGGCAGGGGTGAGCCTTTTTTCTGAAGAAATGCGAAGTTAGTGAAGTGATCTTCTGAGGCAAAATATGTCGAATCTCTAAGGTTGGATCGTGATCACGCAGAGGATTGGTCATTTAATTGGATCATCCTGAAGCTAAGTGTGAAGGGCTCCTTGAAGCAATCGCAGTCTTAACAATTCAAGGTCAAACTAAAACCTAGGCACCTTTCAGTAACAATAATTTTCCTGCGGCAACGCGCGATTACATTTGTATAGGGGATTGCCGAAGAAGGAAATCGTTCTGAAATGGTCTACCTGGGAGGGCATATTTCTGAAGGAAACGACTTCTAGAGCAAGTCGAAGGTCTAAAGGAGACATTAAATGGGGCCCCTTAAGTAACCAAGAACATCCTATAACATAAAGTCGAATTCTCGGTGGTTGAATGCGAGTTCTGTGCATGTATTTAGAGTCGGGTCAGTGCCACTTCTGATCATTTGAAACCACAGGCTCAATGAGAGACCGAAGTTCCTGAACCTTGAGCATTTGCAGATGTGGCAGAAGTTTGCAAAACATTAGCTTACAACGAGTAAAAGCACCGAGTTCATAACTGCTCAGAATTTCCAGCCCAATAGAGGAAAATTGGGAGCGAAACTAGAGGTTGAAGGTTGAGCGAGGATTGAATACCAGAGGAAAAAATCAGAGGGAAATACAACTTTGATAGTATGGTTTTCAGCTTCGCGAAGATAATTGCTGGCCCAGTCCCGTCCGCCTTTGAGAGTCAAGCTCCTGCCCATATTGTCAGTGAAGCCCCAACTCTCACTGTGTAGGTGGTCAAGGTCTCACTGGATGAGGCCTTCAAGTTTTCTGAAAGTGCCTTAATCTATCGGTTTAATGGCTTTTGGCCGCCGCTGATAGCGCTCCACAGTTGGATCTCGGAGGTATGGAAGCCTCTCATTTCTGATGAAATTAATATCTACCCCTGTGCTAAGGTTTTCTTTATAGTAGATTTTGAAAACTCTGAAAGCAGACAATGCATTTTAGATTTCGGCCCTTGGTTTTGGGAAAACTTGGGCTTATTCATGAAGCCATGGAATCCATCTTCGACCCCTCAACAACAATCTTAACCTCAACATCAATGTGGGTCAGATTGCCAAACCTACCTTTGCATCTTTGGAATCTCTCCTCGCTAAAAGCCATTGGAAATGAAATTGGGAAATTTTACTGCATGTACCTAGAAACAGAGGAATATGTCGGAACCACCTATGCACGCATCTGTGTAGAAATGGACTTCAGCGCCAGATTCCCAGCTGAAATAATCCAAACAAGAAAAGACTATGTATCGAACCAGAAACTCGACTATGAAAGTGTCCTCTTCAGATGTCGATCCCGCTATGGGACAAACCATCTAGCCAAAAATTGCCCAAAAGTCTCCCAGAAAAATTCTGCTAGAAAGAATCACCATAGATCTACATGGTGGGAAGGAGCACAAAAGGAACATTACACTGTCATCAAGGAAGAATACTCTCCAGAAAACTTTGAATCACAAGAAATCAGGGAAGAAAGAAACAACCCTCAAGACAAGCAGGGGGAAAGACCCGCCCAACAACAAAAAAACGAACTAGACAGCCCCTCAAACATAAAAAAATTATGAGGATTCGAATACCGTGCAAAAAAAAACTTCATTTTGCAGCAAAGCAGATCTCTCAGATCCCGAGGATAAGACACCAGTGTCCCAAGATCCAGAAGAGATGAAGGAGGTGCAAGATAAAGAAAGTTGGAAGACCGCAGAGAAGAAAAAGAAAATTACAACACCAATCTTGCCAAGAAAGACGAGAAGCCAGACAATTAAGAAATAAGAAAATTATATGTCCAATAGACCAAAGTTTGGTCTCAGTGGGCGTTAACCATCATCATCATCATCATCAGAATATGGTTAAATAAAAAATGCATCCCATTTATATCATGATATGGTATGGCCAAGTAAAAAATGCACCATATATTTTAATTTATTAACTTATTTTAAATTAATTAACATTCTTGTAAAAACATTTAAAGAGTATCATAAATATCTTAAAAATATAAAATAATTTATATTATTAATGTTTTTGTTATTTATTATATAGCAATTTATTTATTTTGCAATTGTATTATATAATAATAATTATATTTATATGATTTTTTTTGTTTTAGTTTATTTTGACGAGAAATATTTTCATGTTTTATATAAAAATAATATAGTTTAGTTATCCAAAGAGTATTTAGACAACAAGGCTCAAAGCCATAACAAGGAATATTCATTATGAAATCAACATTTCACATGCAAAAATTGAACTTAGAGAGGACATTTTTCCCAACCATCCAAATTAAGTTCAATTAGCTATATTATTTTATTTTATTTTATTTTATTTATTTATTTTTATTTTTGTTTTTTAACTAATTAACAAGTGTGCCTTAGGCCATGAACCCACTTAGCTATGGAGGCCAAAATGTTTGCATTAGTTAACTGTTCATGTTTGCCATAAATTTTGTTGCAACATGTTCCAATTCAAGCTGGATAGGATCAGGAGTTTGTGAATGATATTGATGGGTAGAAATGTGGGCACGGTAATAACCACTCGCACTGCCTTCAACATAGCTAGTGGAGCCTCTGTGATTATTAGCTCGTTGTTTAGGCATAGTAATCAAAACAAATGAGGTAGTGTATTAAGTTGTTGAGGGACTATGCTACTTGTGTGTAAAGTGCTTAAGTAGAGGAAGGAGCGAGGGTGAATGTATCGGTGTAGTAAACCAAGAGGCTGAGAGTTTCTTGGTCGGGATGACTCGAGGGTGAAACCAAGGCACTAGACGAGGCAACGTGCCAACAATAAACACAACGCCGTCAATTTCAAAGCTAGGTCCCTACCAAGATAACTGAAATCTGGAATGACTCACAACCACCACACCCACAATAAAGTAAAAGTAAACCATATAATGTAACATAACGCAGTAACCCCAATTTCAAATCCAAGCCTCCACCAAGAAGAATGAATAATAAAACTACCAACAACCTTTGCAACCAAAGTGAAAGTGAACCATTGCATGTGTCGTTGGGGACGTAGAGAATCTAGGGAATATAATAATTAAATAAAGCAAAATGCAACACACACACAACGTGAGATAGAGCTCACAAAACTTGTTGTTAGCTCAACGAAGACATTACATATTTATAGCATAGGCACTCACCTAATCTTCCTAAGTTTGAGGCAACAATCCTGAACTGGTGGAACTAAACTCTAATTATAAAACTCTCGTTCAACAAACCATAACCACTCCTATTTCTACATTATTCTAGATTATTCTCACATCCTCCCTTAATGGAGAAATGGATTTCTACAACACCTAATTTACTTCTAAAAACTTCAAACTTGAGTTTACCAAGAGGCTTGGTAAAGATATCAGCCATATTATCCTTGCTATTACAAAATACTAAATCAATTTCATTTGATTCAATCTTCTCTCTTACAAAGTGGTATTGCAGCTCAATGTGTTTTGATCTGGCATGATATATTGGATTGTGTGCTAATTTGATAGCACTTTGATTATCACAATTTATGCATGTTGAACCACTTTGCTTCTCTTCGAGATCTGCAAGAATTCTCCGCAACCAAACAACTTCACAGCTGGCATTGGTCAAAGCTTTGTACTCAGATTCTGTTGATGATAAAGAAACAATTGGTTGTTTCTTACTACTCCATGACACAATCCCTGATCCTATATGAAATGCATAGCCAGAGGCAGATCGCCTGTCATCAGGATTTCCTGCCCAATCTGAATAAGAAAAACCTGTCAGTGCAACATCAGATTCATCAGTATACATAATACCTAAATTGATTGTTCCTTTTAAGTATCAGAGAAATTTCTTTGCAGCATTCCAGTGATTTCCTGAAGGCTTAGCCATAAAATGACTAAGGATACTGACTGAGTATGCAATGTCTGGTCTAGTAGTGGTGAGATAGTTCAGACTTCCCACCAACTGACGATATAAAGTTCCATTTGCCTCTTTAGTTCCATCTTCTTTGTACAACTTTGCATTCTGTTCTAAGGGAGTTGACATAGCTTTGCAATCACTCATATTATACTTTTTAAGAATTTTCTTTGTGTATTTACTTTGAGTGATCAATGTTTTACCTGGCTCTCTCCATACCTCAATTCCTAAACAGTAATGCAATTCACCCAGATCTTTTATTTCAAATTCCTGAGACAACTGAATTTTAATTTCTTCAATTAACTTGTAAGCACTGCCCGTGATAATGAAATCATCCACATATAAAGATATTAAAGAAACATTTCCTTCTTCATCTTTCTTAACATACAGGTTAGGATCATTTTTGCTTTTGACAAACCCATTCTGATAAAATAAGGTATCAATATTTACATACCAGGATCTCGGCGCCCGTTTCAAACCATATAAGGCTTTTCTTAACCTGCAGACTAGATGCTCCTGTCCCTGTTTGACAAACCCTTCAGGTTGAACCAGATAAACTTCTTCCTTTAAATCACCATTTAGAAAAGCAGATTTGACATCCAATTGATGTATATTCCAATTATGTTTTGTAGCTAAGGCAACCAGCACTCTAATTGTATTCAATTTAGCTACTGGTGCAAAAGTATCTTCATAATCAATTCCCTCCTGTTGAGCATATCATTTTGCAACTAATCTCGCCTTGAATTATTCAATGCTACCATCTACTTTAAATTTAGATTTATACAACCATTTGCTTCCAATTGGAACTTTGTTTTCAGGGAGTTCAACTAATTCCCATGTTTGATTTTTCATAACAGAGTCATATTCATCATTCATAGCATTTCTCCATTGTTCATGCTCTTTAGCTTGTTCATAATCAACTGGTTCTACAACATTCATGATATTAGACATCAAGGAATAATCTCTATACCTTGCAGGAAGCTGGGTTTGTCGGGTTGACCTTCTTGGTTCTACAATACCTGTTGGAGTTCCATCCATGATTCTCCTGCTTTGAGGTGAATCTTCCTCTCGTGATGAATCACTGCTGCTGGATGTGCTCATGCTTATTTCATTCTGATCTTGAACCTGTACCTGTACCTGTTCCTGTTCCTGTTTAACCAAAGTATCAATTTTGACATGATCATCATTAGATATATGCCAAGCATCATTCATTGTATCACTTTTATCAGCATTCTCATGAAACACCACATCTCAACTTGCAAACAGTTTATGTGAACTGAGATCAAACAATTTATATGCTTTCTGATCTGTACAATACCCAATAAAAACACACTTGATTTACCTTGCATCAAGCTTTATTCTATTATCCTTAGGAATATGTGCAAAGGCAATACATCCAAATACTCTTAAATGACTGACATCAGGTTTATGACCATAAAGAATCTCAAAAGGAGTTCGAAAAGCTAATTTCTTAGTGGGACTTCGATTCTTCAAATAAACAACAGTATTAATGGCTTCTGCCCAGAAACCATTATAAATGTTTTAACCTTGAAGCATACTGTGAGCACACTCCACCAATGTTCTATTCCATCTCTCAGCAACACCATTTTGCTGAGGAGTATGAGGTACTGTGAACTGTTGTTGGATCCCATGAAATTTACAATACCTGTTAAATGCTCCTGATTATATTCACCACCCTGATCTGATCTGAGAATTTTAATGTATTTGCCTGTTTGATTTTCAATCAAAGTTCTGAATTCTTTAAAATACTCAAAGACATCACTTTTTCTTCGTATGAAATAGACCCATGTATATCTAGATCTATCATCAACAAAAATAAGAAAGTAGGAAGCACCACCAAGCGACCTAGTTTGCATAGGTCCACATACATTAGTGTGAATTAATTCAAGTACATCATATTGTCTTTTCTCTGTATGAACAGGAAACTCCTCTCTATGCTGCTTACCAAGTGCACAAGCTTCACATGGTAAATGTTCACACTTCATAACAGGAAGACCTTCAACCATTGTTTTTCTTTGCAACAACAATAAATCATTGTAATTTAGGTGCCCATACCTATGATGCCATAACTCTGCTGTTGACGTTGTTGTGGATGTCAATGCAACATGATGCTTCATCGTCACATCCAATTTATACAATCCACCAACCCTGGTACTAGTTGAAACAATCCTGTAGCGATCCTGAACATCTTTCACAATACACCCCAATTTACCAAATTCCACTTTTAAATTATTATCAGTGATAGTTGAAACATATGTCAAATTATTTTTAATACCAGGAACATACATCACATCATGAATATGTCTCATTTGTCCATTAGGTAAGTACACACTTATTACGCCATAGCCTTGGACTTTATGTGATCTGTTATCTCCTAGGTAAATGTGTGTGCCATCAGTTTTCTCGTAATATTTATAATACCATTATTTATTACAAGTCATATGAGTTGACGCACCAGAATCTATGAACCAAGCAGTCTCATCATTAGTTTCAACAGATAATGCAACATTAGAAAGAAACAATTTAAGATTTTTAAATCCATCAGTAACTGAAGTGTCTCTGCTCACGAAATTTCCATTATGCCTTCTATGTCTCTGATTTGATTCATGGTTCTTTCTTCTATAACAATCTTTAACTAGATGTCCAGGTTTTCCACAATAATTACATTCAATATTTCTCTTAACATAAGAATCAAGATGTGTCATACCTTTCTGCTTTGCTTGAAAACGGCCTCTGTTCCTGTCCCATGGTCTCCCTCGGAATGATCTTTTACCTCTTGCAATCAATGCCAAATCAGAATCATTTGAATCCAGTTCAAAATATTTCATTCTCTCTTCTTCTTGAAGAAGAATTCCAGCCAATTCATCAAATGTAGGAGGCGTTTGTCTAGCTGAGAGTGCTGAAATAAAGACTTTATAGTCTTGGACTAAACCCTTCAAAGCGACAGTTACTAAATCGCTACTAGACACTTTTTCACCAATGTCACCAAGCTTATCGCTTAAGTCTTTAATTCTAGAAACAAAGTTGCTGATGCTTTCATTGGCTTCCATTTTGATAGATAGTAGCTTTGTTTTTAAAAATAAAATGCGGTTTGCATTAGTAGTTTCATACAAACCTTTGAGAGTTTTCCACGTGTGCTTTGAAGATTTACAGTCCCGAATGTGAGGAATGATGTTGTCCTTTACAGACATGCGCAACATCTTTTTCGCTCTCATTTCTCGCTTATCCCAATCTGGAATCGCGGCGGCAACAACAGGCTTGGGCTCGTCACCTTTGACAATCGTCTAGAGGTTGTATGCCTTGAGAATGGTGACCAGCTTAAACTTCTAATTGATGTAGTTTTCACCATCAAGTTTGGTGGATTCATTTAAATATGAATAGGCAAGAGGATTAGCCATTGTTTTCAACAGCAATGACCATATTCAATTGAAAAAAATTAATTCACTGCAATGATCCTACACCAAATTCGATTAATTGCAAGAAATTAATCCTGCAATGATTAACGCCGGCTCTAGCTTTACACAAGAGCAACGTTCAATTCTTGAATTTATTTAATTTATCAAAATACTAATAGCGAAGTGCTTCTGCTTAAAGCCACGTTGTGCAATTAAAAATTAAAATCAATCCACCTTGGTGATCCCAATGTAAATTTTCCAGGCATATACACTACGTGTATACCATGGCATCTTTTAAAGAATGACATTCACTCTTAACGGCGATGACGACTTCCCTTATTATCGGCTTCTAGGAAAACTTGCGAAGAGAGGTACAAAAGCATGTGAGTGAGAAACAAAGCTCTTGCAAATTTTTGAATGTTCGGTTGGCAGATTGTTCTTTAGGAAAGATGAGGCCACCAGTTCGAATTCGGCGTGAGGTAGATCAAGGCGGAGCTTCGGCTTGTCCCGCAGGTGCCCGACATTGAAGAAAATGACGAGGGAATACGATTTGGACTTGGCCTTCACGGCGAAGCGCTCCAACGAAGAGTCATCCAGGTGGATGACTCCGGCTGTGGACCTAGACTGTAAATTCACCAGTCTAGACTCTAGCTCTGATACCAAATTAAATAAAGCAAAATGCAACACACACAACGTGAGATAGAGCTCACAAAACTTGTTGTTAGCTCAATGATGACATTCCATATTTATAGCATAGTCACTCACCTAATCTTCCTAAGTTTGAGGCAACAATCCTGAACTGGTGGAACTAAACTCTAATTATAAAGCTCTCGTTCAACAAACTATAACCACTCCTATTTCTACATTATTCTAGATTATTCTCACAATAATACCTAGGTCCAAATGCATAAATGTGGAGAGGTCTAGGTGAGGCATACCAACTTACTGCCTACTTTTGCAAGTGATGCCAACTGAACCCGAACTACTAGGCTGAGTGGAAGCACAATTCTATCATCGCCCTACTTACGGGAAATCTAAGCTTGAGTGGTGATTGGGAGACCATTTGCACAAAACACCACCTTCTATCTACTTACGAACTTGCCTTGTGTTCTAGATGAATGGCTGGCAATGGAGGAAACGAGTGTGACCAAGTTTGGAGGACCTAGTTCACCCCCCAAGAGAAATATTGAAACAAAAAATGGAATTAGAAACAACACAATGTGAGGCAAGGTTGAAGGCACAGTCTCTAAGATGGAGCAGAGAGAAAAATGAGGGATGGATGCAATTCCTTGTCCATGGGAAAATCCCAAATCGACACCTTGCACAATGAATGCAGTATCATGAGTTCAACAAAATGTGTAAGCATTTGGGGGATGAGACGACCCTGCTTCCCCCTCTATTGAGAGAGACGATTGTGTGTCATCCCATCACTCCTATTACCTTGGTTTATCACCCCTTTTGAGGAAACTTAATTATGTATATACTGGCATTAAAAAAAAGAAAAAGAAAAGAAAAAGAGAAAACAAATATATATATATATATATATATATAAAACAATGTAGATGTGAGTGATAATTCTTATCGAATTTTGTTAAATACATGAAATTTAGAGTAAAAATAAGAAAAACACGCTCACTAAGTTAGAAACTCAATCACAAATAAATTTTGAAAGAATTGACCTGAAAGTAATCGTTTTGTTAAACCTATAAATGTCTAGTTAACGCCGAAGGCGTTATCTATTGTGAGGCTTTAGCTCACGACACTGTAGAAATTCGTCGTAAAACGACAAAACTCAACAAATCTCAACAGTGTCACGCAGCTGTCCAATCATCCGTTGACCAATCAATGTGACAAGCTTACCTTCGGCGTTCTTTTTTGCATATTCATTTACAAAATGCTAGCATAATTATTTGATATGTTCTTATTTAACCATACTTCTTTTAGCAATACCACTATCCCTAGTATATCTCTTATACCATCACTATATTTAACTTCTCCTATACTATCACTATATTTAAAGAAAGGTTAATACGTGGGTCAATTTCCAACTATTTATATTTAATTATAGGGAAGGTGCACAACCAACAATATTATGGTCAATGAATACAAAAATATCTCGCATTACTATATAAAACCATTGACTAAGGATGAAGCCCATTGTTTGTCTATTTAGCAATGCATCACTATATAAGTTTTTGCCTTAGTCAAACTCTTGTATAAAATCTCTCTTTGAAGTCGGTGTTTATATATTACTTGATAGCTCTTACGTAGTTGACATCAATATTATACAAATTGAAAACGTTGATCTCTTCCACTCGATCACTTAAACTTGCTCAACATAAGTAATCTCCACTAAAGATATGAATGAGAAGCATAATACAATATGGCTAAGTAAAAAATGCATCCCATTCACCATATCATGATATGGTATGGCCAAGTAAAGAATGCACCATATATTTTTAGTTATTGAGTTATTTTAAATTAATTAATATTCTTATAAAAGCATTTAAAGAGTATCATAAATATTTTCAAAATATAAAGTAATTTATATTATTAATGTTTTTGTTATTTATTATATAACAATTTATTTATTTTGCAATTTTATTATTTATATGTTTTTTTGTTTTAGTTTATTTCGAGAGAAATATCTTCAGGTTTTATATAAGAAATAATATAATTTAGTTATCCAAAGAGTATTTATACAACATGGCTCAAAGCTATAACAAGAAATATTCATTATGAAATCAACATTTCACATGCAAAAATTGAACTTAGTTGGAGAGGACATTTTTCCTAACCATTTAAATTAAGCTCAATTATATATATATATATATATATATATATAAACATTCATTATGAAATCAACATTTCACATGCAAAAATTGAACTTAGTTGGAGAGGACATTTTCCCAACTATCTAAATTAAACTCAATTAATTATATATATATATAATTTATTTATTTTATTTTTTAATTTAAGTTTAATTTTTATTTATTATTTATTTAATTTTAATTTAATTTAATTTATTATTATTATTTTTTCCTGGAAAAATCAAACTTTTTATTAAGAAATAAAATGTTACATAATAGATGCTATAAGCATTATGAAAAAGTAGTATGTCTGCCATGAGCAGGCAACGAGTCACATCAAAAAACTGAGCAATAACAACTCACAGTTCCATCATGACATAAGATCCTGACCAATATACTTGGGCCTCCCCTTAAGGAGAAAATGACCCATATAAATACCAGTTAAGCAACGAGAGAACATTTTTTTACAAAAATACAGAGAATCTATGAAGACAAGTATCCAAAAGTGCAGAACTGGAAAAAAGATAGATATATCAAAATGAACAACCAGAGAGGCTCTACTAGTGATTGAAAGGCTGATGATTCAAGACATGGATCGTCCCATCAGTGTGCTCTGCTATCCACCAAATGCTTAAAACCTGCTGTATACCCTCCTTAGAAAGGAGGTCTGCTGTAGTGTCCGCTCCCTGTAGATATGTCAAAACAGATATATGATCATAAGTCATTTTTATTTGTAAAATTTCATCTAAGATTGGAATCAAAATATGATTTTGACATCTCTGCAAACTTTTGAACCAATTAATAACATTCATAGAATCACCAAAAATTTGTATAGATCCAATCCCCAACTGTTTTATCCAACGCTAGGAGTTTTAGTTATTGTAATTATGCATATTTATTGGATCCCATGCCAAGGCCCACTGAAGCTTTAAAAAATCTGCTCTCATCAAGGTAGATAACTAGCCATGCCCCACACTTATTTTTTTCATAAGAAGCACCATCAAAATATGCCCAAGGGATATCAGGCTTGATCTATTCTTCCCTGATAATCCTTTAGGGTTGAGGAGAAGAAAAAAGATTTAGAGTATAGATCAAGTCACATTCTACAACTATCGGATAAGGAGAAGTTGCACAATCCTGAAAAATTCCTTTATTTTGGGCCAACTAGAGGACCCATGAGATGATCAGCGGGATGTTTCTTAAATTTTCCTCTGATGCCAAATTCCACCAATTTTTCCAAGCTTCCCTACAATTGTTTCCATTCCATGTTGATCTTATCCCTAACAAGTTCAGAGTGTCTTCCCAAACCTTGGAAGTGAAAGGACATTGTAAGAATAAATGGGAAACATATTCTCCAGCATTCTTGCATAAGATACAGCAACCCAACCCATGTTTTTTCCTTTTCTGAAGGTTATCCAAAGTGGGAACTTTGTTCTTTAAAATTCACCAGAAGAAGAGTCTTGATTTTGCAGGGCTTTTCAATTTCCACAACAATTTACACCACCACTCCCACACTCCCTAATATTTCGTAGCCATTAAATAGATATAACCATATTTTGGAGAGTAAATTATAGATGGGGCATGAACCCATCGAATGGAATCTGATCTATCTCTGATCTTGACATTTTTGCGCTTCAATTCTCTGACTCAATCTCTGCCATTCTCCTCCCCAACAAGGTTCTAAGAGTAGGTCCTTGGCTGTTTTCCATCCTTGATACCAAATAGTTGAGGATTCAACTTTATTGATCCGATTTAGGAATGTAACCCCATGGCTATTGACAAAATCTAGGATCTCCCTCAAAAGTGCATAATCGTCATTGCATCCCACCCAAAGGTCGAGACCAATTCAGAAATTTTCACCATTACCTATGTGCTAGGCTAATCCGACTTCCACTATACTAAATTTGTCTATTGTTGCCTTCCATATCGCAAAAGAGTTTGTTGATTTTTTATCTACCCTCCTCATCCAATAATACATAGGTTCTGGGTATATGTACCTCCTTTTTGCCACATCCATCCATAAATTATTCTTAGTTAACAATCTCCACCCTGATTTAGCTACCAAGGATGTAGAAAAATATTGGAGCTCCTTTATCCCCCAACCTCCCCAAGATTTATGTCGCGCAATTTTGTCCCATGCAACCGACGGAAGAATAACGTCCTTTTTAACACCTGCCCATAAAAACCGATTGCACAATTTCCTTATTTTGGATTGTATTCATTTTGGCACCCATGTTAAAGCAATCCAATATACCAGGATAGCCATAAATGCAGATTTTATGAGAAAAAATCTTCTTGCTCTCGATAGCCACAAGTACAATCTTCCTGCTCTTGATAGCCATTTGAAATTCCATAATTTTATATGGTTTTCAATTTTTGTGAGCAACCGGTTCCAGTCTCTTTTCCTGTACAAATATGGCTTTAAATGAAAACCAAGATATTTGAAGCTGTCTCCCATAGGATTTGAGTCAAAGGGAAGGATCGAGGTAATTCTGTCCACCTCAATCACTGAAAAACCTGCGAGAACAATTGAGGACTTCTGAGCATTAATGCACATTCCAGTTGCTTTGGGGAACAAATCAAGAGAAGACTTCAATTGTTGAATATCCTATAGAGCCATTTTTGAATAGAAGGATATCATCTACAAATATCAAGTGGGAAATAAACAAATTTGTTGCAATTTCAATTTCTTTTAGGTTGCCATTCTGCTTAGGAGCCAAGATCAATTAGCTAAGGACTTCGGGTGCCAATAAGAACAAGAGAGGGGACATAGGGCATCCTTGCCTAAGCTCCCTTTGACTATGGAAAAAGGGGGAGGCCACCCCATTTTTGAGCACTGCAAATGACACATTGGTTATACATCCCATGATCCAATTTATAAAACCTATTCAAAACCCCAGATGAGTCATAATAAGCTCAAGGTGTAGCCAACTGATTCTGTCATAAGCCTTTGACAGATCAATTTTGACTATAAATCCTTTTCATTTAATTATTTTTATGCTATGCATCGATTCTTGGGCTACTCCAATAGCCTCATGGATCTGTTTACCATCAAGAAAACCAAATTGTTCCTTTGAGATATTCCTGGAAAGGATTGGCTTTAGACGAATCACTATTACTTTGCCAATGATTTTGTAGATACAATTGCAAAGGGATATTGGCCTGAACTCCTCAAAAGAACCAGGGTCATCCGATTTTGGAATTAGAGCTATAAATTTAGAGTTGAAGGGCTCATGGACATGACCCCTTATTCTAGATTCTTCCACCAACTCAACTATTTTGTCCCCTATAAATTCGAAAAAATGTTGGAAGAATTCCACAATCTAGCCATCGAGATCTGGAATCTTATATTTTTGCATGGATTTTAGAACTCAGACTTCAATTTTTGATACAGGTGTCATAAGTAAATAATTTTCTTCCTCCTCCACACATCTAGGAAAGTGCTGAGCCACCCTGATGACCTCGACGATGGAAGCAACCTCTGGAGCCTTAAATAGGTTTTTGAAGTGGTCTCTGGAAAAACTTTTCAGTTCATTGAAATATTTAGCTTTGTCTCTTTCCCGATCCATTTCCCATATAGTATTGGTGTTCTTCATCCCCTTCGCATAATTTTGAAAAAACTTTTAATTCTCGCCCGTTGCAGAAAGCCAAATAGCTCAACTTTTATGACACCACTGTTCTTTAAATTCATTTAGGATTTTCCTCCTCCCAGCCTCTAAAAGTTTTATCCTTTCTGTCTTCTCCTCCATTTCATATCCATCCACCTCTCGAATTTCCAGGATTTCCATATCAACCCCAATTTGTTTAAGATCCTCTTCATCCTTCGTCTTTTTATCCCTAGCCCAGCTGATAGTTTCCCGTTTCAGTCTTTTTAGATTATCCATGAAGGCCGATGCAATGGATGTTTCTTGTGATCGATCCAGATGCCTCCAGATTTCTTTAAATAGTCGATTGAAGTTGGGCTCTTTTAACCAGCCAAAATTGAATTCGAAGGGAGCACCAGGCTTCCTACTGGACCCGTTCAACTCTAGTAGGATAGGGAAGTGATATGATTCCCCTCCAGATCCTACCCACTACCTGAAAGAGGGAATTTGGTTTAGGAAAAACTTGTTTATAAGAAAGTGGTCTAGTCTCTTAGCCACCCTAGCCTCCCCTACTCTTATGTTCCTCCAGGCGGGGTAATATTTTATCAAATTTATGTCTATGAGTCTTTCAACCTGAATCTTGTTCAGAAAGAAATATGCCAATGGGTCGGCTTGGGCTTGAGGACCCTAAGTCTCAGAAAATCCTAAAGAAAAATTTAGGTCCCCCCAAACCACCAGATCAGGGACTTTCATAAAAGAATTCGCAAAAATATTTTTACAGAAAGGTACCCTGTCCTGATACGGTCCATAGATATTTACTAGTGATATCTTAGAGCAAAGTTATGACGAGTAGACCTCCACCCCCAAGACCAAATCTGAATCCCAAGAATTTATCAACCTCATACTACTTTCGTTGAAGCCTAGGGCAAGGCCTCCTGATCTTCCTTTCACATCAGCTGTTACGAAAGTCCAACCATGAATCATTTTACAAAGTGAAAGCATCACTGCTTCACTGGGTCCCATAGTTTCTTGCAACATAATGACATCAGGATAACATGATTGAAATAGGGATTTTAAAGCTAGCTTCTTATGACTGCTAGCAAAGCCACGCCAATTGAAAGATTATAGGATCATTTGGTAACCATGACAGGGGTCTGCGCTGCTCGAAGCACCCCTTTTAAGTATAAATGTTTTCCATCGGCTATATCCAGCTTAGCTTTGAGCTGAGCCTTAGATATGTCTGTCTTTAATCCACATGATTTTCTCGCCCTCATGAGTTCCATGACATGTCCCATCCCTCCTATATGATCAAAATTAAGTGATTTTTTTTCATGAGGGCGCAAATTATAAGGAGAGAGCTCAAGGGTGTCCATATGAAGGGGATGAGGATCAGGCTCTACCAAAGGCATCTTGGAAAGGGAGAATGTAGGGATGGAGGTGATAATGCTATCCAAGGCAATTGGAAAATTTCCTGGGACTGACTGCTCATTCAAAGAAAGCCTGGAAGGAGCAGGCTGAGGCATAACACTTAACAAAGATTGAAGAGATTAATTTAAAGGAGTAAGAGATTGAGAACAAATACACGCCGATAGAGGCACCTGATCAGGGGTTTCAATTTTTTCCTGGTCTCTTTGAACTTGATCCTGCATTGGCAGCACATTGAAGTTCTGATTTTCAATATGTGCTTCCTAAATCTCCATCAACACTAGTTCCCCTTCTGGAAGTGGCTCCTCCTCTACCATTTGGTCGTTGACCATCCCATCCATTGGAATTCGACCCTTGATCCCAAGATCACGTCTCAACCTTCTTCTTTGTCTAAATCCCAATGGACAGTCATGGGCAAGGTGTCCATACATGTGACATCTATGACATCTGAAGGGCATATGTTCATAGTTGATAATTTGGCACTGGGAATAACCTTGGAGCTGTAATTGAATTTTTTCGGCCAATCCTTCTCTTGAGTCCAGTCTAACCAAGATACGAGGCATATATTTTTTTGTTTCCATGAAGTACATATCCGCTTCCAGAAATAAACCCAGGGTGTTACCAATGACTTGAAACAAATCCTCTGTCTATAGTTGCGGAGGAAGGGAAGGGAGACATACCTAGACTGAGATTTCTTCCACCTTTTCTCTATGGGAATCGAACAGAGGTGTCCAATTCTTGAAAAGGATTGGCGATAAACGAAAACACCAATTGCGATTTAGAACCCATTATAGAGTCTCCCGCTGATTGAAACGAACCATTAACCAACCTCAAGCCAGAGTGATGACTTCAACCTGTTTATCTAGAGGTTAATTCCAAGATTTATATATCCAGTCTATGATATACTCTGCTGAAAAATATTTACCTCTCGCTCTACCAACCAAGATAAGCTCCACGGCCTCCATGGCCTTGTCTATCTGAATGTCAACCCCGAGGATTAAATTAGGGCATTCAGATTTGTTCTTGATGACCTTCCCATTCTTCCTCTTGGAGTGGGGATTCCGACCATTCTCGACCCCTAACGTAAAGGATTGACTCTCCCGAGCTTGATTTGCTTCATCCTCTAGCGGTCCAAGCCATTTCTCCATCTGATCCTTCTAGATAATAGAAAACTTGGCATCAAAGGGTCTTTCCTCCAAAACAAAGGTGTTATTTAAAGGCTACTCCACCATAATCTGCGTTTCAAAACCAATAATGCCTTCAAAAGGAAAACCATGGAATGCTGAGGATGGAAATCCATCCCATTCCCATTTTCCAGTGTTAGAAGTGGGTTTTAGAGAAACTTCCTGCAATTCCAATCCCTCCCGAAAGAAAAATTCTCCATTAGCCGTCTCCAAGCTAGGGGTCTGGAGGGAAAAATAAAGTTCAGTTGTCTTTCGATCCTCTGGCCCTCTGCAGGCAAGTGCACTGCTCAGGCATTGACTTGCCCCTTGGTCTTTTGGACCCAAATTCTCAACTAGACACGCTTTGAGCCCTTTGTTGCGGCTAAGACCGATGCTAATCACAGTATCTTCTAGGCCACCAGAGAAAAGACAAGAAATGAGAGGGTTTGATGGAATACTGTTACTTACTCGAAAAATATCCTTTGCTTCTGACTGTTATGTTGACTTCTCTGTTGTCTCCCTCACATCTAGTGATTTTTTTCAGATCCCCTGATCGTAATCTGGATTAAGGGCAAAAATTTGCTAAAAATTCAAAGTGCTCAGAATTTCACCAAACTAGAACGTCCGGATACGGCCCGTCGCCAGGAATCTGACGCAATTTGTTTCACTTAAAATAGAGTCTGTATGAGGAAGTTAGAGCCTGCTGATCGCTGTGTCAAACAAACGAATTTTCAAAAAAATGATCAAAAAGGGTCAAAGGTAAAATTTTTGGGTTTTCTCTAATTTCACTCAATGACACTATGACAAGTGTCACTACAGGATTCGTCGATCAAGGTTTTAAGGTGATTTTTTTTAAATGGTTGCTCCTAAGGCTAAATTTGAATTTTTTTTAATGGATGGACATGCCAACCAGAGGCTGACACGTGGTGCAGCCGGGGATTACCACGTGCCCTCTTTGGTGGACCGTATCCGAAGTGTGAAATTCGAATTTCATTTCATCAAGGTCGAAACTATGGGTTAATATTATTCGAAGGTTGGATTACAGGTTAAACTATGCCAAAGTGCGCATATTCCAAGGTAAAATGGTGCGCATATTAATTTCATATCAATTTTAAACCTAAGTCTGAAGGTTGGTATGGCCGCATTTTATATGCAATGGTATAATTTTAGCTATGCCAAAGGTTTTATATTTATGGTGGAGCGCATATCACATATGACAAAGTCCGATGTGAACATAAGGTTTGGAGCGTATATTATATGGTCCAAAATATATATGGGCTGGGTGGATGTCGGGGCTCGACCTCGTAACCTCCCCCACTATACTCTTCACCATTACCAATAGCCCATGACTTTTTCCTTGTAAAGCCATGCGCCCGACTTGTAATTGTTTTCAACTAGACCGAGCAGCGGGGGTTTGGAGGGGGCCAGCCCCGTGGGCCAACCCCCTCCTATATGACCTATCCACAGAACTGAAGGCAGAGCCAACCGTTAATGCGCGGAGTTAAGAGTTAAGCGGGGTTAATTACCCCTAGGCACACATTTAAGCGCTAATGCATATTGCTAATTATGATTAATTTAATCCGCGCTTATGCGCATTAAACCACACTTATCCACATTTAATTTCTAGTTAACTGCTAATTAAAAATCGGATTAAGTTAGTGGAAATGTCAGCGGTTCTACTAATTTAGGAGCTGCCCCCAACTCTAGCGGCCCTAAGTGGAGTCCTCTCCACTTTTAGGGGAAATTTACTAGCAAATTTGTTTTGGCCATATATTTGGCTAATTTAGACCAATTTTGGCTCAAGAAGAGTCATTCTTAGATGATTTTGATGCTATGAACACAATGGAATAGGTTTCAGAGGCGTTGGAGCACTTCTGAAAGTGTTTTTTCCATTTTGAAGATTACAGAAGCCTAGGGACACCATGAGAGGAGGTCATGCCTAGATCAGCTGGAGACCATTTTCAAAGATTGAATAGTCATTTTTAAGGTTTTTGGGTCTTCTGAATCCAATGGAGTAGGTTGCAAAGCCATTGGGGCACTGCAGGTTGCATGTAATCATACATTTCACCACTAATCCCAAAAGGGCCTAGCCAGTTGAAGCAGGTCCATGGAGATGTAGCCCAGGAGGGGTGAACTCTGTTATCAACTATTGTGTAATGTGTTTGGTGTGTTTTTATTTCTCCACATTTTATTTTCTATACATGATTTTTTAAAATCTGATTGACTCATAGATTTTTCATCAAAGACACTTAAAACTTGACACATAGACCCATTCACAATTGGCTAACTTGAGACGATCCTAAACACATTTTTATTTAACTAATGAGGGAGCTAGTACAACCAAAATAGTTTGCCCATATTCAGATCAAGTTAGTATCAGAGCAAAGTTTAGTTCATTTTAGCCAATGTTAGCTAGAAGAATTAGCTATTGGTTTTTGAATTTGTGCGAGGAGAATTTAATTGTGTGCAAGTTTATGTGCGAAGGAGAAGGTCAAGATTGAGAGTTCAGTTCTCAAATCACGACAAAGAAGCTTTTTATGCATTGCAGGTGTGATGACAATTTCATCAAGCATTGTTTCTATTCAGTCTTCCTTAGCAAATATCTTTGATAAAGAGATGTTGCAAAAACTCTACATCAGGAATGATATGGTGTAAGAGATGTATGAAGATAAGAGGGAGCACATTATTCTTCAAGAGAAGTTGATTGCCATGAAGGAGGATAAGCAAGAGCTTCTTGAAAAGATGCATGAGATGGAGACTCAACTCCATATTTCAAATGAAACCCTTGAAAAGATGCATGAGATGGAGACTCAAGTCCATGATGCCAAGGAAACCTTAGCCAAGTATGTGCATGAAAAACAGGTATGCAATTCAATTCTTCTAATTCTTCTAAAGATGAATGTGTAGGTGCTTTTGAAAGACACACTAGAGGAATAGGGTCCAAATTATTGATGAAAATGGGTTATGAAGGTAAAGGATTAGTCAAACATGCACAAGGCATAGTTAAGCCAATTGTTGTTGAGGAAAGGCCTAAGTATTTGGGTCTTGGTTATGAACAACATGATGGAGAATTATCCAAGACCATGAAGAGACATGAAGGTGTTCCAAGAAGCACTTTCATTTCATGTTCATTACCTCAAGCTTGTGAAGTTTGTGTTCATGAGGAATGCAACAATTTTACACCCAATTTGCAAGAAGATGCTCATAAGCATGCAGCTAGTGAGAATGGCGAACAAGAGGATGTTGAAAGCTCTAAAGTCATTGAATTCATTGCTTGTATGCCGAAGAGAGCCACCACCTCATCAAATTTACCTCCTTAAGAAGGCGACAAAGGTGGATGTTTAAGGTATAATATGCTTTTAAGCAAGTTTCTTTTGATTATGATAAACATGGATAATTTTCACATATGATTTGGATAAAAGTTGTATGTTCCTTTTGTGGTTTGAATAATCATAATGTTTCAAGAAGTTGGAAGAATATAGCCATCCATAGGAAACTTTTAAAACAAAGGAGGTAGCAAGCCAAAGGTCCATTAGACAAAGCAAACCATGTTGAAAAGAAGATGCAATTGTTTTTTACTCATTGCCATAAGCAAGGCCATATTGTAAACAAGGGTTGGACTTTGTATCCAAAAAATCATCCACGACATTTGAAGAAGGTGGAGAGAGATCTTGACATGAATGGAAAATAGGATTCCATAATAGATGTGGGTTAGGAGGATTCACATGATGATGTGTAGCTGAAAAAAGTGCCATTGAAATGGTTTGGTAAGAGATGGTTAAATTTCTTATCCAATTAAAGGCCTTGCATGTCTTTTGATGTTTGATGCATTTCTTTTCCAATCGAATGCATGTTGCATGTTTACACTAGGAAGGTGTTTTGAAAGTGGAGTATGTTGACTCACTTTGTTGCAACAAGATTTATCATTTCAGCTCTTTAAGTACTTGTACATGTAAGTGGGATTCTTGTAATTGTAACTGTACTTGTGAGAGAGTTGAGCGTTGTCATACATGCTTTTGTTTGACTTGAGAGTCAGTTGTTTGAAGAGGCATGTTTCGTTGACCATTTACACATGAATGAGTGTCGACTTGTGTTTGGTCGATGAGTTTTTACACCAATATGTAAGAGTACATGGCGATGTTCACATGATGTGAAATTGTTGCTTTGAAGGAGAAAAAGGATATGTCACCGAGTTATTTTTCTTGCATGATGTGTTTTTCAGATTGATGGTTGTGTTTGTGAGAAGATGTCACAGGATTTTGGGAAGGTCCACTCTTGAGCAAGAGGCTCATGTTTAACATTCATTCACAAATCCATGGCATGATCAACATGCCAAATTGGAGGATGATGGAAAGAGGGACAGATGTCAAAGAATTTGCAGCCAAAAAGTTTTTAGCCATTGTAGAACATTTTATGTGTTGACGACAAGAAGAGAAGGAGATGGCGCATGAATTCTTCCAGATGTGGAATTTGGAACCATGGAGGTAAAATAATGGTAATTTATTTTCTTATCACTAATTTTGGCACTCATTTCTGTAGTTCACTCAGTTGGGCTTATCTTGGAAAAAAGGATTCCAAGAAGAATCTTGCATAAAATGCATGTTTGTGCATAGGAGGAACATGATTCTCAGTGGGAAGGCCATCAGACAGTTTTCCAAGCACCGAGGGATCGATTTGGTACAAAAAAGTGTTTTATCAGCCAAAAAGCAGCCAACAAGTGTTGGATGGGGCTAGCAAAAAAAGGAGAACATTGGTTGAAGAGCCAAGCCATTACAAGGCAAGGCATGTCAGTGAACCCAAAGTGGTTGTCATGGAGATTTTTCCGAGTAGAATCAAGATGATAGAACTTGGGAAAGAGAATAGTATTCAACTCTTATGAGATAACCAAGTTTTGTGGGTCCAAAATCCTGTCAGTGGGAAGGAGTGATCGAAATCTAGATTAGGGGCATAAATTTTCCAAAAATTCAAAGTGCTCAGAATTACACCAAACTAGAACGACCAGATCTGGCCTGTTGCTAGGAATCTGACGCAATTTGTTTCACTCAAAATAGAGTCCGTATGAGGAAGTCAGAGCTTGCTGATCGCCGTGTCAAACAGGAGAATTTTCAAAAAAATGGTCAAATAGGGTCAAAGGTAAAATTTTTGGGTTTTGTCTAATTTTTCCCAATGAGACTATGACAAGTGTAACTCCAGCATTCGCTGGTCAAGGTTTGATTTTTTTTTTTTTTAAATGGTTTCTTTTAAGGTTGAATTTGATTTTTTTTAATGGATGAACATGCCTACCAGAGGCTGACACGTGGTGCAGTGAGGGGCCGTCACGTGCCCCCTCTGATGGACCCTATATGAAGTCTAAAATTAGAATTTCATTTCATGAAGGTCGAAACTATGGGTTAATATTATCCTAAGGTTGGATTACAGGTTAAACTATGCCAAAGTCCGCATATTCCAAGGTAATATGGTGCACATATTAATTTCATATGAATTTTAAACCTAAGTTTGAAGGTTGGTATGGCCGCATTTTATATGCAATGGTAGAATTTTAATTTGGCCACATTTTATATGCAATGGTATAATTTTAATTATGCCAAAGGTTTTATATTTATGGTGGAGGACATATAACATAGTACAAAGTCCGATGTGAACATAAGGTTTGGAGCTTATATTATATGGTGCAAAATATATATGGGATGGGTGGAGGTCGGGGCTCGACCCCAGGACCTCCCCTACTATACTCTCCACCATTACCAATAGCCCATGACTTGTTCCTTGTAAAGCTATGCACCCAACTTGTAATTGTTTTCAACTGGAATGAGCAGCAGAGGTTTGGAGGGGGCAAGCCTCGCGGGCCAACCCCCTCCAATACGACCTATCCACAGAACTGAAAGCGGAGCCAATTGTTAATGCGCGAAGTTAAGGGTTAAGCAAGGTTAATTACTGCTAAACACACATTTAAGCGCTAATGCATATTGCTAATCATGATTAATTTAATCCGCGATTATGCGCATTCAACCACACTTATCCGCATTTAATTTCTAGTTAACTGCTAATTAAACAACAAATTAAGTTAGTGGAAATTTTGGCGGTTCTGCTAATTTAGGAGCTGACCCCAACTTTGGCGGCCCTAACTAGAGTCCTCTCCAGTTTTAGGGGCAGTTTACTAGCAAATTTGGTTTGGCCATATCTTTGGCTAATTTAGACCAATTTTGTTTCAAGAAGAGTCATTCTTAGATGATTTTGATGCTTTGAAAAAAATGGAATAGTTTTTAGAGGCGTTGGAGCACTTCTGAAAGTGTTTTTTCCACTTTGAATATTAAAGAAGCCTAGGGCCACCAGGAGAGGAGGTCATGGTTAGATCAGCTGGAGACCATTTTCAGAGATTGAATAGTTGAGGTTTTTGGGTCTTTTGAATCCAATGGAATAGGTTTCAAAGCCATTGGAACATTGAAGGTGCATTTAATCACACATTTGACCATTAATCCCATGAGGGCCTAACTAGTTGAAACAGGTCCATGGAGATGTAGCCCTGGAGGGGTGAACTCCGTTATCAAATATTGTGTAATGTGTTTGTTGTGTGTTTTTTCTCTGCATTTTATTTTCTATACATGAGTTTTTAAAAGCTAATTAGCTCATAAATTTCTCATCAAAGACACTTAAAACTTGACACATAAACCCCTTCACATGGCTAACTTGAGATGATCCTAAACACATTTTTATTTAACTAGTGAGGGAGCTAGCACAAAAAAACTAGTTTTCTTATATTCAGATCATCCCCATCCGACCTCCTTTGAAGCGCTGGTTTTTCCAAGCTCCAAAAACACTAAACCACTTTCCATCTTCCAATATATCATCGTGGCTCCCCTTTTTCCACATGGAGACCTTGATGGCAGTACCACCTTGGCCAAGTTGTGCTGAGTTGGTTCTAGGCCCCAAATCGACAGGATATCCTCATCCTCAGGCTCTGAATCAACACATTCTAAAGGTTTGACCATTGCTGCAGTCTGTGAGGTTGAGGGAAGACAATAACCGCCCCCAAATATGCGGAGGAAACCTCGACTCAACATGCAGCTATCAAACACAAACATTAACCAGAAAATGATTACAACATTCCAGGGAGGTTTTTTGGCAATGGTTTTCCGATTCCGAGGGGCTACCTTCCCTAGGTGGTCTGTGTAGATTCCAAGTAGGGACCAGATGTCTGACCTCACCTACCCTTGATCGCTATTCATACTGCCTACGTTAACCTTCATCACTCCTAAAATTGTGCAGAGCTCGAACCCTAAGCCTCTTTCTCTCCTCCTTTGACCTCATTTTTCTCTCCATCTCTATCATTCATTGTCAAAACTCAACATTTTTTTCTAATTAACTAATTATTATTATTTAGTTATTATATAATGTTTTATTTCATATTTATAAATTTATTGTTATTATATTGCTATGAAATAGTAATATTAGCAGTCATTAATTTGTAGTATAGTTATATAATTATACTAATTAATTTATGGCCCATAGGTGTAGAATAGATGGTGATGGGGTGTAATGTTAAGTCACTTCGTGATGTGAAGGTCACCAGTTCGAAACTCCATGGGTAAAAATCCAGCCATGTTAAGGGTTGGTGTGGCTCAATCCATGTACGATCCCATAGTTATTTTGATGGCTTAGATGCCCCTGGGTTGCGGTTTCTCAAGCCACATGTTAACCCTGCAATCATCTAACGACACAAACAACTTAACAAAATAAATACTTATTAATTTATGGGAAAAAGGTTTGAGCATGTGTTATGAGTATTCGAGGTTGAAATGCTAAGGGCCTTGCTCCTCAGTTGAATAAGCATTTTGATCTCTCCTTTTTTTATTCAAGACTTCGTATGACCCCTTTTCAACCCTCTCTTTGGTGGAAAGTGAAGTTAGATTTGGTGGAATATTCACTAAATTTGTTGGAAAGTTTGAATATTTTGTGGTTTCCTTCCTCAACATAGGTTCTCACCCCCACAAAAATGTTGACATCCTTGTCACATCAATGTCCTACGGATTCTTTGAGAGCTCTCTCTCTCTCTCTGAGGGTGGGCATCATGGCGAATGTTTTTTGATTAGACAACCACTTCATGTCTGGGAACATCTCCAAAGTCTTGCTCCCCTTTTCATCCGTCGTCAACCCTCCCTCCCACATTTGGTCTCCTTATGTTGATGAAGGCTTGCTTTCTCTTCGATTTCTCTTGGAAGCTCTCAACATTGAATTTTCTATTGTTTGCTCCACCCTTACTTGTATGATTTTCTATACCTGTCACCCCCTTACCTCAAATTGTTTTTCTGAGTGGTTTGTTAACTTCAAACATGTTTAGCGGTAACAAATTTCCTTTAAATATTCCCCCTTCGCGGCCCTAGTTGTCAGTCACCATTCAAAAATAAATAGGCCGTGTATTAAGAGGAAAATGGAGGAACCCAACTTGACTATGGGTAAGAATGTCCAACTACATGATGTTCACAATATGGAGAAATCAACGATTGTTGATAGATTTTCTAGCAAGAGGATGTCCATGACATTCCTAAGGAAATGGACAAAAAAATTATTTTTATTGCTGGGATATGCGCCTTCTTTCATGATACTAGCTAAGGGAAAGATGGATTAGATTGAAAACTCGTAGGAGGATGCCTAAAAAATTCTAAAGAGATGATGGAATTAGGGTTTATATGCTCTTCTTCTAAAGAAATGGTCAATAAATTTCAAGGCTTGCTTAAACAAAATTGGTTGTCTTTCAATTTGGGTTTGGCTCCCTGACTTACCACTGATATTTTTCTCCGAGGATGTCTTCAAAGAGATCGGGAGCACTCTTGGTTTTTTCTATGAAGCATACCTCCACATGCTATATGGCTGTGGCTTGTATCAAGGTAGGCTTAAAATTTTCCTTGCGCTTACCTGACTCAATCTCTATTAACTCTGGGCATGTCACGCATTAGGAAATCTTGGATTATGAATGTGTTATTTACAAATGCGGGCATTTCCACACACATAGAAACTTGGGAAAATGTTTCCTCCTTGGGAAATCCAAGTGGAAATGGGTTTGAAAGGATGATTTATTTTATGTTACTCCCCCTCCCTCCACACAGGTTGATTAGCCTCAAGATCCTGCACTTCTTGGCTACCCTTCAACAATTCAAAAGTATCATGCAACTTTATATGTGGAGATTGAATGCACAAGGGTGCATCAAATTGTTTCAGAAGCTCACAAGAAGAACGCGCCCTTGGTGCCATCGACTTCTTTGGAGGGGTATCCCTCGAAAGGCATGCAATACTCCATCTCTTCCATCTCTCCTTCTTAGTCCTTTACTGTTTCTTGCTTTGTTGATTCTTATTTGTAGTTCCCTCAAATTTTGACATCTCCCCCCCCAGTTTCCCTTGGGGACTTCTTACCCTTCATTCCTAGGCTCTTCCTTCCCTTCTCATCTCCCTTTCTCTCCTTTATCCCTCCCTCACCTTCTCCTTCATCCTTGTTCCTAATTTAAAATGTCTCCCTTTCCCCATTTTGTGGATCAATAACCTCAGCTGTGACCCCATCTCCTTCCATCACTATAGCCTGCAATCCCTCTCAAGGCCTCCAAAACATTAGGAAGCAGTTCCTATTGGTGGAATTTTCACATATCTAGGAAATGTGCAATGGAATTGGGATGCAGGAATTTTGAAATATGACGTGAGAGGAAGGAAATCCTTCCTCTCCCTCGCATAATTCCATGCAAATTTGGAAATTTGTACAAGAAAACAAAAATCAATAATTAGGTCCCTTAGATAACCAACCCCTCACTTGGTGCCTAAATGAAAATCCCATGATTGAATTGCAAGGGATTGGACAACCCTTCAAAAAAATTGGCGATTAAAAGGTTGCCCAATGTGCATAATCCTCAAATACTTTTTCATAAAGAAACCATGATGAAAGGAGAGAAGGCATAATCCCTTTTAAATAAACTCTTCCCCATTTTTCATTGCTTTATATGAAAATGGGAGATTGGGAGGTATATATAGGATGGAATACCCTCATCATCCTGTTAACCTATCTCAACCTATCCATTCGCAACTTGCACTTTATCTACCCTTAATAAACCATGATATGTATTTCATATGCTTTAATATCTATGGGCCTTATAATGATAGGAATGCTTTTCGGTAAAACTTCGTTGTCCCTCACAAAACCATTGTGGGTATAAACCATCACTTTATCATGGGAAAATATGAAATTTGGGGAGCCTTTGCAAGGTTTGATCCCCTCTTTGAGTTTTTCATTTAAAAATTTGAGTATGCTAGCCTCGTTGACATCTCTCCCCCAAAATTACAACCAACCTGGTCCAAAAATAGACCCGGGATGGAAAAAATTGCAAATTTTTTGGACCGTTTCGTTACCTCTGAAACTATCTTTGAACTTAATATTTTTATGTGTTAGTGGGTTACGATGGGTGGCGATTCTGATCACTATCACATGCTCCTTGAATTTGATCCTTTTTCCCCCAAACCTTCCTCGCCCCTTTAAATTGAACCCCCATTGGTTTAAAGATACCTCATTTCTTGATGCCAATAAAAAATCATGGCATCCTTTCTTTATAGTCTCGATGAAATCCCCTTAGAACTAGTTCCAAAGGAACCTAAATTCCTCTAAAGAAACGATCACCAAATGGAAAAAATAATAAAGGGAAAGGGATACACAATCCCAAGAAGACATTGAGGAAAAATTAAAGGTATTCCTTGCTGTTGACTCCACTACACTAAACACAATAGACCAAATGGACCATATTAAAGATCTAAAATAAAAAATGAGGAAAATCCTTTTGGACATGGAAAAGGAGTGGAGCTCTCTGGCTACATATGAGAGATGAAAAAACAAAATATTTTCATATAATTACAAATAATTTGAAGTCCATAAACAATATTTTGGAGATAAAGTGTCATAATGGAATCGTTGCGTCCTTCCAAGACATATCCTTTAAAGGATGTAGTTTAAAAAAATATATATATATCATAAAGATAATAAAGCAACAATAGATAAAATATTGAGATTGGTTGGGATTTTCCCCATTTTTGTCAGTCATGAGGAAAATGAAAATATTATGGAAAACGCCATAAAACTTGAACTCGAACATGTTCTTTATATCTTTCAAAAGGGAAGATCCCTAGGCTAGATGACCTCTCTATTGAGTTTTACTTGGAATGCTTTGATTCCTTGGGAGAAGGTATTCTAAGGGTAAATGAGTTTTCCAGATCATTTGGCCAAATACTTGCTTCTTTCAACACGACTTTCTATGCCTTGTTTCTAATAGCAAATAACCCCGACACCTTTGATCTCTTTCGACCCATATCCTTATATAATAGAATATGCAAGATCATTTTCAAAATATTAACCCTTCGTCTGAAGAACATCCTCTTAGAATCTATATATCCTAAATAATTGATTTTTTGGTTGGGTCTCAAATGCAATAATCCTCACCCAAGAAGGTTTACACTCTACATATGCAAAGTGAAAAAAATCAATTCTATATAAAGTGGACCTCTCGAAGGCCTTCGATAGGGTTAAATGGCTACACGTTAGACTTCTCTTACTCCACTTTGGTTTCTACCACACATTTGTTTATTTGGTTCTAAATTGTATCAACACCTCTTCTCTAGCTCTTTAATAAATGGGGCAACCTCCTTTTTCTTCAATGTAGAGATAGGTCTCTAGTAGACATGCCCTTTATCCCCTCTTCACTTTTTGTTGGTGATAGAAGGTTCTAGTAGACTCTTAATGGATGAAAAACACATAGCTCGTTTCATAGGAATTCACATTACTCAGGATTTCTCATTGACTCACCTACTTTTTGTGGATGATATTTTCATCTTATTTGACAATAATATGGTTCATTTTGTCAACACCTAAAGGTAATATTAAATATTTTTATAAGAGGCTAGAAGCATGACAATAAATTGCTCAAAATCCTCTCTTTATTGATAGGTATTGAATGCAACAAAAAAAAACATCATTTGGGGACTCTTTTTTCCACCGAGGTGATGGAATTAAATTGGGGCTTAAAATATTTGGGAGTCATACTAAAGCCTAACCGCTAGACAAAAGCATATAGACACTGGTTACTAGAAATGATGGAAAATCATATTCGAGTCTGTTGCAATAAATGGTTCTTGAGGGCGGGTAGGTTGGTATATATAAATCAATTATAGAATCCATTTAGGTATATAGGGTCTCCTTAGCCTACATCCCCATTGGGATCCTTAAAAAATCATTAGTTTTGCTCTTATTTTTTATGGGTTGGCCACTGATAAAAATCCTCTACTCTTATTGCATGGAATAAATTTTCCATTCCAAAATCCCTTGGTGTATGGGAATTAAAAACCTTCTCTAGTTCTCAAAATTCCTAGCTGCAAAAGGGGTATTGAAACTTATTTAGGGGACTAGTTTTTGAGCATAGGTCACATATCAAAAATACATAATCCCCCTTTATTTGATGGATTGGTTAAGATCACATCAAAAGTTGGTAAAAATTGGCTCCATCATATGGAAGGATATCATAACAACTTCTCCCATGGTCGACAATAATATCAGCTGGAAGGGTGGAAATGGATCCTAGATCCAAATAAGTTTGGATCCTTGGATAGGGTGCCAAAAAAACCATAGCTTATCCATTGATACAAAAAGTAAATGATGAAGGCGCCACATCCCTAAATCAAATCTTTGTTTTTAACCATGTAATAGGAAAAAGCTAGTTAACTCGTGAAGAGCTCTGGATTGAAGGTGACTTTGTAGATGCTTGTACCCAATACATTAGAGCTATAAAATTTTCACGTCTCCCTTTTCAAAATTGATGATATTCTAATATGGGGCCCAATTCCACATGGTGTATACTCTCTAAAGTTTGGAAATCTGTGCATGGTAATGGAAACGAGTAACAATGGGCCTCCATGGTGGGGAAAAATTTTGGAAGCTAAATTGTCTTCCTAAAATAAAACTCTTTATGTGGTTTCTCATCAGGAACAAAGTTTCCATGTGGGAAAATCTAAAAATATGATCCTTCCTTGGTCTAGGTATGTACATTCTTTGCTCTATGGACTCTAAAACAGTGGAACACTTGTTCATAAAATTCCCCTTCACACATGCTGTCTATAATGATATTCATTAGTATGAAGGAAATGCATATCTCTGAGATGGTCCCTTTATTGAAGATTGTCTCTCTTGATGGATCTCATCCCATTATAAAATTCAATACATAGCCCTTCCTCTAATAATGGCTTGGGGTATTTTGATAGAGAGAAACTAAGCCATCTTCGAAGACAAACATGTGTCATCCTAATAACCATTCACACTCTGGCTATTGCAAATAATATGGGCAATAAAACTAGGCTCCCCTTCAGTTTCTCATCCAGAAACAAAATTTCAAAAGGGATCCCCATGGGATTTCTTTGATGGAGTAGCCCAAGGATCCCCTCTTTGGGATGGCCTATTAAAATACTTCACTTATCAAAATCTGTTACTCTTTCCTTTGCTACCAACATATAGGAAAATCCACAAATTATGCTGAATGATTTTCCTTAAAACTACTTCTACAAGTCACCTTTTCTCAGGGGATCATTTACATACATAATTATGGGGTATCTAAAAGAGTCTACATTGGATGTGTTAGAGTAAGAATATGCATTCTGCCATCAGTGACTGATATTATTCCTTCATTTCTTACATTAGGTGTCGCATTTCGAAATTTTTATATCATTCCATTAGGTCATGCTAAAAATTCTTTCACTGATGGTAGCTTTCCTCAAATAAAACTTAACTCTCCCTCAGAGATTCACATTGCTAACTCACTTCCATGTCTTCTTGAGCATAAAAACACCTATTAAAAGCTCATTTCACTATGTCTTGTCTCAGTTAAAGGCAACCATGGAATTCAAGTTATTCAAAGTCTCATTAGGTCATTAGGGTTTTGTCTTTCAAGGTCCAAAAATGCACCATTTCATTTGCATAAGGTCATAAAAGTATGAGAGTGATCCAAATAATGTCTCATTACCATGTAAATATGACCTCCAAGATGGTTTTCAAAGTTGTAATTTGATTTCAAGTGTGAGTTTCATTCCAAGATGTAATTTTTATTTATTCATGTAATTTTATGTTAATTCAAATGTAATAAGTATTTAGTCTCCCAAAGGCTTCCAACTCATATTTCCACATTCCAACACATGAAATGTCAAAATTAAAGAGTTATAGTTCATCAATTGATAAAATTTCAAAGGGAGTTGTCTTTTCCCAAAGGTGCCCAGGTCATCATTGTTCACAAGCACCAAACCCTAATTTCCTCTCCCACTGAGCTAGGGTTTGCTATGGAAACAATACATTTGAGGAGAGGAGCCATAAGGTAGGTCATATCAGTAAGTATGAGGTCATTTAAGCTCATAAACATCATGTCTCCATCATTTTTTGAGAAGTCATTCCAATAGTCAAGTCATTTGCCACTCATAGGGTCGATTTTTCTTCAAACTGTGTTTTTGACCAAACAAAGATGAATTTGACAAAAGTGAGAGAGGTTTTTGTCCATAATAGGTCAAGGAAGAAGAAAATCCTTCATATTTTACACAGGTGTCATGTTTTTAGAGAAATTTAAAAAACACAGGTGCCACATG
This sequence comes from Pinus albicaulis, assembly GCA_034641835.2. NCBI lineage: Eukaryota > Viridiplantae > Streptophyta > Pinopsida > Pinales > Pinaceae > Pinus > Pinus albicaulis. The sequence goes on along the minus strand of CM076583.1, from coordinate 1,307,690,274 downwards.
AGAGTTGATGCACTTCTGGAGTGACCTTGGGAAAATCCAGTTTTCTCATAGCTGGAGTGTCCAAATTACTTTCTTGATGAGTCAATGATAACTATAGAGAGATATTTCCAATGAGCTATCATGAGCTCAATTTGGGGTTGAGGAAGGCCTCCAAAAGTTTCCTGCACTAGCACTCTGCATTTCTGCACCCTCATTCAACAATGTTTTAATAGTCTTGGGAAAATAAAATTTTGACAAGGAAAATCAACCTCAATCAGAAACAAAAAGGTATATTTGGAAATTAGACTTGAAGGGATTTCCAACGAGCTGTCCTAGGCCCAATTTTAACACGAGGAAGGCCTCCAAATGTGGTCTTAAAAAAAGTGACAATTCTGTGTGTTTGAATATTTTTGCACTCAGAAAATTTTCCAAAGGCGTAGCGACCTGCACGCTGCGCTATTTTTTGGGGTCTCCAATTGAAAAATTGCCATCACCATCATGTTCATAATGATGAGGAAATCAACCCTATAAATTTTCAGGATATTTGGAGGAGAACTGGTCCCTCAAAAATGCAAAAAACTACCTAAATTTCATGTTTCTGCCTCCTTTTTGGCCTACACGCTGCGCGTTTACCAGTCTTGGGAGATCAAGTTTTTGACAGGGAAAATTAGAACCATTTAGTAAACTGGAGGTGTATTTGGAAATGAGACTCATAGATATTTCCAATGAGCTATCATGGAGCTAATTTAGATGCCGGGAAGGCACTCCAAACCAACTTTGAAAACATGCTATTTTTTCGGAGTTGTCTTTATTGCGACTTTTTGGAGTTTCAGGTGCTGGAATCCGGTGAAAAAATTGAGGTAACATCTTGATTATTGTTATTTAAACTGGTTTTTTGACTGTATATATGGATTCAACACCCTAAAAAACCCCTAGGGCACTTCGATTATGCAAGATTACCCATCAAAATTCTATTTTCAATAAATTCCTACCGGAATTTAGAGAAATTAAACCAGAAAAAACTACTGTAAAAGCCTTCAAAAAGTCGCATTATAGACTACTCGTATTTTTTCTGCTTGCACGCTGCGCGTTTACCAGGAAATTTCCAATTTTCACAGTCTTCAACAATTTTTCTCCAGTTTGAATTTTCACCTTGGGAAATGAGAAATGACTAATGCTAATCATCAAGATGAATGTAAGAGTCATTTTTTTACTTTTATCTAGGGTAAATACATTAGGCAAGTCAATCAGTTGAGGTGTAATGAATCAGTTCTTAGAGATAGGAATGAGTCACTTTTCTCATCCTACACTCTAGCTTTCAGTTTAGCTTTTCATGTAACAACTCTCGCACCTCATGGATTCGACCCCTGAGGATGAGAGGAGGTGGTTTGAGGTCTATTTAGCTTAGTTTTTTTAGAGGAGTCAGGGGTTGGAGGTTACCATTAGTTTGAAAGTTTGTGTATTGATCAAGAAACATTTTGGCCTGGATATTAATGACAAATTGCAGCTATTTCTTTGGTATTCATGTGGTATGAATGTTTGACATAGTTTTTTCTCTGTGATCATTTGTATGAATGTATTGTAAGCTCATAAACCTTTTCATGTCTATGATATGCTTAATTTCAAGTTGAAAGGAAAAATTCACGTTTTCTTGGTCTGATTTGGGGAATTTTGCATAATTTGTCCATCTTCTTCAGTTTAGGGAGAATTCATATCATATGGTCTTCCTAGAACCTCACTGGTCTATTCATCTCACCAAAACCATCCTTAAGTGTTAAATCTTCTACCTACCTTGCCTCATCGAATGGACTGTAATTTTATCTCACTGGCCCAAATCTAGTCCCCTTGACCTAATCCTCATTTTAGTGAGCCCAACCCCAATCAAAACAAAACAAATCCCTGCATTTCATACCTAGCCTAAAACCTTTTTTCATCCAACCCTCTTGGCTATGATTTTTGTGGAGAGAGCCCTCTCCGACTTGGTAGGGCTAGATACCAAGTCAAAAGCTTGGTTTGTGGTTACCTCTGTTGGGATTCCTTCCTTAGCCTTGGGAATCTAGGGAAGTGATAACAGGATGAAGGGAATTGAAAGAATTATAATTAACACTCTTCTTCCACTACATTAGTAAATACAACAAAAAATAACTCACTTAGGTTACTTTTGATCATATTTACAGGCACATGAATCACATTGCAAATCCCTATCAAAAGTTGGACTTGATATGGATCGAGGCACATGTAAAATCATAGAATGGAGAAGGCCAATAATATGAATTTCTTCTGAACCCTTGAGATTGATTGAAAAAACAATTTTGCACATCATCATTGCTGTATTTTTCACTCTTCATTTTGTTTTTTTGGACTTTTGGATACTTTTATGAGTATGAGACATTTTTGTTGAGATGCAAAATGCATGGTTTCTACTTAGAGGATAGAATTTTTATCCCCATTTATAGGTGATTGGACTTATGCGTCCACATATATGCAACAAATAGTCACAAAAACACCATCTGATATATGCAACATGTAATTTTGTTTCTATATAAATAAAATTGTTTTCCATCCAAATTGGTGAAACTAATTAGTGGTATGAGAAACCACAACCTAGGGGCATATAAGTTGTCAAAATCACTTGGGGCCACATCTGGCTTGGGCCACACCAAATTGTACTCATGGATGGATTCGTGCCAAATTGTTTTTGAACCAGTAATCTTTTCACCACAGAGTAGCTTAACATAACACCTTATCACCAACTACTCTATGCCTTGTGAGCATGATTAATTATACTTTTATTATTATTAGTAAATATTTTTCATATGATATATTATCATTTATTATGTTTGTGCAAGGATCAACCTTTTCATTATTATTTAAACTTTCATACTGTTATTCTAAATTAACCTAGCTTATATGTTAATGTGATGTGACATATAACACATTATTTTATAATTTTATCAAGAAACTCCTTTTTGATTAATTTTTCTCTAATGAACTTCTATTTTTATACATTTACATTGATGAATTCCACTCCATTTTAATATGTCATGTTCCTTTATTTTTAAAAAATATAATAAGGGGTGGTTCAAAACGTTAAAATAAATACATGAAAAGTTTATCACATTGTAAAAAGTCTTTTTGCATGCCATCATGTGGTTAAATGCGATCTTGTAATCCAACTTATTAGTGATAATATTTCATGCAATAACTCTAATGATGCATTACATAAAGTAAGTGTGACTAAAAATTACATGAAATGTGAATAGAATGTGGAAGTGCAAATGCATATTATGTATCGATATTGAAAGCAAAAAAAAAAAAAGTGAAAAGAGGAAAGTGTAACTATGGGTCTAGGTCTAGCTAATGTAATCATTAACAATGTAACTAAAATTAAAATAATACAAATGTAGTGGTACAATAAGAAGGCTAGACATTGGAGATATTAGTGTTGAGCAAGAGAAAGGATGTTAAGGCTTGCTAGTATTAATGGTTGAGAGTGATAGGTTGGGATTGAGACACTATTTTGTTGTCATAATTGTTGAATGGGTTGATGAAATTGTATATGACACTCTCATAAGTGACAAATTTTATTATGTTTATATCAATAAAATTACATGATTTTTCTTTTGTGGAGAAAAATAATACAAATTACATTAAAAATATCTAGTGTAATTTAAATTACATATAGTTATTTATTTTATATCAAATTTAGGTATTAGAAGGATTAATATGTTGAGAGGATAGAAAATGTTTTAGGAATAAAGAGAAATCAAATACATTTATAACATACCCATTCTAAGGTAACCATAACTAAATACTCGACAATGATCATTTTAGCCTTTAAGTAGAGACAACACACCTTTCCTCGATGGTAGCAAAATCATTGAGCACAAAATTTCCCCAAAAAATATTCCAAGAAGTTTCATTTTACCAAGTGAAGTAGACTCTAAAACAATGGGATAATGCTATGCCAACCTATGGTTCTCAACCTACAAAAGTGTTGTATATATTCAATAAGAGTATGTAGGTTGAGAACATATTCCCTACCTTGTTCTGGGATTTTCATGGAGACAAATTTTAATGCTCCCCTTTCATGACATATATGGTTTCCCCTACAATTTAGGATTTATTTGATTTTCAAATTGTGCTCCTTCAATACACTCTTCCCTTATTCTCTAATGTGGGAAGGCTGATCACGTGTTGGACAAGATGGATCATTCATTACACTCTTGTTGTGGGAGGAACCATTGGGTTTCCAAAGGTAGAAAGTGATGCCTCATTCTTCATTCACTTTATTTTCTATATGGGACCCCTTTAGATTTGGATAATGTTATTTGGTTTGAAGATAGCCTTATTATCCCTGCTTCCATTATAACACATTGTCGATGATGGTTTTCTTGTTGTGGCATAGCTAAGGAGGTCAAATAAACGAAGGAATTGAGAAGTGTAGTGAGGATTTAGTTGAGTTAAACAACAATGTGACTAGTGAAGTCCTAGCCACAAAGATGGAAAGTGTAGCTTATATCCTAGTGTGAGGAATCTAATAGGAATATATATGTCATCAATTTGGAATTGTAGGCACATCTTAGAGCTATGAAATTGGAAAAAAGAGTCCTAGTCAAAGCTAACCATTCTCTGCAGGAAATTCCTTGTATTGGATGCTGTAAATTCCAACCTAAAAAAACAGATTGGTCAAGTTCAAAAGCTATATAATTTAGCCCTAATACATCTTGTTAGTTTTACATGCTCTCTAGGACTCGTTTAGCGCTTCCTTGGATGAACGAAATTTGGACACCCAAGATGATTCAAGGCAAGCACATACCCGTGCCCTTAATTTATTCATGATTTAATAATGTTTAAGTGTTTATTTTTGTTAGGACATACCTTAAAATCTACATCTACAAGTTTTATAATAGGTTAAAGAGTTTTTTTGAACACTATTTCCCACTAGATGATTCAAATCTTAGTATCCAGATCTTATCATTTGGTTAATGTTTGTTAAATATGCAATTTTGATATACGGAAAACTATGTGGCATGAAAAAATAACTTTTTGATAATATAAAATTTATCCATTATTTTAAAAAGAGATATCTTTACCACGCATGCTTTGTAATTTCATTGGGAAATTGATATAATTTCCTTTAAAAGCTTTATAATACTATACAAAAGAATAGAGTAAATATATATGAAACTATCTCTTATCTTATTATCATTAATTTTTATGAGAACGGGTGGGATTTGTATTAATAAAAAACTGAACAAAAGTGTGGAAAATAAGTACAAAGATTCTATAAAATAAGTGTGGGTTGTCTTATAGTTACATTTGTAATTAAGTGTCTAGTAAATGAAGAGTCTAGTCATCAATATATACTCCAGAGCTTGTCATGAACCTTGTTACATATCCTTGAAGAAAATGGCTCTAGAATGATGCTCAAGAAACCCTCAAGACAACCTCCTTAACGCTGGAAGATCAACCCTACAAGTTGGATTGAAATTGCTAGAAAAGTCAGCTCAATAATATGTCACATCAGTTTAATGATAGGTCGGCTAATTATAGGTTCGAACAACTATAAATAGCCCAGAAATCTGCTCAGAAATTACAAAAGTGAACTTCAGACAATCTGTGATTAAGTGAAGACTTCAAGACAGGAACAAGTGTGAGTTAAGGATAGAAAGAAGTGCGGACTTGAGACAGGATTAAGTGCGGATCATACCTGTATTAAAGTGCAGATACCAGAGTTAAAACAAGTGTGGATACTAGAGGTACAATAAGTGCAGGTTTCTCTAAGTATAAATTGCGGATTTCAGGACGCTGGTATAGAGTGTTAATTGCGGATTTGTCACAGCTTCTATTTCAGATCTTATAGCAAGGAGAAGTTGTAGACATAATACTGCTGTACTACATATTGATTTATGTTTCTATAGTTGAGAAAAGGTCCTGAAATACATAACGTTAAGGGCAATCTGGTTGAAGGCTATGGTTTAGTACACTCCTACAGTTCATGAAGTGAAGACAGTGACCATAAGAAGAAATCAGTCTTAAAGGAAAGTAAGAGTGATGAAGGTAAATCTGTGATTTACCTTCCTAACTATAATATAGTTTCAAGTGTATTCAAGGTGAAGGTGATTCAGTTCCTATATTTGACTGATCAATAAGAAGTGAATCTTGGAGACCGAGTTCTCTAGTGCAGAACAGTGCAAATTGTTGAAGAAGAGAAGAATCAAGTTTGAAAGGGAAATGACAAGGTCTTGGAGGCATTCCTAGGTAAAGGGTCTGAGTCTAGGTCATGGTACTTGTCATTTGAAGATCTATAAGAAGAATTCTTTACGGGTTTTTCCTCTCCAAGAGGGAGAGGTTTTTCCCTGGCTCTAGGATCCTAATTTTGTGCCTCTTGCATTTTGATAACTGACTTGATGAAAGACTATATAAGCTAAAGAAAAGAAGACATACGTAACTCATGTAAACTCACAAGTAATTATCAAGAAGAGAATTTGAATTAATCTCCAGCCCTCCAAATTCTCAACATGGTTTCAGAGCTAAGGTGCTAATCTCAAGGGATGCTTAACAAAGGAGACACTCTAGGAAGTGAAGATCAAAGTTTGGGTTGAAAAATCAAATCAGTTTGCAAAGGAAGACTCTATAGCTACTTCAAGAAAGATCTCCTATCTCATTTAAAGGATCAACTCAATCAAGAAAGTAATATTTGGCATCAAAGATTCACATTCAAGACTTTGTTAGAAGGAGGACCTCAACTTCTGAAGATGATTCAAGAACACCCGCATTGAAGATTTTTAACTTAGAAGAAACCATTGACTTCATCTTCAAACATCATCAAGGAAGCTGCAAGACACTCTATTCAAGTAAGTATCTATGACCTTACTTAAATATGTCAAGATGACTTATTGTAAATAAAGCAACAAGTTGGTTGGGTCACCAAAATTTAGCGCATGGAAGAAGAGGACATATTTGAATCTAATTAAAGACGACATTATGGGGTACATTAATGGATTGACAATTCAACCATCAAAAGAAGATGCTCCAGCTCATACCAAATACATGAAGGGAGAAATCCGAGCCCAAAGGATTCTTATAGAATCCAGCAAGGACACTATTACCACTGGTATTTACATCCCACCCATCACGCCTTATTTTACTCTGCTTTCACCTCATCTCCATCATTATCATTGACCTTGCTTCGTTTTTTAACCATTTTTGCCAAGGGTGCCCAAGTTATCATTGTTCACAAGCACTAAACCCTAATTTACTCTCCCACTGAGCTAGGGTTTGCTATGGAAACAAAGAAATTTGAGCATAGGAGGCATAAGGTAGGTCATATCAGTAAGTATGAGGCCATTCCAACTCATAATATCATCTCTCCATCATTTAAAAAAAAATTATTCCAAGGGTTAAGTTATTTTCCACTCATAGGGACATTTTTACTTCAAACTATGTTTCTGACCAAAAATAGATGAATTTAACAAAAGTGAGAGAGGTTTTTGTCCATCATAGTTCAAGGAAGAAAAAAATCCTTCAGTGGTTACACAGGTGTCATGGTTTTGTAGGAATTTCAAAAATACAGGTGCCATAGGAGAGTTGCTACACTTCTAGAGTGACCTTTGGAAAATCAAGTTTTCTTCTCGCTAGAGTGTCCAAATGACTTTCTTGATAAGTCAAATGACAAATAGATTGGAATATATTTCCAATGAGCTATCATGAGATCAATTTGGAGTTGAGGAAGCCTCCAAAAGTTGCGTGCAACAACACTTTGCATTTTTGCACCCTCATTTAGCACTTTTTTACCAGTCTTAGGAGAGTCAATTTTTGACAAGGAAAATAAACTCCAATGAGAAAACCAATGGTAGATTTGGAAATTAGATAGAGTAATATTTTATACAAGCTATCCTAGGCCCAATTTGGACACCGGAAAGGCCTCCAAATGTAGTTTTCAAAAAGGTGTTGCACTAACGCTGTGTGTTCTGCACTGGCGCTGTGCATTTTCTTGAAGCACAACAAAAATTTCAAACACGCAACACCCTCCAATGAGAAAATGGTCACCACCATTGAGCTCATAATGGTGAGGAAATGAACCCTGTACATTTTCTAAGAATTTGGAGGCAAAATGGTCAGTGAAAAGGGCAAAAAACCATCAAAAAACCATGTTTCTGCCTCATTTTTGGCCTTGGCGCTGCACATTTACCAATATTTGGAAAATATATTTTTGATAGGGAAAATGACCTTAATTTTGAAAACTAAAGGTATATTTGGAAACTATACTTGAAGGGCTTTCCAACAAGCTATCTTGGAGCCAATTGGACACTTGGAACCCAATCAAAATCAACCTCCAAGATGTGCTGCATGTTTCCTTCTAGCGGTGCGCGTTTGATAGTTTGCTGATATTTTGAAATTTCATTGCAAATTTTGACTTTTTTCATGAAAATCATGTTTTCACTTATGTAAGACCATGGTAAATTTAAATATGATTTAGATAAGTTACCTATGGTGAATACATTTGGTAAATCAATCAAATGAGATGTAAAGAATCAGTTCACTTAAGTTAGGAATGAGTCACTTTGACCATCCTACACTCTAGGTTTCAGTTCAGACTTTGGTGGATCAGCTCCTCCTCTTAGGGATTCGACCCCTGAGGTTGGGAGAGGTTGTTTTAGGTCTATATTTTGTACTTTTTGACTCACTTTCAAAGGTTGGAATCAATTTGATGTTTTGCTAGTTGATCAAGGAAGCTTTGTACTCACTTTGGCCAAGCTAATAAAGAGGAGTTGCAACTACATTTATGGGATACCTGTGGTATTAAATTTCTATCATAATTTCTTCTTTAGTATCATATGTTTGAAAGTATTGTGTTCATGTTCACTTTAATTTCTATGTTATGATCTTTTACAAGTTAGATAAACAGAATACATGTTTGCACATGCTCTGTTTTGGGTAACTGATCATATTATGTTCATCTTCTTCTGTCTGATAAAAATACATCTCTTATGATTTTCTTAGACTTCTTATAGTTTCAAAACCATTCCATAACAATTCTCTTCAAGTGATTTTCATTGTACCTACCTTGCCCCATTGATCCCTCCAACTCTAACTCATTTTCCCTCACCTAGATTTCCTTGACTTAATTCCTTCATCCAGTATTTCCCCAACCAAATCAATTCAAAACAACCCCCTGCACTCTATATCTAGCCTAAAAACCCTAATTTATCTAGACCTCTTGGCTGTGACCCTTTTGGAGAGATCCCTCTCTGGCTTAATAGAGCTAGCTATCAAGTAAAAATCTTGGTTTGTGGTTACCTCTATTGGGATTCCTTCTTCAGCCTTGGGAATCTGGCAGAGTGATAACATACACACTCATTCCCTATGTGTCAAAACTAAAGTCTGATAAAGAAATATATGAGAAACTGGTGGAGCTATTCTTTGTGAGTACTACAGGAGAAGCAATCTCTTTGATACAAGAACTATATAGAATGAAATTGTCAAGGGAAGAAGGAATCACTCCATAATTTATGAGGATTTATAAAATAGGAGATCAACTACAGGATCTGGGAGAAGTAATGTCTGACACTGAGATGACTACAGTGGTGCTGAATTCTCTACCAGAGGAATGGGGAAACTTCACTTCAAGTTTATACGGGAAGAAAGAAACCACTCCATTCAATGATTTATGGTCTCTATGTAAAATAGAGGAAACAAGACTAAAAGCCAAAGCTGATACATGACCAAGTGAATGGAATCAAGCCTTTGCAGCCATATACAGGAAGAAAGGAAGATTAAGAAAATTTGGCCCTCAGAATAAAAGAAGAAACATGGACAACGTAATATGCTTTGGATGTAATGAACTTGGGCATTACAAAAGAGATTTTCCTAAATATGACAAGGAAAAGAGGAAAAGGGAAGAAGCCCATATCATAGATGTGAGGGAAGGACCTGATGCAAAGAAATCTAAGAAATAAGAAGCAAGGGATATCTACTATGATTGAGATCATCTTCTCCTTTAAGTGATTTCTGTTGGTTGTAAAATAGTATGATAGGAAACAATGTATATTATAGCATCATGATAAAAAAAGCATGTTAGGAGCTCTTGGTGAATCAGCTCCGGGAAAACCTCTCTAATAACATTACTAAAGGAAAGCAGTCATCAAGATCAAGGGTCATCACAAAAATAGAATTCTGGGATGTGATGACATATTGATGAAGTAAGCCAAGGGAATGAATCTCTTCATTCTAGAGAAATTGCTATAGTATGACTCAAGAGAACAGGGTATGAGGTATGTATATATTTATATGCTGACATTGGATGTTGTAAAGTCATGTCATAAGGTTGCAGGTAATAGAATTCCATATTTAGAAGTATGATCTATGAAGAAGGATGTCTCAGTGCACTCGTAGATGAAATCAACATGAAATGTCCTCATGGAATATGAGGTGGTTGTATATGAACGAGAAACTGGAAAATTTGTAAGTTCCTAGAATGGAGAATGTGCAGAAAGGAAGAGATCATTAAATGCAACCATGCCAAGAGGAAGTTGTCATCCGAAAGCCAAGAATATGTGACTAGGAGATCTCCTGGGAGGATATGTAGACTCTGACAGAAGTTAGGTAAATAAGAAGACCCTTGACAAAGCATATCATTAGGAGATGTGTCAATCTGAATAGAGGATATTGATGCCTAGAGGAAGATGTCATGGTGAAAGATCATCACTGAGGTAACTTTTGTTTTAAAAGGTTCATATGTATATGTTTATCTGGATGAATTTGTGCAGGGCTTCTAATCATGAGAAATGACACATGATCCTTGGAGATGATTTGAAGGAAAGCAACATGGCATAATGGTGGACCAGATAAGAAAGACTGATGAATCACTTTCTGATAGTGGACATGACTCGTGACTAAAAGTGATTGATGATCTGTGCCCTATGAAGCCAAAAGTTGAAGATTCCTCAATATTGAAATCCATGCCATCAAGGGGAGGAATTCTTCATGAGTAGCTTGATTGCTGCTGCAGGACCCTGGTTAAGAGGGAGGCTAGTGGTAAGTTTCTTACTTGGAAGAAAATTGAAGTATGTCATTTCTATGTTGAGAGGGAGTGACATATGTGATTCTATAATACATGTGTCATGCACTACACCAGGACTAACATCCGTAAGTCTTAGTGAAGGCCATGTGGAGAGAATGGATAGACAAAACATTTTGGTCTTCATCTGGAAGATAGAATGGAGGATTGGGTAATCATCTGGAATTCGATACTCTTTGAGAATGAGATAGGACATTCAAGATAAGAGTAGTCGAGGACCAATATTCTTTGAGGGTTGGCTACCCAAGAGAAGAATAGTCCAAGAAGGTCATACTATGGGAACACCTAGGTGGGGTATGTACCTTGAAGATACAATGAATATGGTGTCTATTAGTCATGTGTCTCGCCAGCATTGTAGCCCATTTTATCGTTGAGAGATGGGGCTGTTAGTCAAGGCCTTGCACTAGGACAATGCTGGTTGATATGATGCTATACATATGCGATTACCAATCCGATTCTTCTTATGAGATTCTTTAGTTTGAAAGTGATCATGTACCTGTATGAATACCTCCCTAGTTAAGAGGGAGTGTTGAAAAGTGTAACTAGGTCGGTCTTCATATTGACTGTGTAATTATGTGTTTTATGTAAAGAAGAAGACAAATATAATAAAATGTATTTTTGGTTGTACTTGCTTCATGGGTTTCATGGGAAAATTTTTATAGACTTCTTCTTGATGTCTATTAGGGTTGTCTTCCAGTTAAATTTGTAATTAAGTGTCTAGTAAATGAAGAGTCTAGTCATCAATATATGCTCCAGACCTTGTCATGAACCTTGTGACATATCCTTGAAGAAAATGGCTCCAGAATGATGCTCAAGAAACCCTTAAGACAACCTCATTAACGCTGGAAGATCAACCCTACAAGTTGGCTTGAAATTGTTGGAAAATTTGGCTCAATAATATGTCACATTAGTTCAATGATAGGTCAGCTAATTATAGGTTTGAACAACTATAAATAGCCCATAAGTATGCGCAAAAATTACATAATTGAACTTCAAACAATCTGTAATTAAGTGAAGACTTCAGGACAGGAACAAGTGCGAGTTAAGGACAAAAAGAAGTGTAGACTTGAGACAGAATTCAGTGCGGATCATACCTGTATTAAGGTGCGGACACCAGAGGTACAACAAGTGTGGATACCAGAGGTACAATAAGTGCGGGTTTCTATAAGTATAAATTGTGGATTTAAGGAAGCTGGTATAGAGTGTCAATTGCGGATTTGTCACAGCTTCTATTTCGGATCTTATAGTAAGGAGAAGTGGAAAACATAATACTGTTGTACTACATATTGATTTATGTTTCCAGAGTTGAGCAAAGTTCCTGAAATACATAACGTTAAGGGCAGTCTAGTTGAAGGCTACGGTTCAATACACTCCTACAGTTCATGAAGTGAAGACAATGACCATAAGAAGAAAGCAGCCTTAAAGGAAAGTAAGAGTGAGGAAGGTAAATCACAGTCCTAACTATAATACAGTTGCAAGTGTATGCAAGGTGAAGATGATTCAGTTGCTATATTTGACTGAGCAATAAGAAGTGAATCTTGGAGACAAAGTTCTCCAGTGCAGAACAATGCAGACTGTTGAAGAAGAGATGAATCAAGTTTGAAAAGGCAGTGACAAGGTCTTGGAGGCATCACTAGGTCAAGGGTCTGAGTTTGGGTCATGGTACTTGTCATTTGAAGATCTATAAGAATATTTTTTTGCGGGTTTTTCCTATCCAAGAGGGAGAGGTTTTGCCCTGGCTCTAGGAGCCTAATTTTGTGTCTCGTGCATTTTGATAATTGACTTGATGAAAGACTATCTAAGCTAAAGAAAAGAAGACATAGGTAACTCATGTAAACTCACAATTAATTATCAAGAAGAGAATTTGAATTAATCTCCAGCCCTCCAAATTCTCAACATAACCAAGAAAGGAAGAACCCTAGAACAACAAGGACCAAAATGTATGGAATGAGAGTTCAAAAAAGAAAGAATTATAGAGAGATATGTCTTGAGTATAATTGGACTATGGAATTATGCAAAGAGTGAGGTTGAGGTGATTCAATCTAATCATCAACCATGAGAATATTCCAAGGCATCAATACAAAAAAACAAATGAGTTTAGGATAAATTGGATGTATTTGCGAGAAATAAATCCGAAGAACCCTGCTTGCCACACACAGAGAGATTATTTTAACAGGCGTAAATATGTTGAAAGACAGGGAAATAAAGGGAGGAGGGGATATCATATCGAGGTAAGTACAAGCCACACTATGTCATGGAAGTAGATCACGATGTGAAATGATAAATGTCTTGTAGAAGCTCGAAGTAGTTAATAATTCTAATCAAAGGAGAGAAAAAAACCAATTTTTGGAAGAGAATTTTATGGCAAAGGTTGGTTTAGGAACTTAGAACTAAATGTTCCAAAAATAAGTGATCAAATTTTCTTTAGAGATGAAGGGTGTTTCTTTTCCCAACGTATCAACACATTCACTTTGTTTTCCGAGTATATGAAATTTTTTTATCTCTTCAAAATTCACAAGTTCTTGGTGAATCTTGACATAGTTTAGGTCCATGATCATATGGGTGATTGATTTGTGATGCTGCATAGTTTTGATTATAACTTAAAGCCTCCTAGAAATAATAATTTTGTAATATGCTTGAAGCTAGTTAATTGAAGCCTTATGAATAGAATAAAACATTCAACTTGATTATTAGCTCTATGTCCTCATCCCTAGAAAAAATCAAAGTTATTTGTTTGATTTGGATTCATCAAATTCCCACTCACTCTTGTTGCCCCTAACTATCTCCTCTGTAATTAACTATATCTGAAAATTGAACTTCATTAAATTCTTCCAAAGTGTTTATTAGTAATAACTTTTTATAGAATAGATTAGTCAACTTACAACATTCAAGAAATAGGAATATGCACAAAAATAAGTGAGGATATCAAAAACTTTCTAAACAAACTGAAATAAAAATATGTTTATTTAAATAATTTGAAAGAAAAATATGAAAAAAAAGAGAAAAAGAAAAGAAAAGAAAGAAAAAAAGAAAGAAAGAAGGAAGAAAAAGAAAAAGAAGGAAGAAGAAAAAAAGAAAGAAAGAAAAAAAGAAAATATTTACAATGATGTGTGTGTGAAAACTTAGTAAACAAGAAAATGTTTCTAAAAACATCCATCCAAAACTTTTCCTTTGTAATAGAATATTGAAAAATAATTTTGGCCTTTAATAGATTCCACAATTAAAAAAAAACTATCCAAACATTATCAAACTCTCCATGTTTTCCAGGGTCTTTTTCCATTTTTCTCATTTCAATACTAAATCACTTGAAGACAAAACTCTACATTTTAACTGTTTGTTCGAGAGTTTTTCATTTTACGTTGACATTTTTGTATTAACTTGTTCTCTTATTTGTTGCATGTGGGTAAGATGATTAAATCTGCCTTGTATATCATTAATTATTCTTGATTTGTTTTGTAGAATTTTCATTAGTAGAGTTATTAAATGAATAGGTAGAACAATGTTAGCTCCATAGAGTAATTGAAACAAAAAGGTACTAATAGATATCTTCGTGCTAACTCTATCTTTCCACAATGCATATTTTAGTAGAGAATTCCAAATTCTTTTATTTTCATACAATGTTTTTTTAATAATCTTCATTAAGTTTTTATTTGAAGACTCAACTAATCTAATTCTTTGTGGAAAATAAGCAACAGAATGGTCAATGACTATGTTGTATTTATGACAAAATTTGATCACGTAGTAGATTGAAATGCCTTTGTATTGTGAGTAATTATTTTCCTCGGACAACCAAAATGAGATAAAATTTTTTCCTTGAAAAATTTGATTCAAAAATCTGATTTCAAAACTCTAGTTGGTTTTCTAACAAGAATTGCTTTGACCAAATTTCTGAAATAATTAGTAACAATAAAAAATCCATTGATATTATCCACTAAAAATCATATGTGTTTTTCCAATAAAATCTAATCCCCATTGCTAAAAGTGTGTTTGAGCTTTAATTAGTTTTAAAGAAAGTGGAGCAATTTGTCATCCACATATGAGTAATTGACATTCAACCCAATGTTTTTTTTACTTACGCAAAAAACAGTGGCTAGAAAAATTACTTTTTCAAATCTCGTGTAATATCTCTTTAGGCATTAGAGTAACATTTATTTCTTTTAGAAAACAAGTAAAAAAAATATCAATTATATATATATATATATATATATATATTTTTTTTTTTTTCCAATATAACTTTTCATAAAAAATAAAGTATTGGATAGATTTAAGTTTTAAAGATTCAATTTGAGACTTTCCTTAATGTTTAGGGCATTGAGAAGAATTTATCAAATAGTAAATAATATATGCATATTAGGTTGAATTAGTGAATTTTCATCTTGATTTAACCGGTTTGAAAGAATATGTTATTTTAACAATAGACTATGTTCTTAGATCAAATTATTCTCATGAGAAAATACTTCATTCATTGCATTATTCCAAGACTTCCCAAGTTAGACTCAGAAAACAACTTGGTCAAACCTTGTGTTAGTCATCAGTATTTTTCACTATTTTTAGATGACTATATGATGGTTCTAGATTTCTGAAAACAACATTCCTTGAATATTGTGAGTTTCAAAAATCTCATTGCCTCATTATCCTTATAGAAACTTTTTCACTATTCTATCAGCTTGCCATTTCATGGTCACCCTGTCACTCTTATAAACTCATTATAGGATTACACCTCTCATTCTCATCCTTCTTGCCTTGATAAAACCTTTTTCCCATGTTCCCCAAGTCCCTTAAGCATTGATGGCCTCAAAACTATCTCTTTAGGCTCTTTAGATAAATCAAGTACATTGAATTTTGGATCTTCAATACAACGCTTTTGACCATAATATGTTTTCACTTGAAGGTCTCCAAGCCAAATTTCAGTCAAGATCAGGTCAAAGGACCCTCCCACTAGGTCATTAGGGTTTTTACATGTTTTAGGGTCATCATTGGATGTTTCAGGAATTACTTTTCCTTTGCTAGAATCTGGCTCAGATGTAATAGAATTTCAAGACATGGTTATTCAAGAAGGACCTGTTAGCAACCTATAAATATAGGATTCATAATTTTGACTTGACTGACGATAGTCTTGTAAATATGTACAAATTTTTCTTTCCGCAAGTCATTTTCCCATATTTTGTAAAAAATAAAGAATCAAAAAAATAAAAAAGAGGGTAAAAAGTCGAAAAAGAAAAATCAAAGGACTTTGAAAAATAACATACCCCAAAAGAAAAAAGATGAATAAAACATGAAAGTGTGCAAGTCTAAATGCGACTACTATTACTTTTTGCAGTTGATTATGGCAGAGTGTGAATAAATGCCATTATCTGTGATGAGTTAAACAATTTAATCTTGACTTGTCACCTTTCAATTTCAAATGTTGTAGATAGAGAATAAAGAATTGTCATATAGTTTAATCATGACAATTTAGTAGTTAGGTAGAGAATATGTGAATCCAACAGTTTAATCTAGATTCCGGGATGAAATAAGTGTAGAATTAGATAGTTTTATTGCTTTCAGAAAGAAAAAATGTTGTAAAGGTTGCTAGCTCAAATGCACCTAATCAAAATGGAAAAAAAAATGTTAGCAGTTAAAATTGGGTAGGTAGAAGAAGGTGAGAAGCATCATTGTAAATATTATTCACTAGGGCTGCAAATAACTAAATTCCCTTCCCCATAACCATTTATCATTCTAAACTATCAGTAAGAAAGGCTCAAGGCATTTCCTTGACTTCTGTTGGGACCGGACCCAAGGCTCTATGGCTGATTAGTTGAAAATGTTAAATGTCTACATTAATCCCAAAAATCACATCATTTTCCATTCATGCATTCATTTCCCTGAAAAATCATAAGTAAAAATCTCATTTTTACTTAATGATGTTCTAATCCCCATTTAGTTAACTTCCCACATCTCATGAAAGCATAAAACCCTCAAAATGACATTTTATTCTAAGTTTGAGTGATGAAGTTATTATAATGCGAATTTGCCTTTAAACTTCACTTTTCTTAGTTATATTAATGTATTTTGAGTATCCATTTTTCCCTTGTCATATTGACTTTAACTTATTTAATAATTCCCTAGAAAATAACCTTCTCCTATTTAATATAACTTCCTCTTATTAAATAGCCCCAAAAACCCATTAATATAACTTTAAGCCAAAGTTTATTATCCCCACATGTTTAAATAAAAACCCACATTAAACCCCCTTTGGCTAAATATATCATTATATAAATATCCCGCCCTCTATGGTTATTAAATCAATTTGATTTAATTAATTATATAATAAAAATATACAAAAAATCATTAAACATATTTTATATATTTTTGAAACAAAAAATGTAATTCCCGAAGTTTAATTTAAACTAAACTTCATAATACTTATCCCTCTGTTAATTTTTCCTTTCCCGACTACCCTTAACCCAAGATTAAAACTATAACTTTATCCATTTTCCCCAATACATATCCCTTTACCACAATCTTAACCTTGGGTAAAGCCCCTTTTACCAAATTCCTAACCTTTGTTAAAACCCTTAATACCCTGTCCATCCGCTTGATTCATTGTAAAAAATATGTTTATACATAAAACTTCCACAAATCCCTCCTCACCATCGGGTTTAATTTCAGCCTTCAGATCATTCTAACCCTTTTTGATCCAACGGTTCTCATCAAACGCGATGAATAATTCCCAGCCCCCTATCATTCCCTATCGCATAGCATTATAGCCGTCCGATCATCCTTTGCAATCCAACGATCCATATTTAACGCGATCATTGACCTCATGCCCCACCTTTTCTACATCGCGTTAAGTATTAACCATCCGATCTTCAAGCATCCCTATGATCTAACGATCCACATCTAACCCGATAACATAGTCCCTAGCCCCACTGTGCTTTCCCCGCAACTTTCATTTAAATCTTGACTGTTCGCATCTTAGAGTCAGATCCGACGATGCATATCCCATATCGCGCGATTGAAGTAATCAACCAATGTTTCCAAAAAATTACATGATAAAAGTTGTTTCCCGATACCACCCGCTGCCGACGTGTCAACATTTCATTCGATCGCGTGAAAAAAGCGAAATACAACTTACCACCTCAAAGCTACGCGAAAACCACCCGGTCCAAATTAAAACCACTCCCGCCATTAAGCCTGCAATTAATATGATTTATCGTGATTTGACTTAAGGCTTGGCCTTAGTTTTTTCACTATTTTCATAACATTTCGCGCATTAACCTTTGAAAATACTGAGAACCCTTTGTAGAGCCTCCCAACGCCATTTTCGAGTCTTCTCTGGACCTGTAAATCATTTTTACTCTGAAAGTTGTTCTCGAGAATCTCTACAACCTCTGCCAGCCAAGTTCGAAAAGAATTGAAGATTGTTGCAGACCTGCAACCCTCTTCAATCGCAACCATACCTGTTCAGGGTATTTTTCAATAATCCGACTTGCGAATTCTTAATTCCCAAGAACAAGATTAAACCAATTTGAATATAAAAGCCAAAATCCTCATTTTGCAGACAAATTACGAACACAAATTGATTAAAAAAAAACCTATTTTCCACATTTGTACCATTCAGGAAACCCTGTTTCCTGTCTTAGCCCAGTTTTCATCTCTCATAAGCCTAGTTTGAGCAAAGAAAACCTAAAAAAAGGCCATCCTTAGCCTAAATTTCTCAGTTTCATCTCTGTTAAGGTGAATAACTTCTGCAAACAGTCTAATCTTGTAGTAGTTACCCAAAATGCCTAAAAAACAAAGTTAAACCTCCACAGACTGATCTCATTCCACAAGTCTTTCAAAAAATCCTTCAATCACCTCCTTGTAGACATGGATTTTTTTAACAAATTGTTTGATTTTTGCAGGTTATTATCAGAATATGGATTTGGGCCAACAGTTTCAATACTAGTTGACAAAATTGTCTGCTCCAAATTCTCATATTTTAAATCAAAAGCTTCATTCAACAAATAGTTTGTATACAAAGAAAAAATAAAATCAAGTCAGAGAGAGATCAGAATAATGAAATTTTCACAGTGAAATCAGAATTCACAATGACATTGAAAACATAACAGTCAAAGAGTATCAGTGGTTATAGTGTATTAGGTAAAAGTCAGAGTAAAAGTTAAAACAAAGTTACAAAGCAGTCAAAGTTAAACAATAAAAGTAAATATAGAGACAGTAAATTGGTAAAAAAATATGAGAATAATTTCACCAACAATGAAGTTTATCCAAAGTTAAAGTAAAACAGTTAAAAGAACAAAAAAGGTGAAAAGATGAAAACATAACAAGAAGGAACATTTTTGCAGAAATTTCATGTTTTAGTCATTGTTTTGCAGAAACTATTGTGACCAATCCAAGATGTATTTTGCAAAATTGAAGGAGGTTTATGTTCTTAAGAGGGCCATCTACAAAAACCTCTCTCACTTTTCTAAAAACCATTATGGATTGAGAAATATTAAACAATATCGGAGAGCACTTTTTGCAGAAACTTCCTGTTAAGTAATCATTTTGCAGAGAAGATTGTGGCCAATTAGAAATACATAATACAAAACTGAAGGAGGTTTTTGTTCCTAAGAAAACCATATACAAAAACCTATCTCACGTTTTTCACAGTGATTTAAGAATGAGAGATACATGCACATCTTTACAGGTTTTTTTTCAAACTCTGTAAAACTCTGTTTTACACATCGTTTTACAGAGCCTATTGTGCACAGCTGGAGAGGAATTTTAGGAAAATGAAAGAGGTTTAGCTCACCACCATAGTCATCCACAATAACCTCTTTCAATGTTTACATATCTATTTCGTATTGAGAAATAAAAAGGTATAATTGGACCCCAAGTTTCCAGAATTAGTGGAGCAGGATGCACAAAGAAAGGAAACAGTTAGTGACTTGGATGCCTCATCATCAACCAAGAGTTGGATCGAATTCGAATTCTCCTCTTTGTCATCACCTATCCATAAAAAATAGTTCCAAATAGATGCATTAGTTTTGAGTGTCCTTCAATTAAGTTCTATTTATGTAAAACAATTTGAGATATTTTGTAAACCAATCTTGATATTTTTCAAGATATTTTAGTTTAGAATTTGTATAAATACTTCACTCTTTGAAGGATTTTTGTTGGAATTAAATTTGTCAAGACTACTATAGACATTTTTTTCTGAATATATTAGAGTTTGTGTGAGTCGATTTGTAAAGCAGCAGACTGGAACTAAGTCAAACAGACATCATAACTCAGGATTCTTGTGCTGATCAGATAAGTCAAGTATTTTCCTGTTTTCACTATTTATCTTTCAAAGTTCCATACATACATTTAAATGTTTTTTGTCTTTAATGATTGACTAAGAAAGCTTAAACAGGATTAGTGTTAAAAGGTCCTTGTTTTTTACTAGTTATTCATTGATATGTTTTCTACTGATAACTGGACTTAAGAATTCTTAAATGATCTTAGTCCCTGTTTGACCCCTTTATTTCATCTTCATTTCTGTAACTTAAGGATTATTAATTTCCCTTTTGTTCAGATCTTGCCATTTCATCAAAAATCCTATTCAAAACCCTTTGAAGGTCATCTACCTTGCCCTTAGTACATTTTCTCTTTTGACCTTATTTCCTAGCTCAGTTTGCCAATAAATTTGACTCCATAGCCCAATGGTCTGGTAGATCCCTATGTGGTTTACCTTGAAGTACCTTTTATTCCCACCAAAATTTCAAAACAAACCAATTGTCCAATCATACCTAGCCTAAAATCTTATAACAAAAATCAAGCTAAATCTTGAGGAGAGATCCCTCTCCGGAATTTAAGAAGGCTAGATCTTAGATTTCAAAAGAGGTTTTTGGTTACCTCGGACTATTTCTCTTGAACCTGGAGAAATTACTGAGTGATAACATACTGGCGACTCTGCTGGGGAAGACTAAACTTTTCTTTAGAAATATTTTACAGGTTCAGATCTGCTCTATGATGGTGGACAACGATCAGACACACAAAGGTTAAAATCATCCACCTGGCAACTCCAAATCAGTTTCACAATCAAGACTTCACTGGAGGAATGAACCTCAAAGAACAACATGGAAAGATCAGACTTTCAACTTGGATCTTAATCCAAGACATTATTTTCTTTCTCATTAAGAAAATTTTTCAATGTATATTGTATTTTATTGAATATCTTAGACTAGTTTTTAATTATTTTCCTTTAAAGATTGTAAATAATAATTCTCCTAATCTCTTTGAGTAGCTTTCTTCTGAATCTAATGATGATCATTATCCAATTAAGAAGCCTCAAATAATCAAGACTGATCTTACAATCTCTGTACATATCCCTATACCACATAAAGTTCCAGATAGATATAAGCCCCTTATTTTACCTCCTATACTCCATGATTTTCCTAAAAACTACTACAAATATCTTCCTAGATTTGATGGAGAGAATGGTATCACTGCCCAAAAACATATTCAAGGTTTTGAGAATTATTTGGATTTATTTGAGATTGATGAAGATGATGTTAAAATCAGACTTTTTGCTCTTTCTTTGCAAAATAGAATAAAGAGTTGGTTCAAAAATCTGCCTAATGCTAGCATCTCAAATTACCAGCAGTTTATCAAACTTTTGCTTGATAGATGGATAATCAAAGTTAATCCTTTTGTGACCATGGAAGAATATAATCAATTAAAAAGACATCCAAATGAAACAATACAAAAATTTTCTGATAGATTTAATCAAGTTTATTATTCAATGCCAGAAAATATTAGACCTCCTGATGATTCAACTCTCTTGCATTATCCAAGTGCCTTTGATCCAGAAATAGAATTTTGGTTAAGAGAAAGAGATCCAAAAACACTTGTACAGATGCAGAACATTGCAGTTGATGTAGAAGTTAATTTGCAAATCAGACAGGAAAAGTTGAAAGCAGAAGAAGAGGAAAAAAAAAACATTGCAAAGGTAAAACTTAGCCTTTTGGTAAGAAAACTAGATGAAAGAACACATGAGATCACTATGAAAGATGAATTTTTTATTCAAAATCACCATGAAGAAATAGAATAGGTTGATAGCCATGAAAAAATTCCTCTTAATTCAAATTATCATAGATCAGTAAATGAATTTACAGATCAATATGAGGAAGAGGAATTTGCTGATCTAATGTGTATGTTTGATGATATCCCTTCTTTCGATGGTTTTTCTAAGTATGATCATTATGATGATAGTTATGTTCTCCAAACTCAAGCTAACTTTACAAAGCAATTAGAAGCTAGTTTGTGGGATGAAGAAACTCAGTTTCAGCAGATTGAAGACAGTGATCAACCAATACAGATCAACCATGAGAGTGAGGAAGAAAAAAGCAAAAAATTTGGAAATAAGTGAAGGTTCTTTACCTATTTGTTTTTTTTCATTTCAGTTTATTAAAAAAAATTTCATGCCATTAATAATTAACAATCTTTAGGAATTGTGATTGACAACGAAGAAGATAATGAAACTATTGGTCAAGATATTTCAGTTTCACAATTACAATTATCAAATTCCATTGAAATAAATGATCAAATGATACAAGAAAGTTCCATACCACTATGTTTTGAACCATTTCAGCTTTTAAAGGAAATGTGGTATAACATATTTAAAGAAAAGGATAAGAAACTTGTTGAAGTTTATGAAGTCCCATGGAATCTTATAAGCCATAGGTTGCAACAATTTTCTCAAATTTTTCATGATCCAATAGCAGATATGTTGAATATTGAAGGCATTCAAAACATTCCTCTATTAAATAACTATGATTTTCAAAATCAAGATGACAATTATTTCAACAGTCAAACATTACAATCAGTAAGAATATCATCACAAATCTTATCTGAAATTTTACAGGGAGATAAAGATGAAAATAACATTTCATATTCATTGTATGGAGGCCATTCAGAATAGATGTACAGTTGTTCAGATCAGTTAAACATCAGTGTATATATTTTGGAAGATCCTTTTGTACAGTTTCTAGAGTTAATAAAGGAAATCAAGTATTTCCTTATCCTCTCATTCGTTGACAAGTTTCTAATAGGTTGCAGAAGTATAATTTTGATAATCAATAAGAAAATACAACAAAATATATCAAAGTACATAATTCTTGAATGGTTGCATTGACTATTTCATTTTACCTAACCAACAGTTGGACAGCTGATTAGAGTAAGTAGGTAGGATTTTAGCTTATTTCAGTATCCAGTTTTTAGCTAGTTTGAAATAAATCATTAAGGTTTGAAGCTAAGGAGAAGGTCCTAAAGATATTTAAGATATTTTCAGTTTGGTTTGAGATTTTCAATATGTTTTTGTTAGTTTCAGATCAGATTTCAGGTTGCAAAAAAAGGACTATATTCAATTCAAGATTTTTAGCCACAGCAAATGCATGTTTGGGATTGTCTCAATGGATCAGGCTACTAGTCAATGGTGTTCTTGACATCTCACAAGGAGATGCCATCCCCATGTGAAGCCAATGTTAGCAACTTATAAATATAGGATTCATAATTTTGACTTGACTGATGATAGTCTTGTAAATATGTACAAATTTTGCTTTCCGCAAGTTATTTTCCCATATTTTGTAAAAAATAAAAAATCAAAAAAATAAAAAA
Source organism: Pinus albicaulis (assembly GCA_034641835.2). Lineage (NCBI taxonomy): Eukaryota > Viridiplantae > Streptophyta > Pinopsida > Pinales > Pinaceae > Pinus > Pinus albicaulis. The sequence continues at coordinate 1,307,666,585 of CM076583.1, read as the reverse complement.
GAGGGTAAAAAGTCCTAAAAGAAAAATCAAAGGACTTTGAAAAATAACATACCCCAAAAGAAAAAAGATAAATAAAACATGAAAGTGTGCAAGTATAAATGCCACTACTATTACTTTTTGCAGTTGATTATGGCAGAGTGTCAATAAATGCCATAATCTGTGATGAGTTAAACAATTTAATCTTGACTTGTCACCTTTCAATTTCAAATGTTGTAGATAGAGAATAAAGAATTGTCATACAGTTTAATCATGACAATTCAGTAGTTAAGTAGAGAATAAGTGAATCCAACAGTTTAATATAGATTCCAAGATGAAATAAGTGTAGAATTAGATAGTTTTATTGCTTTCAAAAAGAATAAATGTTGTAAAGGTTGCTAGCTCAAATGCACCTAATCAAAATGGAAAAAAAATGTTAGCAATTAAAATTGGGTAGGTAGAAGAAGGTGAGAAGCATCATTGTAAATATTATTCACCAGGGCTGCAAATAACTAACTTCCCTTCCCCATAGCCATTTATCATTCTAAACTATCAGTCAGAAAGGATCAAGGCATTTCCTTGACTTTTGTTGGGATCAGACCCAAGGCTCTATGGCTGATTAGTTGAAAATGTTAAATGTCTACGTTAATCCCAAAAATCACATCATTTTCCATTCATGCATTCATTTCCCTGAAAAATCATAAGTAAAATACTCATTTTTACTTAGTGATGTTCTAATCCCCATTTAGTTAGCTTCCCACATCTCATGAAAGCATAAAACCCTCAAAATGACATTTTATTCTAAGTTTGAGTGATGAAGTTATTATAATGCGAATTTGCCTTTAAACTTCACTTTTCTTAGTTATATTAATGTATTTTGAGTATCCATTTTTCCCTTCTCATATTAACTTTAACTTATTTAATAATTCCCTAGAAAATAATCTTCTCCTATTTAATATAACTTCCTTTTATTAAATAGCCCCAAAAACCCATTAATATAACTTTAAGCCAAAGTTTATTATCCTCACATGTTTAAATAAAAACCCACATTAAACCCCCTTTGGCTAAATATATCATTATATAAATATCCTGCCCTCTATGGTTATTAAATCAATTTGATTTAATTAACTATATAATAAAAATATACAAAAAGTCATTAAACGTATTTTATATATGTTTAAAACAAAAAATGTAATTCCCGAAGTTTAATTTAAACTAAACTTCATAACACTTATCCCTCTGTTAATTTTTCCTTTCCCGACTACCCTTAACCCAAGATTAAAACTATAACCTTATCCATTTTCCCCAATACATATCCCTTTACCACAATCTCAACCTTTGGTAAAGCCCCTCTTACCAAAGTCCTAACCTTTGTTAAAACCCTTAATACCCTGCCCATCCACTTGATTCATTGTAAAAAATATGTTTATACATAAAACTTCCACAAATCCCTCCTCACCATCGGGTTTAATTTTAGCCTTCAGATCATTATAACCCTTTTTGATCCAACGGTTCTCATCAAACGCGATGAATAATTCCCAGCCCCCTATCATTCCCTATCGCGTAGCATTATAACCGTCCGATCATCCTTTGCAATCCAACGATCCATATTTAACACGATCATTGACCTCATGCCCCACCTTTTCTACATCCCGTTAAGTATTAACCATCCAATCTTCAAGCATCCCTCTGATCTAACGATCCACATCTAACTCGATAACATAGTCCCTGGCCCCACTGTGCTTTCCTTGCAACTTTCATTTAAATCTTGACCGTTCGCATCTCGGAGTCAGATCCGACAATGCATATCCCATATCGCACGATTGAAGTAATCGACCAATGTTTCCAAAAAATTACATGATAAAAGTTTTTTCCCGATACCACCCGCTGCCGACGTGTCAACATTTCATTCGATCACGTGAAAAAAGCGAAATACAGCTTACCACCTCAAAGCTACGCGAAAACTGCCCGGTCCAAATTAAAACCACTCCCGCCATTAAGCCTGCAATTAATATGATTTATCGTGATTTGACTTAAGGCTTGGCCTTAGTTTTTTCACTATTTTCATAACATTTCGTGCATTAACCTTTGAAACTACTGAGAACCCTTTGCAGAGCCTCCCAACGCCATTTTCGAGCCTTCTCTGGACTTGTAAATCATTTTTAATTTGAAAGTTGTTCCCGAGAATCTCTACAACCTCTGCCAGCCAAATTCAAAAAGAATTGAAGATTGTTGCAGACCTGCAACCTTCTTCGACCACAACCATACCTGTTCAGGGTATTTTTCAATAATCCGACTTGCAAATTCTTAATTCCCAAGAACAAGATTAAACCAATTTAAATATAAAAGCCAAAATCCTCATTTTGTAGACAAATTCCGAACACAGATTGATTAAAAAAGACTTCTTTTCCACATTTGTACCATTTAGGAAACCCTGTTTCCTGTCTTAGCCCAGTTTTCATCTCTCAAAAGCCTAGTTTGAGCAAATAAAACCTAAAAAAAAGCCATCCTTAGCCTAAATTTCTCAGTTTCATCTCTGTTAAAGTGAATAAATCCTGCAATCAGTCTAATCTTGCAGTAGCTACCCAAAATGCCTAAAAAACAGAGTTAAACCTCCACAGACTAATCTCATTCAACAAGTCTTTCAAAAAAGCCTTCAATCACCTCCCTGCAGACTTGGATTTCATTAACAAATTGTTTTATTTTTGCAAGTTATTATCAGAATATGGATTTGGGCCAACAGTTTCAATATTAGTTGAAAAAATTGTTTGCTCCAAATTCTCATATTTTAAATCAAAAGCTTCATTCAACAAACAGTTTGTATACAAAGAAAAAATAAAATCAAGTCAGAGAGAGATTACAATGATGAAATTTTCACAGTGAATGGTAATAGTGAAATTGGAATTCACAATGACATTGAAAACATAACAGTAAAAAAGTATCAGTGGTTAAAGTGTATCACGTAAAAGTCAGAGTAAAAGTTAAAACAAAGTTACAGAGCAGTTAAAGGTAAACAATAAAAGTAAATATAGAGACATTAAATTGGTAAAAAGAGATGAAAATACTTTCACCAACAATGAAGTTTATCCAAAGTTAAAGTAAAACAGTTAAAAGAACAAAAAAGGTGAAAAGATGAAAACATAACAAGAAGGAACATTTTTGCAGAAATTTCATGTTTTATTCATTGTTTTGCAGAAACTATTGTGACCAATCCAAGATGTATTTTGCAAAATTGAAGGAGGTTTATGTTCTTAAGAGGGCCATCTACAAAAAACTCTCTCACTTTTCTAACAACCATTATGGATTGGGAAATATTAAACAATATTGGAGAGCACTTTTTTGCAGAAAATTCCTGTTAAGTCATCATTTTGCAGAGAATATTGTGGAAAATCAGAAATACATCATACAAAACTGAAGGAGTTTTTTGTTCCTAAGATACCCATCTACAAAAACCTATCTCACTTTTTTCACAGTGATTTCAGAATGAGAGATACATGCACATATTTACAGGCTATTTTTTAGACTCTGTAAAACTCTATTTTACACATCGTTTTGTAGAGCCTATTGTGCACAGCTGGAGAGGAATTTTAAGAAACTGAAAGAAATTTATCTCACCAACATATTCATCCATAATAACCTCTTTCAATTTTTACATATCTATTTCGGATTGAGAAATAAAAAGGTATCATTGGACCCCAAATTTGCAGAATCGCTGGAGCAGAATGCACGAAGAAAGGAAACAATTAGTGACTTGGATGCCTCATCATCAACTAAGAGTTGGATCAAATTAGAATTCTCCTATTTGTCATCACCTATCCATCAAAAGTAGTGCCAAATAGATGCATTAGTTTTTAGTGTCCTTTAATTAAGTTCTATGTAAAACAGTTTGAGATATTTTGTAAACCGATCTTGATATTTTTCAAGATATTTTAGTTTAGAATTTGTATAGATACTTCAATCTTTGAAGTATTTTGTGTGGAATAAAATTTGTCAGGACTACTATAGACATTTTTTCTGAATATATTAGAGTTTGTGTGAGTCGATTTGTAAAGCAGCAGACTGAAACTGAGTCAAACAGACATCATAACTCAGGATTCTTGTGCTGATTAGATAAGTCAAGTATTTTCCTGTTTTCACTGTTTATCTTTCAAAGTTCCATACGTACATTTAAATGTTTTATGTCTTTAATGATTGACTAATAAATCTTAAACAAGATTAGTGTTAAAAGCTCCTTGTTTTTTACTAGTTATTCATTGATATGTTTTCTGCTGATAATCGGACTTAAGAATTCTTAAATGCTCTTAGTCCCTGTTTGACCCCTTTCTTTCATCTTTATTTCTGTAACTTGAGGATTCTTAATTTCCCTTTTGTTCAGATCTTTCCATTTCATCAAAAATCCTATTCAAAATCCTTTGAAGGTCATCTACCCTGCCCTTAGTACATTTTCTCTTTTGACCTTATTTCCTAGCTCTGCTTGCCAAGAAATTTGACTCCGTAGCCCAATGGTCTAGTAGATCCCTCTGTGGTTTACCTTGAAGTACCTTTTATTCCCACCAAACTTTCAAAACAAACCAATTTTCCAATCATACCTAGCCTAAAATATTATAACAAAAATCAAGCTAAATCTTGAGGAGAGATCCCTCTCCGGAATTTAGGAAGGCTAGATCCTAGATTTCAAAAGAGGTTCTTAGTTACCTCAGACTATTTCTCTTGAACCTGGAGAAATTATTGAGTGATAACAAGACCTAAAATTTTCCAAAGAAGTTTATCTTATCAGTTCAGAACCTGCAAGTGAGGAAAATGCAAGGAGTTTGGTACTTCTGCAAGAGTGTTGAAGGGTTTGTCAGCAGAAAGTACTAATGAGGTGGACTATATACTCCTGAATGAAAACTAATTACAACAAATGAAAGATGAAACACTTAGTCTTGAAGATGATTAGGTTTTATACACTTGATGGTCCAGTTGAGTGCCAAAACAATGACCACTTGTAGAAAATGACATGGAGGAAGCACACAAGGCCAAACATGAAGAAAGTCTATCAGATAAATAAGTTTGTCTTATCAGTTCAGAACTTGCAAGTGAGGAAAATGTAAGGAGTTTGGCACTTCTACAGGAGTGTTGAAGGGTTTGTCAGCAGAAAGTACTAATGAGGTGGACTAAATACTCCTGAATGAAAACTACTTACAACAAAGGAAAGAGGAAACACTCAGTCTTGAAGATGATTAGGTTTTATACACTTGATGGTCCAGTTGAGTGCCAAAATAGTGACCATTTGTAGAAAATGACATGGAGGAAGCACACAAGGCCAAACATGAAGAAGTCTGTCAGATTATATTGAAGAAATATGGAAAAAGGTGAGGTGATCTGGACAAAAATGAATGAACTTGAAATGGATATAGAGAACTTAGAAGATAACATTGATGATTGCTGTAAAGCACTCCAGACACCCAGGGTTTTGAAAAAAGTGGACAGACAAGGTGAAAAGCATGAATTGAGCTCCATGGTGAAAACCACACAAGAATTTGAAGATGCTAGTGTGTGTAATCACCCAAAGTTTCCAAAATGAGCTTGTCATGCCTCAAGGAGCAAAGGAAACGTCAAATTCATCATTTCAATCACCTACAAAGAAAAAGTGTCAAAAGGGTGTTAGTAAGAAAGGAAAAGGACTTTTAACCTTAGAAATTGGGTTTTCATAATTAAATCAAATTCCTCTTCACTATAAAAGCTCATTTTTCACTCCATATGAATCATTGATGCCTTGCAAAGAGTTAGAAGTTTTAAGGAGATAATTTTTTTTGAGTTTTCAGGAAAAATTTGGCTAAGTTGCCTCGGCGCTGCGCGCCTGGGAAGTGGCGCTGCGCCCTTGCCCTTTCTCCGCCACTAAATTTCTGAAGGCGTTGTGCACTGGGGGAGGCGCTGTGCTCTTACCCAACACACTCTGTGCAAATTTTACAAGGCACTGCGTGCTCAGAACTAGCGTTGTGCCTTCAACTTTGGCACTGCGCCCTTGGCTAGGAAGGGTTTCTAAGCCTTCCAACCATTCAAACCACTTCAAAACCCTTTCAAATTTCCTCCAAAGTCTTCTAAAGCACTAGGAAGAGGTAAGTACTTGATATACACTCATCTTTAAGCTATTTTGGTGATTTCTTGATGAATGGAATGAAACCCTAATCAAACCCTAAGTTTCAAGTTGGAGATCACTTTTTAAACCTCATTTCATCTTCCTAGACAGAGTGCCAGTGATAGAAAGGGTAATTGCACAGCTGGAGGGTTGTCCTTGAGTTGCTTTAGCCTCTCACTCATTCTCATAAACCTATACCCTCACTCACTCAATCCCTCATTTGCAAGGCTACCTTTTCATTACCATTCCTTCATCTCATTTCCATTTACACTCTAGGGTTTTACAAAAGCAGAGTTTACAATGTCAGAGGGTGAAGACAGTGGTGTGGAGGCCCAAATGCCAAGGAGGCAAGATCATAAAGGAGGCAAGATAAATAGATTTGAACCCCTCAATACAAGAGAGCTCATGTCATCTCCCCTTACTGTTTCTTGTTTCAAGAATGTAGGATGCTATGAATTTTGTGAAAAGGTGCAGCAGGTGCAAAACCACCCTGAGCTAACTAGACTATTTATCATTAACTTGCATGACAAGCAAGTTAATCTTGTAGGGGTCACCTTTGAATTGTCTACAGATGCCATTGCCAATGCCACATGCATACCTAGTGTAGGGGAGAAATGGTTCAAGCAAGCTAACCTTGATATGAGTTACTTTGAGCCATACCTTAAGCCCAGGTATAAAGACCACAACAAATCCATATTTCCTTTAGCTCACCTACTTGATAGATATGCACCTATGATGAAGATTATAATGAAGCATTTTACATGTGAGGGAAGGTTTTCCCGTCTTTACTCATACCACATCACGCTGCTTATGAATTTTACTAGAGTGAGGATGCTGCACATACCCTATTACCTTTACCGAAGCATTGATAAAATGGCATACATAGTGCAAAAGAGAAACTACCCTCAACAGATGCAAAGCCTTTTCCATCACTCACTTAACAAAATGGTGGTTATGCACCAACTACAACAGAAATGCATTCCATGGGAGACCTTCATTGCCAATGAGGTTTTCAATACTCCACAAGGCCACCATCAACAAGATGTTCCTTCATGCTCCCATCCTCCCATTCATACTTCTTCATCACTTCCTACTATTCCTACATATCCACTCACTCACATTCCTTCACCCCAGGATGATCCTCCTTCATCACCTTCCCACAACCCTTCACCCTCATCTCATGATACCAAAGCATCCAGCAGTGAGGCAGATGGAAGTGAAGAGAACAGTGAGGCATATGGCAGTGAGACAGATGACACTGAGATGGTTGACATAGAACATTTTCCTTTGACCTATCAAAGAGGTCATAGGCAGGTGTTTTCTCCACAGATTGTGGAAGGGGCCTTGCCTTCATCATCAATAAAAAAACTTGACAAAGGTAAGGAAAAGGTTGCAGAGCAAGTCATGGTTCAAAATGAGGATGAGAATGAAACTGAACAAGAGTTTCAAATTGTTGACCTTGAGAGTGAGGATGAGGAGAGGATCACAAACATGCTGCTCAAAAGTAAGGATGCCCAGGTTAGGGAGCTACAAGCAAATCTTGGCAGGGCAAAGAATGTGATCCACTTCCTTGAAGTAGAAAACCAGTAGTTAGAGACAGAGAAAGCCATCAGTGAGGTCAGAGCTATTAGAGCTCAGAAAGAAGCTAGAAAGGCCAAGGCTAAGCTAGATGAGACCTTGGGCACTCTTGATTAAATTTAGGATGAGGAAGAACAAATTCCTAGGAAGAGGCCAAGGAAAATTGGTTTGAAGAAGGCTTTAGCCAAGGAAAGAGAGCAAGAGACAACATTGGTAGAGCAACTCACTCCGAGTGAGTTTCTTTCAATGGAAATCAGCTATGATAGAGAATATTGGCTAGAGAGAGCCAATGTGCACTTAGAGGGTTAACTTGAGAAGGAAAAAAGAGACATTGACTTGCAGAAGAAGATGGCAAAGCATTATGCCATGAGGAACATAATTGCAAGGGCCAAGCTCAAAAGAGCCCTTGCAAAGATTCAAGAAAAAAATGAGTCAAAGGAGAAGGAGAAACTTGGCATCCTTGCTGATGCATCCCTACAAGCATCCCAAACATGATTAGCAAGGTAAATTTCAAATTTTGGCACTTGGTGCACAATTTTGATTTTTGACTGTTTGGCCAGCAGAAAAAAGGGCCAAACGCGCAGCGCCACTGGCGCTGCGCTCTTTTTTGGGGCACTCAATTGAGGAAAGCTTTAAATTTTCATGATAATTAGGCCAAGGGCATCACCCTCAGAAAATTTAGGTCATTTGGAGCAGAATTGGTCCCTCAAAAGGGCAAAAAACCACCAAAAAAACACTTTTCTGCCCTATTTTCACCACTAGCGCTACACCCTTAGCAGTATTGGGAGAATGAATTTTTGAGCAGGAAAATGGACACCATTCTAGAAACTAAAGGCAGATTTGGAAACTATACATGACAGGCTTTCCAATGAGCTATCATGGAGCTCATTTGGACACTAGGAAGGCCTCCAAAGCTTAGCTGCAAAACAACAAATTTTTCTAGTTTTGGCGTTGTTCCCTCAGCCAGTGGCGCTGTGCCCTCAGCCAGTGGCGCTGTGCCCTTGCCAGAAAGTCAACAAAAGACACAAGAAGTTATTGAAAAATATATTTTGAGGGTTTAAAGGACAAATATCTATAAAATTAGCTGAGGAGTTATGTTAGAAGTTATTTTTGCATTTAATAAGTTTGGGATATTTGTCCCTTGGGCCTTGCATGGTCTCAATGGTCAAATGAATTTATGATGTAATTAATGAATTCTAGAACCCTATCTAGGGTTTGCTTCATCATTTTGGCAGTTAAATACTGCATGTAAGCCTCATTGTGATTGTTGGTTGACTGTTGAGCTAAATACGCATAGATTTGGAGTTGTGAAGAAATTGGTTTTGGAGCTTTGTGTTGGTCTTGGATTGAGCATCAATGGAGGAAGAATATTCATAGGATTCATGAACATGGTTAATGGTGACGTTGTTCTAATTTAGTAATTGTTTGCTTCTGTTTTCATATTGTTTCATCTTTTCTCATGCAATAGAGCATAAAATTTAGGTTAAGATATATTGTTAGAGGCACCTTAAGACTGTTTTCCTTCTATTGCTTAGATGTTTTCCTCTACTAGGTATGATTGGAGAATTAGTGATTGTTCTCTATGTTGGAAATGTTGTCATTGATGGAAAAGGAGATGACAAAGGAGGAGCACCTGAAACATCAGCCAAGGAGCAGAGGAAGAAAAAAGAGAGGCAATAGAGAGAGCATAAGACAAATAGTAGAGGCAACAAAGAGAGCAGCAGAGATAGAAAAAAGAGGCAGAGACAGGCACAGCAAAGGCAGAGGCAGAGATGAAATGGTCGAGCAACAGATGTAGAGGCAGTAATCGTTTGTATATAACGAAGGCGGAAGAGAATGTCGAAATGCAATAGTCAAACAGTAGAACGGAAGCAGAGGCAAAGACAGAGAAAGGAGACAGAGCATCAGAGCCGTTATCACAGCAGAGGCAGAGGCAGAGCCGTTATCACAGCAGAGGCAGAGGCAGAGCCGTTATCACAGCAGAGGCAGATACATTTTTTTAATTCCGAGAATCACTACCCTAGTTGGTAGATACACTAAACCTAAATTCCGGGAATCGTAACCCAGGCTGGAGGATACATAAACAAAATTCCGAAAATCGTATAACCCAAGCGGCAAGTATATATAAATATATATAAAACTTATTCTGAGAATCATTACCCAGCCGGGTGTTACATATAACATAAACACAATTTCATGAATCGTATAACCCAAGCAGCAAAATATATATATAAATCTCTCATTCCGGGAATCGTTACCCACGCTGGAGTATATATGCAGCGCATTACATATATTGCGTCTTATGCACAAAGGTCCAAAGCATATATATTAAACTATATGGAGCTCTTTATGATCGAAAGAACCAAATTACCATAAGGTGGGACCCTTTCCCAGCCGCATCGGAGAAAAACTATGTAGTGGAACAGGTAAACAAAGAGTTGCGATTGCGATGAAAGCTTGGACCCGATGAGCGTATATATATTATAGTTATGGATGCAAAATTAAGAATACAAAAGGTTTGCTTGGATTTAAGTCAAACAAAAGGCTTATGCTGTGGGACCCTCACCCAATCGCATCGGAGAAAGGATTGGCAGCGGAACATATCGACAAGAGTTCCGATTGAGTTCCGGACCCAATGGGTATATGAATTATGTTTCAAACATATTTGAAGTCCGGCCTAATCACATCGGATCAAAGTAATCGCATCGGAGAAGGAGCAGGGCATCGGAGCATGACAATAAAGGATTGCGATTACGATTGAGTTCCGGACCCGATGGGTCTATAAATTATAATTTAATTGGTTTGAGTTCCAGTTCTAATCGCATCGACACATTTAAGTGAATAGTGACTGATCGCATCAGAAAAAGGGCGGAATATTGGAACATGCAACTGGAAGTTGCGATTGCGATTAATCGCAATCGGAGTAATCACATCTCATTGGATCGGGGTAATCGCAATCGGAGCAGGAGCAAATCAATCGCGATCGGAAAACTCTGGAGAAGGCTGATCGCAATCGGAGGATAATGCAAGCTCGGATGGTGGGCCCGAAAAGGGGATTTTATATGTTTAAATAGTTTTTTATTATTACGCCGAGAGTTGATTTAAGTCGTATTAAAAAGGAAGTTTGTATGTTAAAATTATAAAAGTCATGCCGAGAGCTGAAGTTGTGTTATATATAAAAGGCGATTCGTACAGATACACCACGGCAGAGCACATATTAAAACGCCTTATTATTACTGTGCCGATAATTAATTAGCATAATATAAAAGGCGCTGTTATATATATATAAAACATTGTTGCGATTGTATTGAAATGTGCCGCGTGGTCTGTGGACCCACGGGTCTCGGCTTAAGGTGGAGGGCGATTGTTAATGTAAAACGATTGCGATGTGTGCAATCGCATCGGGCCATAAAACAAAAAGCTGGTGTGTATATATGTTCCGCTTGCAGAACTCACCACATCAACAAGACACTTGTTGTATGAAAAGCGTTGGAATTTTCCCAGATTTAAAGTCAGCAGTTACATATATATACAAAATGCACTGATATAAAAAGCACAGTTACATGTATGCAGTAGTTACACCATAGCAGAGGACAAAAGAGAAAACATAGCTGAAAAGAGATAAAACACAGTCACAGAAAAGATAGACAGAGTCAAAGAAAAGACAAATGCGCAGCAAGCTAAGAGACAAAACGAGTGAGCTGGAGTTTTCATTGTAATTGTTGTTAATTAATTTATATTGTTGTGATGCATTGGCAAGTCTCCGGAAGAGAGAAAATATCCCATTGTAATGTTAAATTGGTACCTACAGTTATAATTTCTGAATGAGCGGATAAAAGAAATGAGAAGGTAGAAGGCAAATAGACATGGCTGTCCATTTCGAATTCCCAGTAGAATACAAACAACCATGAAGCTATTTTGTATAAAACAGGGTCATATCCAAAAGGAGAAGGTGGATGAAAGAGAGTGAGAGAAGAAGAGAGTGTGCAGCAGAATTGAAGAGAGTTGAAGAAAATAATAAAGCTGCAAGAGGTTAGAGAGAGTGAGTGAAGAGAATGCAGAAATGAAGCAGTGAGGCAGAGAAGAAAGAGGAGCTGAGCAGAGAAGGAGGAGCTGAGCAGAGAAGAAGGAGAAGCTGATAGAGAATCTGAGAAGATGCAGAGATGATACAGGGCAGATATGAGAATAGATGAACAACAGAGCAGAAGAGAGTGGAATGATAACATAGCTGATATCCAAGGTAAATCAGCAAGTGTTTTTCTTTTGAAAGAGTAAGGAAGTTGGAGCTTCCCTATCAAGTTGTAGCTTGATAGATGTCAGTTGTAGCTGACTGAGGTAGGAGCCTCCTGTAGGTTGGTGCCCGCAGAAAATAGATGGGAGTTGGTGCTTCCACATCAAGTTGTAGCTTGATAAAATGTCAGTTGTAGCTGACTGAGGTTGGAGCCTCCTGTAGGTTGGTGCCTGCAGAAAATTGATGGGAGTTGGAGCTTCCTTGCAAGTTGTAGCTTGCAGAATCGAGGTAGGAGCCTCCTGTAGGTTGGTGCCTACAGAAAATTAGTGGTGAGAGGGAGTTGGAGCTTGCCTTTGCATCACAACAATAATAAGATGTGGTTTTCTCCCTTTATGGGTTTCCACTTATATCTGGTGTCTATGTGCATGATGTCTATGTGTTGATATGGTATATATATTCTGCTTAATACTTGCTGCTCACATATTAAGCCTGTTGGTAGATTATCTAATCTGCTTATTAATTGCTGCTCACAAATAAAGATTGCTCACATATTATGTTAATCATGAAATGAAGGTGTTAATAAAGTTTAATGAAAAGTTTTAAAAGTCCATGAATGTGTTAAACTGATTCACCCTCCCCCTCTTAGTTTAACTAAGGGTTCAACACTTTAGTTCCACTTAGCTTGTTTCCTTAAGAATGATTTAATGGAGTCAAGCCAAATAAGTTTATGGTATGCCCTGTCCTTTGGTGTAGCTTAAAACATTGTTTTTGAGGCCTTTTCTTTGAAGTTTACTAATTAGGGTTTAGGCTAAAGAAGTTTATGGTTTGCCCTGTCCTTTAGTCCATATTAAAGAGTCACTTGGAAGGTATTTATAGTCTAATTGAAGAAACTTAGGAGTTCCTTGATCTTTAATCATTACTAATATGTTATCTTACATGTTTTCTTTCTCTGAAGGTGAATAACTAGAGAATTTAGGAGTTCCCTGCTCTCTTGGGTTTACTGGATTGTTGTTTGTAAATTTTACTTGGTGAAGTTTGACCAGAGAAGTTTATGGTGTGCCCTGTCCTTTGGTTATTTCTTAAGCATAGTGATCTTGAAGGCCCTTCTTATTATAGTATTTGTTAAAGGATTCTTAATTTCCCTTTAAACCTACTATGTTCACAAATTTAATGTTCATTTAACTCACATAAGCTACTAAGATCCATTTGGCTTTGTTAACTTGCCCTATGAAACACCCTTGATTCATTCTTGTCTCTTTCAAGCCTTTCACAGACCCCATAGCCCAATGGTTTGAATTTCTCTTACTCTATATGTTCTTCTTGAAAACCTACCCAACCAAAAAAAACAAACAAACAAACCCTATCATTATAAGTAGCCTAAAATCAAAACCCTAAAATCAATCAAGTTACATATTTTACACAAATTTCGAGAGAGCCCTCTCTGAGTCCAGAAAGGCTAGGTCCTAGGACTCCAAAGTTTGTTTGATGTTACCCTTGTTCAATTTGGTCTTGCCAATCTAACAAATTACAGGGACCTAACATAATCACGATCACGGTGTGACTGAGTAAGTAACAACTTAGATATTCCTTCAAAATTCAAAAATCCCCTGTCAAACTTAGATAAATCAAGTGTTAGCCAAGAATGATATTTGGTTGATTCACCATACTAGCACAATGGTGACCATACTGGAGAAATTTTGTTACATAAAGAACTCAGAAAACCCAAAAATATCTTTAGATTGGTATAAAATTATTGATGGTGGAAAACAAACAAATCCTCAAAACAGTTAGTATCATCCACCTGGAGACTCCAATGGTCTTCAATAGCCCTGTTGACCCCACTAGTTTTCATAGCCTCCCTTGGGAATATATCAATCAGTATTAATACTATAAATCCCAGTTACATACTGTGTGAAATCAATGTTCTTACAGATAGGTCTGTTTTCAAAACTCTCATAAAATTTCAGCCTCTCTATGTTTTAGGTTTGAAATTTGGCTTCACAAAGAACTAACACCAGATCTCACCCTGACCCAAAAAATCCTACCATAGTTGATGAACCAGAAAGAATGTTAAGGAAAAATTCTAGGACTGAAGATTCAACTATTGTTAGGCCCATTCACAAAGCAAGTTTTGTTCCTGAAAACCTCACATCCTTGCAAGATATCCAATTTGAATTACACCATAGAAGAAACCTATTAAGAAATAAGTCTCAAAGTTGGATATACCAGATAGAACTTGAGCCTACAAGCTTACATCAGAGTCCTAGTAGAGAAGCCTCTCCTTCCACTCCTCCTAATTTTCAGCTTCTCCAACACTTTGACTCCTTTCGATCCAAATTTTCTCAATCTCAGCTAGCTGGTCCAATTACATCTGCCACCCCCATTCATACATCCACTGTTCAAACCACTCCACTTAATCCTCCACCTCAACTCATAAACCCTCCTCTTGTAAATCTTCCTTGGATTCCATTACCTCCCATCATGGCAGCATGGTATGCCCCTTTAGTACTACCACAACCTTTATTTCCTATGCCACAGGACTATCAATCTAAAATCCCTCACTTTAATGGGACTGATTCTACAATTGCCCAAAAGTATGTAGACAAGAGGAATGATGCATTTGAATATCAAGAAATAGAAGAGGATACCATAAAAATGAGAATGTTTGCCCAAAGTTTAGGAGGAGAAGCAAAGAAATGGTTCAAAAAATTAACTCCTAACGACATTCATGACCTCCCTTCCCTTTATCAAACATTCATAAACAAGTGGGAGACTAAGAAAAATCCTCTTCAAATCCTATCCGAGTATGATAACCTTAAGAGAAATACCAGAGAAAATGTCCAAGACTACTGCACTAGGTTCAATAGTGTTTACAATGAACTCCCTCCTCACATGAAACCCCAATAAGGCCTAGCCCTAGTGAAGTTTCCAGATGGATTTCAACCCGACATGGCTTACCAATTTAGAGAAAGAGATCCCATCACTTTAAAAGACATGCAAAGGGGAGCAGTAAGTGTAGAAGCCAATATAATTGATAAAAGGGCTAGGATGAGAGCGGAAAAGAGGGTTACGCACAAAGAAGAATTTATGCCCTCCACATCTGATGCTAAAATTGACAATCTAGTTAGGAAAATGGAAAGGATGATGGAGAGAATCAACTTGAATGAAAGAGCACCCCCTAGGGAAATCCAAGAAAATCCTCAAAACAGAAATATAAACCAAAAATTTAAAAGAGACCCTACTCAAATCAGACAAAGAGAAAATGACCAGAAAATCAGACCTCCTTTACAAGAAAACTATGTAGATGAAGAGGAAAGAGAGACTGAAGAGCCGGAAGAAAACCATGTGAATCTGATAGGCTCTGATAGTGAGGATGTTGTTTTTCTCACAGAAGAAGAAAAATGTCTGTTCTCCTCAAACCAAACTGAAAGAACATATGAGGATTCTGAAGAGTACAAACTAGGATTTGAAAATGCTATCATGGAGGTTCATAGGCAGTGTGACCTCAGAAGTAGGAAAACTGAATATACCTTGAAGAAGAACAAACCATAAATTTCTGCTAGGAATACCCTGAAAACACTCCTAATAGATGAAAATACCAACATGATGTCTAAGAACCCCAATCAAAGCAAAAGCAAAATCAGCCAACATGATGGTTACCAAAGCTGCCCTAGTACATCAACTAGTGGCCTTGAAAAAACTGCTTTAATTGACATTCCTAATAAAAATCAGTAAGCCAAAGTTGCTAAAAAGACCATGTATGATAAAACTGATGTCAATATACCAAGACTATTCAATATTGAGGGTGAAATTGCCAAGATAAAACTAGTCATACCCCTTACTGAACTAGTGACTCAAGATGTATATAGATCCCAAGTTTTGAAAGCTTTAAACATAGGAAATGACACCGATACTCTGAATCTGACTGATGACAAGCCATAACTTTTGTTTGGACCAGAGGTAGAGGGAAAATTCCAAGAGGGAGTTGTACCTCCATTCTATGTCAATTTAAACATCCATGACAAAATCCTACACAATGCTATGCTAGACTCTGGTGCCTCACACAACCTCATGCCAAAGGTAGTGATGGAGAGATTAGGCCTCGAAATAACCAAACCATACAAAGACTTGTACTCTTTTGATTTAATTAGATTTAAATGTCTGGGTCTAATCAAAGTTATATGTGTCAATCTGGCACAAATACTAGCCAAGAGCCTAGTCATGGACATTGTAGTGGCTGACATTCTCCTAAAGTATAGCATGCTCTTATCTAGATCATGGGGAGCCAAACTCCAAGGAAACCTCCAAATGGACGTGACATATGCTACCATTCCGGTCTTTAATCAAACAAGAATACTGTACAAATAATCTCACATGAAATACATGGTAAGCAGCCAAGATAGGCCAAACAACACCCCTCTCTATTCTATTCATTCCAACCTTGACTCATTTATCTTGTATAATTAAGATGACATTAATGAACAAGTAAATGAAAAAGAGGAATAACAAGACCCGTCAGAACAATCAAACCAAAAAAAAAATGAAGAACTTGGCAGCCAAAGCCCTAGCAGCCATATACAACAAAATAATGGCGAATATGAACTTGAAACACTTTGGAACATGAGCTTTGATGGCTCTTGTGGAAAAGCTGGTTTGGGAGCAGGTGTTTGGATACACAACACTAATGAAGGTCACTCTTACAAGCTGGATTTTCAATGCACAAACAATATTACAGAGTATGAAGCTCTTCTTCTAGGATTATAATGGCTTAAAAACATAGGAGCTAAGAGAACTTTTGTTCAAGGATATTCTGAGCTAATCATTAGGCAAATCAAAGGAGAATATTCAGCCAAAAATCCTAGGCTAAGAGAATATAGGAATGCTGCCTTAGGCCTCTTGAAATTTTTTGAAAAATATGAACTCAGCTCTGTTCCAAGATCTCAAAACAACCTTGCAAATGAACTAGCCTTTGCTGCCAACACTTGCCAACTACCTCATGCCAATGAACAATACACGATAAAGGTCAAAAGAAGGCCTACAATACCTGATAACATAGATTATTGGAAAGTTTTTGAAGGAGAAAAACACATTGAAGACTTCCTGCAATCCAAAAATGAATTTAAAATGCCACAACCAAGCTTAGATCATGAAGAAGATTGCTATGATGAAGAACAAACACACAAAACATAGCTACCTTGTACTGCTGATGTAAATATGCTAAACAGAGCTACCTTGTACTGCTGATGTAAATATGCTAGAACACCTTCATGAGGCATAATTGTGTGGAGATCTGGATCAAAAGGACCTTGAGGTGTTGAAATGAAAAGATAACTTATTTCCAAGAGGTATTTCTCCCTTAGAAGAGATGTTTGATTTCAATGATGTTTCTAGGAAGCTCAAAATGGAATCCACCGAAACAGATGTAGAAGAATGCAACATAGGTAGTGAAGAAGAAACCAAAATGATAAAGCTGTCCAAAATATTACCAACTCTTATAAAATAGAAATACATTGAGTTGTTCAAAGAATTCGAGGATGTGTTTGCATGGGGATATGAGGACTTGAAGTACTATGACACAAACATCATTCAACACAAGATTCCTCTCAAGGAAAACTAGAAACCATTCAAGCAGAAGTTGCGTAGGATAAACCCTGTCCTAATGCTTCTGGTTGAGGAAGAAATAAAAAAGATGTATGATGCTGGAATAATAGTCCCACTCAGGTACTCAGAATGGGTCTCAAACCTTGTGTCAGTGAGGAAGAAAACAGGGGAAATTAGGCTATTCATATACTTTAGAAATTTTAACAAGGCCTCCCTGAAAGACAACTACCCTTTACCTAAGATGTATCATATACTACAAACACTAGAAAATTTGGCCCAATTTCCGACGACCACTTCGTCGCTATTCCGACACATAGTCATCGCAAGAGCGACAGTTTGAGGCCGGACAAAACGTGGTTAGCCATTACGTCACAATTTCGACGCTTTGCCAAAGTGTCGCAATACCAACACTTTCTCAGACGTTTTACAAAGTGTCGCTATTCCGACGTTCTATAAGCGTCGATCTTCTGAAGAACCACAATAGTTGGTCTTCTGACGCTTTTTAGGTTTTCAAAAAACGTTTCAATTCTGATGTTAGGGCTTCCAACATTTAATTCCGAAGTTTTACAAACTATCGCAATTCCGACAAAATATCATCCGACGTTTAGAACGTCGTGCGTCCGACGCTTATGTAATGTCGATTTACCGACGAAAAAGTTAAAAATATTTAAAAATGGAACGTCACTCTTCCGATGATCAAGGCGTCGGTCTTCCGACGTTAAAGTCAAAATATTTAAAAAAATAACGACGCTTCAAGACGTCGGTCTTCCGACGGCACATTACAAAAATTAAAAAAAAAATCACAGTAGGTAAAAACCTACGATAAATATAATGACCTGTGCAGCAACTAGTATTGTGGGATGGTGTCGATCCAAAAAAATTCTTCAAACACGAATTTGAGAAACTACCATATATTTTATATGTATCGATCGAGTATCTATGTGTTCAAAATATCGTTATTGAAGCTGGTGTTACATTTGCTTCTGTTACCGACCTATGTCTTGTGAGTGTGGTTAGTTGGTAATGTGAGTGGGGCTTAATCCAATGAATTCAAGACAATACACCACCATAATAGAGCCAACGCCTTCAGGCCAATACATGACCCTAGCTTATAGGCAAACGAGTTCAGGCCAGTACATGACCAGAGCTTCTGATTCAAAGCCTTTGATCCAATGCACAACCATGTTAAAGCCAACGCCTTTGACCCAAATAAAATAGAAATTATGACCCAATTCATAACAGAGCTCGGAAAACTATACCAGATCTTACATCTTCAAGCCAATATACAACCATACTAGAGATTATGAGCCAATGCCTTTAGGACAAATCACAACAGGGTTTACGAGCCAACACATTCAGTCCAAATCATAAAAATACTTACCAAACAATGCCTTTAGGCTACATGCATATTTATTTTCACACCCATTTTAATTCCGCCAAATTTTCAACAATGAAAACAGATGTATAGAGCAGCAGCAACTGTAGCTTCTACAATTGGGTTAGTAGCTTCGACCCTTTCTGCAACCCTCATTTTAGATTCTCTTATTTGTTCAACAATGAAAATGGTGTCTGCAATCCAAGTTATCTGCAATCCTAAATCTTACAGGGTTTAAGGCTGTAAATTGTTGGGTTATTGTTTTTTATGGTTTAGTTTATAAGTCCAAACATTATGAAAACATCCATTGTTCAGAGATTACATTGGCTAAAGAAAGCTTTATTGTTTGTTTGGATGTATGCAGGAGGCAGAGCTCTCATATACAGGTACCTTTATCTGATCAAGTCTTAGTATCTAATCAAGTCCTAGTAGTAGTGAAGTTACTGATCTTAGTTAGATTGGAATTACACCTTGCAATTTGATAAGAGTTTGTATTGCCTAATGAACAAAATGCAACTTTAATTGCAACGAAAAAAAAGGCAATCCTCTTGCAGAGTGCATAAAGGTGGTAGTTCTATATGGCTAGGCTTCACTTGAACAAACATGCCTGCCATTACATTTTTAGTCTTCTCTGCCATACAGAGCTGAGGCAAGGGTGAAATGCATGCTTAAGAGTTCAACTTTTAGGGCAAAAACTTGAGAAATTTAAATAAATTGCACCTAAAATTCTCAGTAACACCTACCTTCATTGGCAATGGCACTTTTGGTGCATATAAGCAGTAGTAAAAACGAATAGATGAGAAATAAAGGAAGAAAAACTGGACTCAATGCCTGGCTTGGACCTGCAAGATGAGAAATAAAGGCACGTTGACAGGCCATCTCACATAGACCTATCAGGACAATTCAATTTTATGGCAAACAACAGTGCAAGCCACACATCTCAAAACATAACCCACACAATGCAACATAGAAAACAAGAATGCTCGTCTTGTACAAGGGTAACCCAATAATCACTAGAATGTTATATCGATATGTAATAAGCTGTGATGGCTTGGCATTGATGAGAAAAATAGGAAAGACGTTAAAAATAATAAAATCAAGATAGGAATATGGAAAGGAGGGATGGATAACTTAAAGGCCATAGAGTATGATGAAAATACACGAGATAATTTTGACAGCAAGAGTCAACAATGATATACTAAAACCACCCAATAAAAAAAACACTGCAAGCTATACCTATAAAAGAAACATTATAATAACAAAAAATTGTGTATCTAGTAACAACAATTTTGACAGCAAGAGGAAACAATGATACACTAAAACCACCCAATAAAAAAAAAACTGCAAGATGTACCTATAAAAGAAACATTATAATAACAAAAAATCGCGTATCTAGTACCAACAGCCTGCAAGCCAGTACTAGTAGGAACTTGTGACTTAGCAAGGGCTAAAATATCCAGACACTCACATACAGTGGTTCCACTCCATGGGGTGTGCCCAAATTTCAAGCCTCATATCACAACAAACCAATATTAATCATTCAAACATGTGCAGACCTGAGGCCTCCAAGGAGGAAACACATTCTTAACAATAGGCCCACTCAAGTTGTGCATATACAGGAAGCAATTGGTAATAAAATGTCCATTCTTTGGGTACTGGAATAGATGTACACTGGCAATTTCCAAAGAGATTTTCCTTGAATAAACTAAATTAGTGCAATGGAAATCACAAACACTGAATACATGGGTTTAACTTTAAAGAAGAAAAAGGCAACACAATATTGCTTGAGCTCCTGGAGTTTGCAATTTTCCCTGTGTAACCTTATTGGAACCAAGTGCCATGACCTCACAATTTCTAAGTTATGATACAAGATAGTTTCCAAGAAGTGTGAATTAGAACACCCTAACACGTTTATTCCATTTCCCAAGGGTATTGCTTTTTGAAGGAGTTGGACTAACAAAATTTGTTTTTATCAAATGTGCTTGCTCAACTTGTTATCCAGATGCCATAGTTCCAATATTAGTAAAGGAAAAATCTTGCAATATATATGTATTAAAAAAAATGCATATAAGCTTCTAAAATATAGAAGTGGTTGGAATCCAATCTCCTTGAAGGCTAACAATTTGTATTCTCATTCGAAGGGAAAAAATATAATGACATCTTTTGGTGTTCAAGCAGTCACTTAAGATTCTAGAAGTTGTTGGAAATACTGAGAGGGGGGGGGGGGTGAATCAGTATTCCTTTCAATTAGAGCATTAGTTAATATTCAATTATTATCAGTGTTTGCACAATGATAGCAGCAAACAAGAGGAACACAAATGCACACAGTTTTTAAGGTGGAAACCCACTCTGGACAAAAACAACCTAATGCTTTTCTACTAATTCTTAATATTCAACTCCAATTGAAAATAAAGCTCCAACTTCCTAGAATCTAGAAAAGAATTCTTCTCCAGCTCCCACTGGATGGACGCTCAAATGCCCGAGATTCTTCAGTAGTCATCTGAACAGATGCCCCAACACCCAATGAGCTACAACTCACCCTAGCACCACCCTACCACCCTATAGAAGAATAAAAGAAGAATGGACTCTTGTACTAGGGAAAATGGTCCACTTTACAATGATATAGAATGATGCAGAAGAAGAAGATATACTAGACCATAACCCCCCAACTTTGACATAAATCCACTCCAATGAGATCCTGACTTCCCAACATCGCCTCTTCTAACCCTTGGCAGACAGACACTAGTACAATTTTTACAATAATGTATTTACAATGACTATACAATGATACCTTTACAATGATTATATGCAAGGTCACCCAAGACTCTCTTATATGATGAAATTTTGGCCGCCGTTATACCTTGGTTTCGTCGTCTATCATGCTACCCTCTGCTGCACCTTGCTTTGCTTTACTTCCCTAGAAAGCCTGGTCCTTTGCAGCCCTTGACAAAACATGATCTATCTTTTTCTTTGCCTTCTAGGAGCTCGATATTGAATCTGGTGTATCTCTATTATTTCAGATCCCCAATATCTTATTTCCGGTCTTGTAGTAGTCCTCTGAGTCATATTTCCAATGCCACAGGTCTGACCCAATTTGGATTCTCCAAGGGAGATTTATACCCAATATCTCACAATACCCCAATTATGTCAAATGTCATTTGTCTCTTGTCATTTTCTTCTGAAATTGATAGAGAGAAAATTAAATACTATGCAATATCTTTCAATTTTTACGACATTCCAATCCGATACTCAGAGAGAGAGTTATGACAAATTTACCAAGGTCACTTCTTTGAGATGAATTTCAGGAGCTTGCAAAAACCCTTACTTCCACAGATCATATCTCCAAAAATATTGCGTAACTTGATCTGAAATTTTTACTGCAGCTTCTTCAGGATTTCAGATTCCCCTCATAAAATTTTCAGCTTCTGAGCCTTCGTAGAAAAATATTTAGAGCGAAAATTCCACGATTACCTATTTCAGATGGCCAAATCCCTTACATAAGGAGGAATTGAAAATCACAATTTATATGAATGCTTAAGTTGAGAGGGGCTTCAACAAGTGAAAGTGAGAGGGATTTTAGGAGCATAAAAAATATTAATTATGAATTTTCAATGACCCATGCCTGAACCCCATGGGGTTTTAGCCCACTAACTCGGGGTCCAAACTTCAAACATGAATATCTCTCAAACCGTGAAGAATTACATGGCATGCCATATATCAATGGAAACATCTTGACAATTAGAAACCATAAAAAGAGTTATTGACCCAGAATATATTAATTTGGTAACTAAAAATTCCAATACAATATTAGGTTAGCCTTTGGTGCTGCTTGGGTTGACATCAATGACAACCACTGATCAACAATCTCCCCCTTTTGCATTGATGGCAACACAAGTACTCCCCATGCGATCATGACACCTCACCCTTCCACAACATTCATCTATTCATCCCCTTTGACATCAATGGAAAAGGGTAAGTCCCCCTGAAACACAACCATCCTGTGGACATGTACAGACTTCCACTTGCGCTGAGACACAACCGTCCTGCAGACCTGTACACACTTCCACTCCCCCTAACACACAATCGTCCTGCAAACCTGTAATCTACTTCCACTCCCCTTTTATATTCTGAAAAAGGAAAATATAATGAGAACTTGGGAGAATCCCAAGCTTCTGGCGAAGATATTCCAATGTTGGCGAATATTTAATATGTGATTCTTTTGGTGCTGCTTGGAATCTTGCTACTTGTCCAACTGCTTGCATAACAACTAGTCGAGAGGATGTTACATATAGAAGACTACTAATCATATATCTGTACAACCTTTGATCCACATCCTTAGATGAGTCATCTATGCTCAATTTGAAACCTGTTACCATTGGAGTAAGGATGGGTTTGCAATCTTCCATTTTAAATTTCTTGAGCATTTCTTTGATGTAATTGTCTTGAAATATAAATATTCCTTTCTCTTGCTGAGATATTTGAAGCCCTAAGAAGTATGTCAGCTCACCAAGTAAAGACATCTCGCAATCACTTTGCACCTTTGTAGCAAACTTCTTACTTAGTTGATCATCATTGCTACCAATTATTGTATCATCATCTTTAGCTATTAGACATGCTTTGGTTGCTTCATCTAGAACATATATGTCATTTGGAGCTTGACTTGCTGTAGCCACAATTTCACCATACACGCCTTTCCTGATTTCACATTTCGTGGAGTTGAATAGTATTGTGTGTCCTTGATCACACATTTGTCCAACACTGAGCAGATTGTGATTCATGTTTTCAACCGATAGAACATTCTTGGCTAGAGCATCTTTGCTTCCGAGAGTGACAGTACCCGATCCTATAACATTTTAAGATCCATCATTTCCAAAGGACACGGTTCCGTCCTTCTTCTCTTTCAGAGATGCAAATTTATTTCTATCTCCAATCATATGCGTTGAGCAACCGCTATCAACATACCACACATCTTTGTTCTTTTGAGCCTTGAAAGCGAGAGCACAATTATCATTCTTCTTCTTCTTCCATGTTCATTCATTCTGTGGCTTCGAAGATTCTTTTGGAGGATTTTCAAGTCTGCATTCTTTGGCTATGTGTCCAAAGTTTAGACATTTGTAACATTCAATATTATTTCTTAAATGTTCAAATATATTGATGTTTCGCTGAGCCCTGGGAGCTTCATATTTGACAGATCTCTTGGAATTGTATTCGTTCCTAGGGTACTTGCGACATTCTATAGCTTTATGACCAAATTTTCCACATTAATAACAGTAGCCATAAAAAATATATTGGTACCTGGATGGAAATTTTTGTTGAGGAATTGTCTTCCAAGGCTGTTCTTGCGAATCTTGTCCAATGAAGTCTACATGCATGTCAGATCTCATAGGTTCATTGTATTTTGTTGTAGAAGGTCCTGCTTCTTCTTCTTTGTAACCGATGCCAGTTTTGTCATTGTAAGATCATTGATTGTTGATGAGTTCTTCCAATGCCCTTGAGTTGTTGGCATAGTTTTGGATAGTTTTTCCTTTCTTCACTTCCTCACACAGCGAGACTACTTCGGCTTCTAATTCTTCCCTTTCTTGGTTGCTTTCTTCCAACTTCTTTTGAAGTGACTCTTCAATGCATTTGTTTTCTTCAACTTCAATTTTGAGACCTTGAACTTGTTCTTCAAGAGTTTTGGAACAAATCTTCTCCGCCTTGAGATCTTTTATAAGCTTGATTGCTTCCTCATAAAATTCGTCTATGGTCCATCCTTCTTCTTCGTTGTTTGATACCTCTTGCTTATTGTGCTTGGCCATAAACAATACTCTCTCATTGGCTTCTTCTTCACTATCATTGTCTTCATCAGATGATGAACTATCTTCTTTAGAGAGAAAGTTCCTTTTGGATCCTTGCTTGTTGAATTTCTTAAAGCCTTTCTTTATTTTAGAGTTTCCATTACTTTTTTTTGGACATTTTGCTGCAAAATGCCCAACCTCATTACAGCTGAAACATATCAATGGAAGTTTACCTTTGAATTGTCCCTTACCAATTTGTAGTTTTCTCGTGAAGTAAGCATATTCTTCATCTAAAAGACATTCTTCATCATCTCCCTTTTCTTCACACTTGCATGTGCATGTCTTTTCAATTGAAGGTTGTTTATCCTTATTGGTTTTCTTAGATGCAACGAATGCAGTTTCTAGATGTGAAGTACCCTCTTATTCATCAAGTCTCATTTAATATGCTATGATAACTCCATGTAATTCCTCTTTCCTAAGTTTGTCCAGATTTGCACTGTATTCTAAGATCGATACCTTTGGGTTGAATCTCCCTGGTAACATTCTAAGAGTCTTCCGTATAATAGTCTTCTCATCAACTGGCTCTCCCAATCCTTCCAGAGTATTGGTTATTTCATCAACGTATTGAAAGTATGCATCAATTTTGCAATCTTCTTTCATTCTGAGTTGCTCAAATTTTGCTCTATAGATTTGAAGCTTTGCTTCTTTGACATTTGAGTCACCTGAATATATATTCTCAAGCTTGTCCCATACATTTTTGGTGGTTTTACAACCCAACACCTTATGATAAGCAGATTCAATAAGTCCACCGATAATATTATTCTTTTTTTTGCATCATTTACCAAATTATTCTTACCTTGTTCAATATCCGCGTTGATGTAAATCCATTTTGGAATAAAGGTCCCCATATTTCGTAACCTCTCCATTCTTCCTTTCCAAAGTGCATAATTATTTTCATTGAATAGAGGCACACCATTCTGGTATGCTCCATGACCTCCTTCCAAATTGCTAAACTCGCTATTGAAGGAACCAAGCTCGATACCAATCATGGAAATACCGAGAAGGGGGGGATGAATCAAGATTCCTTTCAATTAGAGCATTAGTTAATCTTCAATTATTATCAGTGTTTGTATAATGATAGCAGAAAACAAGAGGAACACAAATGCACATAGTTTTTAAGGTGGAAACCCACTCCGGGACAAAAACCACCTAATGCATTTCTAATAATTCTTAATATTCAACTCCAATTGAAAATAGAGCTCCAACTTCCTAGAATCTAGAAAAGCATTCTTCTCCAGCTCCCACTGGATGGACTCTCCAATGCCCGAGATTCTTCAATAGTCAACTGAATGGATGCCCCAACACCCAATGAGCTACAACTGACCCTAGCACCACCCTACCACCTTATATAAGAATAAAAGAAGAATGGACTCCCGTACCAGGGAAAATGGTCCACTTTACAATGATATAGAATGATGCATAAGAAGAAGATATACTAGACCATAACCCCAACTTTGACACAACCACCTAATGAGATCCTAGACCTCCCAACACTGCCTCTTCAACCCTTGGCAGATAGACACTAGTACAATTTTTACAATAATGTATTTACAATGACTTAGTACAATGATACCTTTACAATGATTATATGCAGTGCTGCCCACTTGAAGACTTCATATGATGAACTTCATTCTGCTATTATGCACCTTGGTTTCTGCTCTTGTCATGCTACCCTCTGCTGCACCTTGCTTTGCTTTGTTGCCGTAGAAAGTCTGGTCCTTTGCAACCCTTGACAACACATGATCTTGATTTTTCTTGCCTTCTAGGAGCTCGATATTGAATCTGGTGTCTCTATGTTATTTCAGATCCTCAATATCTGATTTTCGGTCTTGTAGTAGTCCTCTGAGTCTTCTTTCCAATGCCATAGGTCTGACCCAATTTGGATTCTTCAAGAGAGAGTTATACCCAATCTCTCACAATGCCCTAATTAAGGACTGTTTTAGCAGAGCACACTTGTACAGAGTGTCACATGTCACTATTTCTTCATTTGTCTTTGAAATTGATAGAGAAAAAAGTACAGAATGTACACTATCTGCCACTTTTTACAGAATTCCAATCCGATACTTAGAGAGAGAGTTATGACGAATTTACAAAGGTCACTTCTTTGAGATGAATTTCAGGAACCTGCAAAAACCTTGACTTCCACAGATCATATCTCCAAAAATATTGCGCACCTTGATCTGAAATTTTTACTAAAGCTTCCTTAGGATTTCGGCTTCACCTCTTAAAACTTTCAGCTTCTTAACCTTCGTAGAAAAAAATTTAGAGCAAAAATGCCACGATGACCTGTTTCAGATGGTCGAATCCCTTACATAAGGAGGAAATGAAGATCACAATTTATATGAATGCTTAAGTTGAGAGGGGCTTCAACAAGTGAACGTGGGAGGGATTATAGGAGCTTAAAAAATATTAATTATGACTTTTCAATGACCCATTCCCCAACCCCATGGGGTTTTAGCCCACTAACTCGGGGTACAAACTTCAAACATGAATATCTCTCAAACCGTGAAGAATTACATGGTGTGCCATACATCAATGGAAACATCTCGACAAGTAGAAACCATAAAAAACATTATTGACCAAGAATATATTAATTTGGTAGGTAAAAATTCCCATGCAATATTGGGTTAGCCCTTGGTGTTGCTTGGGTTGAAATCAATGACAATCGCTGATCAACATTGTACTACTAAAGCAAATACATTCTTTCTGCCATAGAGCCTAGGAAAAATTAAAATATTAACACTACAAGAAAGCCTTTCAAACATTTCTCGGCCTACACAAAATCATTCAAAGTATTTTGGGTTGTTTTCAGAGGTCATTCACTGCTCTTCCTGCTATGACCATAAGTTCTTTGGATAATCACACGTCGTGATTTCCACTCTTGATAAACACAACTAAATTCTTTATCATCTGCTCCTTTATGAGTTCTCACAACATGGACAAGATTTTACTTTGCATGCCAATAGTCAGACTACTTATTTGAAAATAGAATTGTAGATCCCCCAACACGAAACAATAAATTTTTATTTCAGTGAAGTTGAAAAAAATGGTAGTTCTGGAGAGAAATGTGAAGGGGAAATGTCATGAATTTCCCATTGAAAAAATTCCCACAAATGATTTTTATACAAATAATAAAAAAATTTCCTTATGCTACTACTAGCCTACCTACAAAGTCTGCATGAGAAAATCTATAAAAATGCAAAATCCCTCTTAAAGCTTGGGATGTGGCATATTTTGGAAATTCAAATGCTGTATATACAACTTGAAGATGGAATAGTATGGAAGTGCCTCTAATCTCTGTCACGGGGTTACGTCAATGGATGACCCCGACCCCAATAGTTGACGAATCCTGGGTCCCTAGTCCCTGGAGCTTTTCGAAATAGATTTTATAATGAGCCATGCGATCCAGGGTTTTGATTTTTTTTTCCCTGCTTTGGCTGTCCTTATATTTTAATCTAGGGGGGATTTAAAACTTATTTATATCATTGGAAAGCTTATCCAGAAGAATCTCTAATTGAGTGGGTCCAATATGATCTCTGAGCTCATCTGTAACTCTAAAAATGACTCCAACCTCTGTTGCGATTTCTACTTAACCCCTTCATTATATGGAGCTTAAGAGAAAAAAAATAGGAGGGAAAAACATATACATCAATATCCTAATCTCGAACTTAATTCAATTAAAAAATGACATCGAAGATTATCTAGTTTGGTTAAAAACTCTCAAGAGCTAGGATTTTACTACAAAACTGGGTTATGGAAAATTTTATTTTGTCTACTTTCACATGAGAAAAAAATGGTGGTGGAGTGCACTTTGGAAACTTCATGCCCCCTAAAATGAAAAATCACATTTGAGCTTGCCTTCAATAATAAAATTCTTACCTCGTACAATGGTTTAAATAGGGGTTGGGTTCAACCAAGTATATGTACATTATGCAGATGTTCTAAAGTGAATATATCACTTCCTTTTATTGCTTGTCCTTACATGGTGCATTTATGCGACAAGGTCCTCATTGATCCTAGTTCTAAGTTTCCCTAGAATCTGTTCGATCTGGAGGAATGTTTTACTGAATGGAAAGGAGACTATCCTAGTGCTCCATTTGAGGCCTTTCACTGCATCCTCATTAACAATATTCGGTGCGCAAGAAATAATTGCATTTTTTGCTCAGTTGAAATTCCTGCATATATCATTGTTGGCCTTATTACAATATCTGTTTTGACTTTAAGACAAAACCAAAGTTAAAATCTAATAGAGTTCTGGTTTACCCTCAACCTAATCTAGTGATTCCCTGGGTTAATTTTTACAACACAACTCAAGTTCATTTTTCAAAACAGAAATTCAATGTGTTATTGTATTTATCTCAGTATCACTTATTTCACGCAAGAAATTCCCTTGGGAGGGGATCAAACAACAGGGGATAATTTATTGCTATGTGTACTTTGTTATTTGCTGCATCACAAAAATATTTTAAGAAATTGCAAGTTATGGGAGATTCTATGTTCGTAGTCGACTCGGTTAAATCAATAAGATGGATGTTGAGAATGCCTTCCTTCAACCCTTGCTTTAGGATATTAGAGAACCTCTTCAGTGCTTTCAATGGACCTCCTTCACACATGTGCTCAAAGAATTAAACATGAAGGTTTATGCCCTCTCGAATGAGGCTGTGGAGATGCCCATAGGGTATTTTATATAAATTATGGATGGAGAAGAAGTGGATCAAATGGATTTCAAAGCTAAACCATGTGAGATACCTTGAAATGGGGACCAATAAAAAATACCAAGATTGCAGAACTCTAAAGTGCATACATATCTAGTAGATACATGCAGATCTGAGGTTGAAATGGATGTATTAGAGTTTCAACTCATTTCGTTGGTTTCTCATTGTATCATCAATCAATGCAATCAACCCAAGGACTATTAGTCAGTGATTTCACTGTTTGAAGTGCTTTCCAAACAACATTTTTGCACTTGAATCCACTTCCAAATGCAATCTACCAAATCTAATTTCCTTTTTGCATTAATACATAACAAATTGAGCTTCAAGACGTGTTTCCAAAGAGATGTAGAGTCATCCTCGAAGCCTATACATGTATTGGCTTGAGATGAAAGTTCTTCTAAAACTCATAGATCACTACTCTTCCTCCAACATGAATACAAAAACGATCAAATGCAAGCTTAAAATCTAGAATATAGTGTTTTATATTCATATTGAAGACCTTTCTCCCAACAACGTTGGCAAAGAAAAGTAATTTCTCACTAACGGGAAGAAAAAGAGGTCCCAAAGTTGTGATATTAGTCTTCAGCGCTCCTCCTGCGTGGCTTGGACCTGCAAGATGAGAAATAGAGGCACGTTGACAGGCCATCTCACATAGACCTATCAGGACAATGCAATTTTATGGCAAACAACAGCGCAAGCCACACATAGGTCAGGATGTACACAGGAGGCGGAGATTACATTGGCTAAAGATAGAGCTTTATTGTTTGTTTGGATGTATGCAGGAGGTAGAGCTCTCGTATACATGTACCTTGATCTGATCAAGTCTTAGTATCTGATCCAGTCCTAGTAGTAGTGGAGTTGAGATCATCTAATCTTCCAGTCCTAGTAGTAGTGGAGTTCAACAATGAAAACGGTATCTGCAATCCAAGTTATCTCATCCCCGAGCCCCTCCAGTTGAAGAGCTCTGCCTGAGATTTTTTTATAACATTTGTGGGCAGAGTCGTTGGCCCTGCAGTGAAATTGAACACGCGACCTTTATCCTGAACTGGATCTGAGAATCCTATTCTTGGGGTTGCAGAAGATGGTTCCACGGCTGTGCATGTGATAGACAGGGTTTTGCGTGATGGGTCGTGGGTTTTTTCTCTCGGGTATAAGGATGGTGTGCACAACTTGTTACCTGTGATTGAACACCAGCATGGGCATAAAGGGTTATCATTTTTTTATGTAGGGTTATCAGTTTGACAGAAAGAGTTGATGAGCTGAGGATTAAAAAATGGGCATATCAGCTAATAAAATGCACCATAACCAAATGGGTAGAAGTAGAAAGTAACAAAACCAATGGGCAAACAAATAACCAAAGAAACCGAAAGAGCATTGCATTATCATTGGATAAACACAGAAACTTAACTTACCACATCCTTCCTCCAAACCTACGACAGTATGGCCGCATCCTTCCTCCAAACCTGCAATAGTATGGCTGCATCCTTCCTCAAAACTTGAGGCAGTATGGCCGCATCCTCCCTCCTTCCGTGGAAAAACCATGCAATCTGAGAGAAATGAAAGAAGGAAATTAAAAATTTTGATATTTGAAAATTTTAGACATTTTGAAGAGGGAAATGAATTAAAACTTTTGATATTTGAAATTTTTTGACATTTTGAGATGAAATACATGTGTTTTTTAAGGCCACTCAAATTCCATTAAATAAAATGTGTGAGACTTTTCTTGGGGTTAATAAGGGATTTAGGTAAATAAGTGGTATTGTTGATTATAAATAATTATTAATGAGGTTAGATCTAAGACATTTATTTAAATTATTAATTATATAAAATTGTTGAATTTTTATTTCATAAACTAGGGATTTTGGTTGATTTTTTAATATAATTATGTGATATTAAAGATGAATTATGGTAACTTAAAAATAAGTTTTATGTGGTTAAAAGGGAAGTAGTAATGTTATGGTATGAATGATTATTTTCAATGAAATTTTTGGTTTAGTAAGGATAACTCATCTATGGACATTTTCCATGATTTTTAAGACGAAGTCAATATAGGAAAGGTGATACTTAAAGGGCTCCCACATTCTTTGGAAATTTTATATCTATTGGTTTATAAACATTAGAGGTGGAAAAATATCCTTAGCTCTAGAGTTAAGTTTATTCCAACTTAGCTATAACTTGAACAACAAATTGTTGTTGACGTCAAGGATATGATAGAAATTTGGTGGGTTGTAAGGTAGTCTTGTCATGAAATAAATGTAATGTAGTTACTAGGTAGGTAGGGGGAACCATTTTGGTGGAACTTGGCCATAAATGGGACATCTATCCATGCATAGGTTTTTAAGAACAAATACACCTAGTGGATTATCATTGTACGGGAATCACTTTAGGATCTACACTACTGTGCACACAGTAACTAAAGGGAGATTAGTGAAACCCACATAAGTATTATAGGTGCTTTTATATAAATAGGTGTTCTTGTGTTCTCATTGTTTAGTTATGGGCAAATGACAATAAAGTAAGAGAAGTTATAGGTGCTTTTATAGAAATAGGTGTTCTTGTGCTCTCATTGGTTAGGTATGGGCAAATGACAATAAAGTAAGAGAAGGATTTGACAACTGGAAAATTAGAGGAATGATTCCACACAAAACCAAGCGTGGTGCTGCAACAATTTCTAGGCTAAGGGCTTTTGAAGGGGTTCCCCCACCATATGACTGGAAGAAGAGAATAGTCATTCCAAATGCTCTGAAAGTGTTGAGGCTTCAACCAGGTCACAAGTATTGTCTACTAGCTAGGAAGGCTTTCCAAAGAAGTTGGCTGGCATCACTATGACACTATTACAGAATAAGAAGGGAAGAGAAAGGCAAAGGCTCGGGTATCATATGAGAGAAGGAAGCAATTGGAAAAATTAAGATCAAAAGCAGTGGAGTTAGCTGAAAAGCAGCTTGCCCCAGAGATGGAGCTCTTAGCTTCAATAAAGTATTAGATAAGCTACATGTTGTGCTCAATGAAGCAGTAAATTTTGAAAATGACAAGAAAATATTTCTGAAGATGAGGTTTTTTACTAGAAATATATAACAACTCAGATAATTTTGGAGTATCAAAAAATGTGGAAAATGGATTATGAGTTTGGTGGGGGACCTAGGAAACTCCTACGAAACTCTTTTTCTACTCAAAATTCCTCGTATAGATAATGAGCTTCAAGATAAAAATCCCATAGACATGAAGAGTGTCATACACCTTGTTCAAAAATAAGTAAATGAAACTGTGGATCTAAAAAATAACTCTAGAGAAGATACCTCTATTTAAATAACTTACAAACCATATTGCAGAAAACAATTAATTCTTCAAAGCTAATTCGAATTTGGAGGGCTTAGGGGATTGGGGGTTAGGGGTTAGGAGATTTAGGTGCATTTAGGGGTTAGGGGTTGAATAATGAGTTAGTAGTTAAAGGATTAGGTATTGGGGGCTTAGGGGGACCGACCCGAACGCGTTTGGGCGGGCGCACTCAACCAAAACGACCCGACCCGAACGGGTTTGGGCGGGCGCCCTCGAGGGTTAGTGGTTAAGGGTTTAGGGGTTAAATGGGTTAGGGGTTTAGAGGTTTATGGTTTAGGAGTTAAATGGGTTAGGCGTTTATAGGTTTAGGGGGGTTAAATGGGTTCGGGGTTAAGGGGTTATAAGTTTAGGATTTAGGGGGTTAAATGGGTTAGGGGTTTAGGGGGTTAGGGGATTTAGCAGTTAAGGATTTTAGGGGTTAGATGTTAGGGGCTAATGTGTTAGGTTTTAGGGGGTTAGATGGGTTAGGGCTCGGGAATTAGTGTTTAAGGGGTTAGGGTTAAGGGTTTAAGGGGTTAGGGGTTAAGGGTTTATAGGTTTAGGGGGTTAAATGGGTTAGGGGTTTACTAGGGGTTTAGGGGGTTAAATATAACAATTTTGTAAGTATTGTTGCTTGTTGCCATGTCCTATTTATTTATTAATTTATAGTATTTGTTAGCCATTGCTTTACATTTATTGATGAAAATGTCTATTGCAATGAAACCAAATGTATGTTCAATCTCCAGTTTCAAACTCAGCCACAATGTTGTCACATAATTTAAGTATGGAGAATGGCCATCTGATGAAGTCTTAATAACCAGATTGCACCTCATGACTACTCCAAAAAATCTTAAGTTCGAGTTTCCCACATTCATGAGAAATTTGGCTCTTATACTCTTGCTCCACCTGAATGTGTCTTGGAAATACCCTTGTTTATTGCAAAAACATCCTAATGTTGTTGACCTTGTCCCTTAATAGACCAAGGAAACATATGTGACTGACAGGAATGGAAAGCACTACACAGTTGAAGAGAGGGAGATAGTGACACAAAGATGGAAGGGGGGCAGAAATAAGGGTAGAGGGAGGGATATAGTGAGATGATTGGAGGGTAGAGAGAGAGAGAGAGATGAGAGGGAAATTGGGGAAGAGAGAGGCCAGAGGTATAAGGAGAGAAAGGGCCGAGAGATAACGGAACGAGCGCCCTCGAATGAAACAGCTCGACCCAAACGCGCCCAGTCGGGCGACCTCACATGGCATGACATGGCGTGCCTGACCGAACAATGCAACAAGGGAGAAAACAGCAAACAGGCCGCCCGAACGTGCACAAGGCACCTGGGCGGTCACAACTTAGTAAAACTGATATGGGTGCCCTCGAACGAAACGACCCAACTCAAACGCACCCGGTCAGGCGACCTCACATGGCACGACATGCCACGCCCGAACGAGGCCACATGGGAGAAAACGACAAACAAGTCGCCCGAATGTGCACAAGCTAGCACCCGGGCGGTCACAACTTAGAAAAATTGATACAGGCACCCTCGAATGAAACGGGCTGACCCGAAAGCGCAAACGGGCGGTCACAACTTAGAAAAACTGATACGGGCGCCCTCGAACGAAACAGGTCGACCCGAACGTGCTCGGTCGGGCGACCTCACATGGCACGACATGGTGCGCCAGACTAAACGATGCCACAAGGGAGCAAACGGAAAACGGGCCGCCCGAATGTGCACAAGGCACCTGGGCGGTCACAACTTAGCAAAACTGATACGGGCGCCCTCGAACGAAACGG
Source organism: Pinus albicaulis (assembly GCA_034641835.2). NCBI lineage: Eukaryota > Viridiplantae > Streptophyta > Pinopsida > Pinales > Pinaceae > Pinus > Pinus albicaulis. The sequence continues at coordinate 1,307,632,047 of CM076583.1, read as the reverse complement.
GCCGACCCGAACGTGCCTGGTTGGGTGACCTCACATGGTGTGACATGGTGCGCCCGACCGAATGATGTCACAAGGGAGAAAATGGGAAACGGGCCGCCCGAACGTGCACAAGGCACCCGAGTGGTCACAACTTAGCAAAACTGATACGAGCGCCCTCGAACGAAACGACCTTGAAAGGCATGACCAACCATCAAAAATGCCCTCCTTGGACTTGAAGGCAATCTCCATAACAGAACATCGATATATCGACCCATTGGGTAGGAATGCGCTCGGGGTCAGATCGATGGAGTGATTGACCTAACAGTGTAGAGGTACCCCTGTAGGAGAGGTGAATATGTCCTTGTACTCCTTGGCGACCTTCTCTATCCATACCGAGCAACTATCCTTATCCATTCTGAGCAACCGATTAGACAAGTCAAGATGATTAAAAGTGATATAGTTAGCAAGTTTAAAAGGACCTGGCATGGGAAGGAAGGAAATAATACAGAGCCTTCATGTGTTTTAAATATTCATGAATATTGTTGGGTTGGTAGTAAAAATTTTGTGGAAGACATTTGATTTAGGACACAGGTTCTTGTTAAAGATGCCCTTAGTCTCCATTCTCAGTTGAGAAAATATGAATGCATGTTCAAAGAATTCATTTATAAAATAGGAAGACTATATTCATTTCTTTGGACTAGAATGGACAAATGCAAAGATGAAATAGTTTCCCATTTCAGAATGAATCCTTCTATTTTTGTGCCACTCATGGATGACTCAAATCATAAATCAGTTACCCCAGGAATGTTTCTATTTCTTGATCAAGTTTACTGGAGAGATCCAACTAGCTGTCATGATATGTTAACAAAGGGAGTACTATCTTCTGCTAAGATTCATGTCATTGATCAGATGGGCTTTCAGCCTTGTGCCAGATCTATCCAAATCGTCATAGCTTTTTTGTAAATGAATGATGTGTACAAACAATCCCTCATTTTGATGGTTATCTTAGGATATTGAAGCACTTGGCAAGTATTGTGTTACCATCAAAAGTGTATGACGAGGTTATGCAAGTATTTTACCTGTGGGTCGAGGATATTGAATCTAAGAGGGTGTACTACAATTTTTTTGTAATATGATATACACACAGTGCTTGATTCTGTAGCTTTTTGGTGATTTCATGTGCAACACATGCACTTTTAATTCATCCAATAGCATCCCATAATATAATTGTAAACAAGACACTTTGGACATTTTGTGTTTATCTTGGAGCAATTACAGTCAGCTAGTGGGAAAGTTATTTCCAGGAAAAGTAGCTACCCAGGCGGTCACAACTTAGCAAAATTGATACGGGTGCCCTCGAACAAAATGGCCCGAACCGAACACGCCCGGCCGGGCGACCTCGCATGGCACGACATGACATGCCCGACCAAACAAATATGCCACAAGGGAGCAAACAAAAAATGGGCTACCCGAATTATGTGCACAAGGCACTCGGGCGGTCACAACTTAGCAAAACTGATACGGGCGCCCTCGAATGAAACGACCCGAACCGAACGCGCCCGGTCGGGCGACCTCGCACGGTGCGACACGGCGCGCCTGACCGAATGATGCCACAAGGGAGAAAATGGAAAACGGGCCGCCCGAACATGCACAAGGCACCCGGGTGGACACAACTTAGCAAAACTGATACGGGCGCCCTCGAACAAAACAGCCCGAACCGAACGCGCCCGGTCGGGCGACCTCGCACGGCGCGACACGGCGCGCTCGACCGAATGATGCCACAAGGGAGAAAATAGCAAACGGGCCGCCCGAACTTGCACAAGGCACCCGGGCGGTCACAACTTAGCAAAACTGATACAGGCGCCCTTGAACGAAACGGCCCGACCCGAACGTGCCCGGTCAGGCGACCTCACATGGCGCGACACGACGCGCCTGACCGAATGAATATTCCACAAGGGAGCAAACAGAAAATGGGCCGCTCAAACGTGCACAAGGCATCCAGGTGGTCACAACTTAGCAAAAATGATATGGGCACCCTCGAACAAAATGGCCCGACCCAAACGCGCCCGGTCGGGCCACCTCACATGCAGTCGTGACATGGCACGCCCGATCGAACGATGTCACAAGGGAGTAAATAGTAAACGGGCCGCCCAAATGTGCACAAGGCACTCGGGTGGTCACAACTTAGCAAAACTGATATGGGCGCCCTCGAACGAAATGACCCGAACCGAACGAGCCCGGTCGGGCAACCTCGCACGGCGCGACATGGCGCACCTGACTGAACGATGCCACAAGGGAACAAATGGAAAACGGGCTGCCCGAATGTGCACAAGGCACCCAGGTGATCACAAGTTAGCAAAACTGATACGGGCGACCTCGAACAAAACGACCTGAACCGAACGCGCCCGGTTGGGCGACCTCGCACGGCGCGACACGATGCACCCGACCGAATGATGCCACAAGGGAGAAAACGACAAATGGGCTGCCTGAACGTGCACAAGGCACTTGGGTGGTCATAACTTAGAAAAACTGATACGATAGCCCTCGAACGAAACGACGCGACCCGAACACGCCCGGTCGGGCGACCTCACACGGCATGACACAACGCGCTTGACCGAATGAATATGCCACAAGGGAGAAAACAGAAAATGGGCCACTCGAACGTGCACAAGGCACCCGAGCGGTCACAAATTAGCAAAACTGATATAGGAACCCTTGAACAAAACGACCCGACCCGAACGCGCCCGGTCGGGCGACCTTACATGGCGCGACACGGCGCGCCCGACCGAACGATGCCACAAGGGAGAAAATGGAAAACGGGCTGCCCGAATGTGCACACGACACTCGGACAATCACAACTTAGCAAAAATGATATGGGCGCCCTTGAATGAAACGACCTGACCCAAACGTGCTCAATCGGGTGACCTCGCATGACGCGACATGATGCGCACGAGCGAACGATGCCACAAGGGAGAAAACATCAAACGGGCCGCCTGAACGTGCACAAGGCACTCAGGCATTCACAACTTAGCAAAAATGATACAGGCGCCCTCGAACAAAATGAACCGAACTGAACGCGCCCGGTTGGGCGACCTCGCATGGCGCGACACGGCGTGCTTGACCGAACGATGCCACAAGGGAGGAAATGGAAAACGGGCTGCCTGAACGTGCACAAGGCACCTGGGTGGTCACAACTTAGCAAAACTAATACGGGAGCCCTAAAAAAAAACGACCCAACCCGAACGCGCCCGGTCGGGCGATCTCACATGGTGCGACATGACGTGCCTGACCAAACAAATATGCCACAAGGGAGCAAACAACAAACTGGCTGCCCTAATGTGCACAAGGCACTCGGGCGGTCACAACTTAGCAAAATTGATACAGGCGCCCTCGAACAAAACGGCCCAACCCGAACGCGCCCAGTCGGGCAACCTCACATGGCGCGACACGGTGCGCTCGACTGAATGATGCCACAAGGGAGTGAATGGCAAACGGGCAGCCCAAACGTGCACATGACACTCGGGCGGTCACAAATTAGCAAAACTGATATGAATGCTGTCGAATGAAACAACCTGATCCGAACGAGCCCGGTCGGGCGACCTCGCACGACGCGACACGATGCGCCCGACCGAACGATGCCATAAGGGATAAAACAACAAACAGGCGCTCGAATGTGCACAAGGCACCCGGGCGGTTACAAATTAGCAAAACTGATACGGGCACCCTCGAACAAAATGGCCCGAACCGAAGGCGCCTGGTCGGGCAACCTCGCACGGTGTGACACGGCGCGTCCGACTGAACGATGCCACAAGGGAGCAAACGACAAACGGGCCGCCCAAACTTGCACAAGGCACTCGGGTGGTCACAAATTAGCAAAACTGATACGGGCGCCCTTGAACAAAACAGCTCGAACCGAATGCGCCCGGTCGGGCTACCTCGTACGGCGCGACATGGCGTGCCCGACCGAACGATGCCACAAGGGAGAAAAAAACAAATGGACTGCCTAAACTTGCACAAGGCACCTGGGTGGTCACAACTTAGCAAAACTGATATGAGCGTCCTCGAATGAAATGGCCAGACCCAAACGCGCTCGGTCGGGCGACCTCACACGGCGTGACACAACGCGCCTGACTGGACTAATATGCCACAAGGGAGCAAACAGAAAATGGGCCACCCGAACATCCACAAGGCACTCAGGTGGTCACAAATTAACAAAACTGATACGAGCACCCTCGAACAAAATGGCCCGACCCAAATGTGCCCGGTCGGGCCACCTCACATGCAGGTGCGACACGACGCACCCGATCGAACGATGCCACAAGGAGAAAACGGAAAACGGGCTGCCCGAACGTGCACAAGGCACTTTGGCAGTCACAACTTAGCAAAACTGATATGGGCACCCTCGAATGAAACGACCTGAACCGAACACGCGCGGTCGAGTGACCTCACACGACACAACACGGCGCGCCCGACCAAACGATGCCACAAGGGAGAAAACAACAAACGAGCTGCCCGAACGTGCACAAGGTACCTGGGCGGTCATAAGTTAGCAAAAATGATACGGGTGCCCTCTAACAAAATGGCCCGAACCGAATGCGCTCGGTTGGGTGACCTCACACGGCGCAACACGACGCGCCCAACTGAATGATGCCACAACGGAGAAAATGGAAAACGGGCCACCCGAACGTGCACAAGGCACCCGGGCGGTCACAAATTAGAAAAACTGATACAAGAGCCCTCAAACGAAACGGCCCGACTCAAACGCGCCCGGTCGGGCGACCTCACACGGCGCGAGATGACGCGCTTGACCGAACGAATATGCCACAAGGGAGCAAACAACAAATAGGCCGCCCGAATGTGCACAAGGCACCCGGGTGGTCACAACTTAGCAAAACTGATACAGGCACCCTCGAACAAAACGACCCAACCCAAACATGCTCGGTCAGGTGACCTCACATGGCGTGACACGGCGCACCGGACCAAACGATGCCACGAGGGAGAAAATGGAAAACGGGCCGCCCGAACGTGCACACGGAACTCAGGTGGTCACAACTTAGAAAAACTGATACGGGCGCCCTCGAATGAAACAACCTGACCCGAACGCGCCCAATTGGGCGACCTCGCACGATGCGACACGATGCGCTCGACCGAATGATTCCACAAGGGAGAAAATAGCAAACGGGCCGCCCGAACGTGCACAAGGCACCCAGGTGGTCACAACTTAGCAAAATTGATACGGGCGTCCTCGAACAAAACAACTCGAACCGAACGCGCTCGGTCGGGCGACCTCGCACGGCGCGACACGGTGCGCCTGATCGAACGATGCCACAAGGGAGAAAATGGCAAATGGGCCGCCCGAACTTGCACAAGGCACTCGAGTGGTCACAACTTAGCAAAACTGATACGGGCACCCTCAAACGAAATGGCCCAACCCGAATGTGCCAGGTCGGGTGACCTCACACGACGCGACATGACGCGCCTGACCGAATGAATATGCCACAAGGGAGCAAAGAGAAAATGGGCCGCCCAAATGTGCATAATGCACCCAACGGTCACAACTTAGAAAAACTGATACGGGCACCCTCGAACAAAATGGCCTGACCCGAATGCGCTCGGTTGGGCCACCGCACATGGCGCGACACGACGTGCATAACCGAACGATGCCATAAGGGAGCAAACGACAAATGGGCCACCCGAATGTGCACAAGGCACTCGGGCAGTCACAACTTAGAAAAATTGATACGGGTGCCCTCGAACGAAACGGCCCGAACCGAACGCGCTCGGTCGAGCGACCTCGCATGGCGCGACACGGCGTGCCCGACTGAACGATGCCATAAGGGAGAAAACAACAAATGGGCTGCCCGAACATGCACAAGGCACCTGGGCGATCACAAGTTAGCAAAACTGATACGGGCGCCCTCGAACAAAACGATCCGAACCGAACGCACCCGGTTGGGCGACCTCGCACGGCACAACACGACGCAACCGACCGTGTTAGAGTCAGCCTTTGCAACCTTCCTTCAGTGATCAAACATGCTCTTACAAAGTGATTTTAAGGTGTCAAGGTCAAATTTTGTCATTTCAATGAGTCTTCAAGCAAAATTTGGTCACTAGGCATTAGGTCTAGGGTGTGTTTTCACTCTTTTCAAATTTGTCCAAATGTCGGTCCATGTCACCGTTCAGCTGAGTGTGCCATCATTCAGAGGTTTGTCATCATCATGTCAGGTTCCAAAGAGTCATTTTACACCTTGTTCATGCTTCAGTTGTGCCTAGGTAAGGTCCATTTCCCTCTCCTAGGGTTTTGGAGGTAATTTCTCTTGGATGGTCAAATCATTAGAAAAACTTGTATTCTAATGTTCACACACCTTCCCCTATCCTTAATATACCTTATTAAACACTTCCCATCACTGAGATCCCTAAAATTCCTCATTTTTCCACAAACCCTAGTTTCTTGCCACAACTTGGCAATTTTCTAGGCTAGGCCTGTGTTTTGCCCTTTTGGACCCCTTCCCCTCACTCAATCTCTGAGATTCCACTTTCCCCTACTTCCTAACATCCCTCCCTATTTCCCAAAATTTCCCCAAGAATTTAGAAGCCCCTTATCCCCTTCATTTCGCTTCATTTCGACAAAATTCCTTGTTTCACACATCGGGATAAGTTTCACTCAAAAGATGTTTCAGAGCAATAAAAGATGAATTTTTAAAAAATGAGAGAGGTTTTTGTCCAACACATGCCAAGGAAGAAAAAAATCCTTCACTTTTTACACAGGTGTCATGGTTTTAGAGAAATTTCAAAAATATCGTTGCCTCAAGAGAATTGATGCACCTGCTGGGAGTAGTGTTGGGAGATTTGATTTTTGACAGGGTAAATGAACTCCAAATTGAACAATTCTACTTGGGTTGGAAAGTATACATCCAGAGCCTTCCAAAGAGCTATCATGAGCTCAATTTGGATGCCGGGAAGTACCTCAAAATCAGGTTGAAAGGCGCGCGACCCACTTGTTTCAGGGGTGAGACCCACTTAAATTTTTGGCTGAATTTTCAACTTCCAGCTCAGATTTTCGGCCAGTTTGGACCAGTTTTGCTTGTGGATGAAATTTTTGAGTTATTATGATGTAAATTTATGTTTGGCATGTAACTTTGGTTCATTTCTACCTATTCTAGAAGATTCACTCTCAAAAAAGTAAAAATCATGTAAATGGATCAGTTCCCACTCTTTTAGAGGCAAGTTGTTAGCTGCCTAGATTGTAGTTCCATGATTAGAATTTGTTGAAACTGATCCCTGAAGGAGGAATTCGACTCCCAGAGGTGTGGGAAGGGGTTAGGATGATCTATATGATGTAATTTCTCAATCATTTTCAGAGGTTGGAGAGGTTGGACTCTTGGGAAACTTTTGGCACCATTGTACATATTTTTTCATATTTTGGCTAAGGAAAGATCAGAGGTTTTGCGGCACTTGTTGGGATTCTTGTGGTGTTCTGTTCTTGATGGTGTTTTCTCTCTGTCTACTGTAATTTTCTTCATGTTTAATGTATGCCATTCCTTTCATATGCTTCTGAACTAAATTGAATGAGTAGATGAGGTTGAATCCATTGTTTACCGTGCTCTGCCTTTGAATTCATTTAGTTCTATATGTTTTCGACCGTTTGGAGAGGATCCAAGTTCTTCTTTGCCCTCTTCAGCTCCTCGTCGGTCTGATCTGTCCGTATATCCAATCAAAAGCATCAAGACATTCACCTACCTCGCCCCAACTCGAAATCTGCAAAGGTCTGACCTTATCCCCGGACCCAAAATTTGTTTTCCCATTTCTCCAGCGAAAACCCAAAAATCAAAAAATCAAACATACCTATCTCTTTACTAGCCTAAAATCAGTTCCCATTTTAAGTCATCTCGCACTCTGTTGTTCATTTTATCGAGATTGACGGAGAGAGCCCTCTCCTGTCCTCGTAGGGCTAGCTACGAGGCTGAGCGTGGTTTGATGTGGCCTTGAGTTTTACCTCATTTCAGCCTGAGGTAGATTTGAGCCCTAACATAGTGGCGACCATACTGGGGAAGAACTGGTTTTCTTGTTAGTGTTATTTGATTTATAGCTACAGACGGAGTCTGAAGTCACGCCAGGTAGCTTTCGAACTGCTCTTGCTCTGCGAGTGCATAGTAGATAAACGCTGCTTCAGTCGATCTCCGGTCTAGCTTGTAATCGTAACACTTAACTTATAAATTGCCCCAGTACATGTATCAAGTTCAGATCTGATCGTTGATGGTGAACAACGGTCAGACATCGCCAGGCTGAAATCATTCACCTGGTGACTTCATTCACTGAACAAATCCAAAAATAGATGCTTCATGGTGACTTCACTGCAGGGAGATCAGTAGCTGTGAGATTTTCAAGATGGACCGAATCACAAGAAGATACGCTCCCATGAGCCGAGATCACATTCCAGGTTTTCCGAATAAGATGCCCAAGGTAGATTGGTCAAGGAATCTGCCTAAGTTTAACAATGATGGTAAGAAGGATGCTGCTTTACATCTGGTTAGATTTCACATGCATATTCGCAAGTTGAAGGTGGATTTTCCTGAAGATTGCTTGATGAAGATATTCATGGCCACTCTGGAAGGTGAAGCCCAATCTTGGTATGAAAATTTGCCGCTGGCCTGTATTTATTGTTTAAAGGATTTTCATGCTCTGTTCATTGAAAGATATCAAGTATCTTATCCATCATTAAATTTAGTTCATGACTGTTGCAAACATGCTTCTACTTTTATTAAAAGCCTTGAGAAATATTATGAAGATGATAATTTCATGGATGATGAGATCATGGAAGCCCTATATGAAAATCCATTTCAGCAGCATAAAGACGATCATGAAAATTTGCAGCAGGATCAAGATTTTAGTGTGGTGGAAGATGAAGGAATTTTGCATCTTGACAGTGAACAGGAATTATATGAAATGGATCAGTAGTATGAGGAGAATCAGTACACTCCTTCACTTGAAATCAATGAAGACAATCACTGTTTGAGCAAAAGAAAACAAAAGGTATTATCTCCTCTGTCTGAAGATGAGATAGATCAGCTATTGAAAGGTCATGTTCCAGCTCAAGTTAACGCAGATCCGCAGTGTGCACATGGTCAAGAAGGTGATGGTGGACCTTCTTATTTTTTTGAAAAGGATGACAATCTTGTAAGCAGCTTTATAGATCAGCAGGTTGAAAATGATGAAAGAGAAGAGCTTGTTTCAGATCTGCCCACAGAAGAAGACAACATGCAAGTAAGTCCAGTTTCAATTTCAGAATGTGATAATGTCAGGACAACTATTTCAGTTTCAGATTCAGATTGTGTTAACCAAGCATACCCTGTGCTGAATCCTGTAAAGGAGAGTCTTGGTGTTGAGATCATAGACAGAGTTTTCGATCCAAATGTTTTCAGTTCATCAGAACAGAGTCTTCATAAAGAGGTAATTCAGTTAGTTCATGAAAAACAAGATGAGATCTTTATTCAAGTAAGTGAAACAGTTCCTTTGGATGAATTTATGGTAGATGATAGAAATGTCATTTTTGCACTTCAAGAATCATCTAGAGTTTCTTTCCTTATGATTGATAATGAAAATGCAGCTGTCCTATCATATGAAGATGACCTATCATATTTTCAGACTACAGAAAATCAGATCATTCAAGATTCCCTTTCAGTTTCTTCTTCATATGTTTCATGTGTTGAAATGTTTTTACAAGAGGAGATCTGCTCATCTACCTGTTCAGAGTTTTTTGAAGCCCAAGAGCATACTTTTACTGAAGTACATGATAAAGACAGATCAGAATCAGAAGAGAAAGACACCTTGTTTCTTCAGCAGGAGGTAAATCTTCGTGTTTTTCAGGATCCAATGGCAGATTTGTTACAGTCAGCAGTGAAAGTGATTATTGCAGTGTTCAGTGATGAAGGAGATCATGGTCAGCTATGTTTTTGGATGCCCAATTATCAGTTTGTATTGTTGACCAGGAGATCTGATCGGGAGAATCAGTCAAGAGGGCATCTACTGGTTTGGTTACATTGGAAATCCCACTATACATGATTGTACATATTTCATTAGTATGCAGGTGGTTGTCATCATGATTCCAAATCTTGATGGATTGCTGCCTTTTTTCCAAAAGCTTTGTAAAGCCTTGTTTTAAGTCAGTCATGAGTCATTTGTGTTTGGTCTGTTGAGTCAATTTTTTCAAGTTATTTCAGTTTGCCATCGAGTCGGTTTCATTCAAGTTTCAGTCAGTTTTCAGTCAAGTTTTCATTCAATAAATGTGTCAAAGGTTTGGTGTTATCCGTTCAAAATAATGATTCCATCGCCCAATGGATGAAGGCACTGTTCTGCTCTCCCAAAGATTTGCCATTCTTGGCATCTCCAAGGAGCTACCATCCCCATTGGAGCCAATGTTAGAGTCAGCCTTTTCAGCCTTCCTTCAGTGATCAAACATGCTCTTACAAAGTGATTTTAAGGTGTCAAGGTCAAATTTTGTCATTTCAATGAGTCTTCAAGCAAAATTTGGTCACTAGGCATTAGGTCTAGGGTTTGTTTTCACTCTTTTCAAATTTGTCCAAATGTCGGTCCATGTCACCATTCAGCTGAGTGTACCATCGTTCAGAGGGTTTTCATCATCATGTCAGGTTCCAAAGAGTCATTTTACACCTTGTTCATGCTTCAGTTGTGCCTAGGTAAGGTCCATTTCCCTCTCCTAGGGTTTTGGAGGTAATTTCTCTTGGATGGTCAAATCATCGGAAAAACTTGTATCCTGATGTTCACACACCTTCCCCTATCCTTAATATACCTTATTAAACACTTCCCATCACTGAGATCCCTAAAATTCCTCATTTTTGCACAAACCCTAGTTTCTTGCCACAACTTGGCAATTTTCTAGGCTAGGCCTGTGTTTTGCCCTTTTGGACCCCTTCCCCTCACTCAATCTCTGAGATTCCACTTTCCCCTACTTCCTAACATCCCTCCCTATTTCCAAAAATTTCCCCAAGAATTTATAAGCCCCTTATCCCCTTCATTTCGCTTCATTTCGACAAAATTCCTTGTTTCACACATCGGGATAAGTTTCACTCAAAAGATGTTTCAGAGCAATAAAAGATGAATTTTGGAAAACTGAGAGAGGTTTTTGTCCAAAACATGCCAAGGAAGAAAAACCTCCTTCAAGTTTTACACAGGTGTCATGGTTTTAGATAAATGTCAAAAATACCGTTGTCTCAAGAGAATTGATGCACCTACTAGGAGTAGTGTTGGGAGATTTGATTTTTGACAGGGAAAATGAGCTCCAAATTGGGAAATTCCACTTGGGTTGGATAGCCAACATCTAGGGCTTTCCAACGAGCTATCATGAGCTCAATTGGAATGCCGGGAAGTACCTCAAAATCAGGTTGAAAGGCGCGCGACCCACTTGTTTCAGGGGTGAGACCCACTTAAATTTTTGGCTGAATTTTCAACTTCCAGCTCAGAATTTCGGCCAGTTGGGACCAATTTTGCTTGGGGATGAAATTTTTGAGTTATTATGATGTAAATTTATGTTTGGCTTGTAACTTTGGTTTATTTTTACCTATTCTAGAAGATTCACTCTCAAAAAAGTGAAAATCATGTAAATGAATCAGTTTCCACTCTTTTAGAGGCAAGTTGTTAGCTGCCTAGATTTTAGTTCCTTGATTAGAATTTGGTTGAAACTGACCCCTGAAGGAGGAATTCGACTCCTAGAGGTGTGGGAAGGGGTTAGGATGGTATATATGATGTAATTTCTCAATCATTTTCAGAGGTTGGAGAGGTTGGACTCTTGGGAAACTTTTGGCACCATTGTACATATTTTTTCATATTTTGGCTAAGGAAAGATCAGAGGTTTTGCGGCACTTGTTGGGATTCTTACGGTGTTATGTTCTTGATGGTGTTTTCTCTCTGTTTATTGTAAGTTTCTTCATGTTTAATGTATGCCATTTCTCACTGATGCTTCTTAAATTAAATGAATGAGTAGATGAGGTTGAATCCATTGTTCACAGTGCTCTGCCTTTGAATTCATTTAGTTTTACATGTTTTCGACTGTTTGGAGAGGATCCAAGTTCTTCTTTGCCCTCTTCAGCTCCTGGTCATTCTAATATGTCCACATATCCAATCTAAAGCATTAAGACTATTGCCTACCTCGCCCCAACTTGAAATCTGCAAAGATCTGACCTTATCCCCGGACCCAAAATTGTTTTTTCCCATTTCTCCAACGAAAACCCAAAAAATCAAAAATCAAACATACCTATCTCTTTACTAGCCTAAAATCAGTTCCCTTTAGAAGTCATCTCGCACCCTATTGTTCATTTTATCGAGATTGACGGAGAGAGCCCTCTCCTGTCCTCGTAGGGCTAGCTACGAGGCTGAGCGTGGTTTGATGTAGCCTTGAGTTTTACCTCATTTTAGCCTGAGGTAGATTTGAGCGCTAACAGACCGAACGATGCCACAAGGGAGAAAACGACAAACAGGCCACCCGAACATGCACAAGGCACCCATGTGGTCACAACTTAGCAAAATTGATATGGGAGCCCTCGAACGAAACGACCCGTCCCGAACACGCCCGGTCGGGCGACCTCACATGTCGCGACACGACGCGCCTGACCGAACGAATATGCCACAAGGGCGCAAACAGCAAACGGGCTGCCCAAATGTGCACAAGGCACCCGGGCGGTCACAACTTAGCAAAACTGATACAGGCGCCCTCGAACAAAACGGCCTGACCTGAACGCGCCCTGTCGGGCGACCTCACATGGAACGACATGGCGTGCCCGACCGAACGATGCCACAAGGGAGCAAATGACAAACGCCCCCCCCTGAACGTGCACACGGCACTCGGGCGGTCACAATTTAGCAAAATTGATACGGGCGCCCTCGAATGAAACGACCTAACCCGAACGCGCTCGGTCGGGCGACCTTGCACGACACGACATGATGCACCCGACTGAACGATGCCACAAGGGAGAAAACAAAAAACGGGCCGCCCGAACGTGCATAAGGCACCTTGGCAGTCACAACCTAGAAAAACTGATATGGGCGCCCTTGAATGAAACAGACCAAACCGAACGCACCCGATCGGGCAACCTCACACGGCACGACACCGCGTGCTCGACCGAATGATGCCACAAGGGAGAAAACAGAAAATGGGCCGCCCGAACGTGCACAAGGCACCCGGGTAGTCACAACGTAGCAAAACTAATACGGGCACCCTTGAACGAAATGACCCGACTTGAACGCGCCTGGTTGGGCGACCTCACATGGCGCAACACGACGCGCCTGACCGAAAGAATATGCCACAAGGGAGCAAACGGAAAACGAGCCTATGGTGTATTACTGCGGGTGAAGCCACCCGATGGTGTATGAATGCAGGTGTTTTGTGGTCGATAGGCCTAGCTGATTCACAACCTCTGTTGAAATGAGGTTCTTTTGGCTCTTGTTTTCGACAATGAACTGTAGCGGAGAATCCTTCACCCACATCTATGAGTGGAAGAGGCGATCCCCCTCCTCTGGATCTTCAGGCTCATCCTTATGGATCTTAGTGGTGGTAACAGTGGCACTGGGCTCTGCATCAATCATATGCTTCCCTTTGTCATCCCCCACATTGGGTTTTGACTTAGAATCAGAGCATGCATCTTGTTGGCACTCATTTTTTCACCCTCGAAAGTTGTCTTTCATGATCATTTTTTGGCTATGATTCCTTATGCCTTCACTATATTCACCATTTTCCGTCGTTATCATATACCTCAATTTTCTAAAAAGCCCTAAATTACCCCAATCTAACTTGCATGCTAAAATATATGAAATCGTATTTTTCCTAAAATACCTTAATGATTGTCCTATCTATTTCCCTCTTTTTCCATTTTTGTAAAAAATCTCAAAATGCCCTAATCCTATCGTATTCTAGCTTATTTTATTGGGAAAATAAATAATTGTATATCAATTTTATATTTAATATAAAATTGTTCGTATTCTAGCTTATTTTATTGGGCAAATAAAAAAGTGTATATCAATTTTATATTTAATATAAAATTGTTTATATTTTTAATAAAATTTTGGGCTTTTTACTCCGTCGAGCCCCTAGCTCAACCCAAGCACCTACACTAATCACCACAGAACCGAGGCCGAGAACCACAATCTAAACCACAACCAAGTCCAAGTCATGAGGGGAGGGGCCCAGCGCATGCGCTGAGTCCCAATTGATTGTATGAGTGTGGATAGCCTTCGGTTCGTAGTTGAAACATGTAAAACCTCAACACGTATATAAACACCAATATGGCTTATACGCCCGGTGAATGTGGGATTATCCCACCGAACAAAATAATATAAAAATGGAAAACAACAGGCACTGGTCACCGCAAGAATGATCTCTTGGTGTCCTCAGCACTCTTAACACCGGGGTCAACCAGACCCTTCTTGATTATGTGTCCAATGCCCTTCTTGACGACCTGTCGAGCTATCCAATGATATTAACAACAAATAAATATCGGAGGTTTGACCCTTGTTTTGAAACAGGCTGGACTTCAATGACAACCAATATTTTGAAAAATGGATTTGAAATAGGCTAAAGTTCAATGACTACCAGTATTTTCCCATGGGGTGGTTTGATTGGCCATAGCCTTCATAATTCCATGGTTTATTTAATTGACAATAGCCAGGTTCAAACCTCCCTTGGGTCGGTCAAGCAAAACAACCGTAACGCTGACTAGAAGCGAAGCAGAATTGCACATCCACTGCATTATTATTTTTTTTTGCAAAAATTTCACATCCACTGTATTATTATTATTATTGCAGAAATTCCACAAATTGCACATGCACTGCATTATTTTTTTTGCAGAAATTACACATCCAATGCATTCTTATTGGTTGCTGAAACATACATAAAGCAATACAACACAAATGACGGTGTTTTTATTGATTCCCGTTATGAGTCATCAGCACAATAACGACACAAAGTAAGCCGTATCCACCAAAGATCATGACGATCATATTCAATAGTGCATCGGAAATTCGTCCTGTCCTGAGCTTCCATCCATAGCAAGCTGCTTTCGCCACAATGGATTGCATTTCTTTCGCCCCGAGGTGTCCCTCAAATAGAGACGAGGTTTGATATTTGCATCCAACTCAAGTTGTAAAGCGCAAGAATTCTGGAGACGATGGGTCAATATTCCATGAAAGTATATTTTCTTGAAACCATCGCAAGAGTGACACTTTGCCACAAACCGTCGCAATAGAGACGCCTTCCTCTAAACGTTGCAATAGCGACACCTTCCTCACAAACCGTCGCAATAGCGACGCCTTCCTCTAAACGTCGCAAAAGCAACACCTTACTCTAAACATCACAATAGCGACACCTTGTCTCTGTAACGTCGCAAGAGCGACACGTTTCCCCAAACCGTCGCAATAACGACGCCTTCCTCGAAACGTCGCAATTGTGACACCTTGTCTAAGTGTCACAATAACGAGATATTTCAGCAATCTGTCGCAATTACGACGCTTTTTTACAAACGTCGCAAGAACAACACTTACGTCTAAGTGTCGCAATACCGACACTTGTCTCCAAATGTCGGTATAGCGACACTTTGTGGCGGGATTTGAAAAATTGATAAAATTTGTGGAAATTTGCGACATTTCGTCAAAAGTGTCAGAATTTCTGCCAAATGTACTAGTGAAAGGGTAGTAGGCTCAAAAAGAATATAATTTCTTGATGGTTTTTCAGGGTATAATCATGTGCTAGTACTTGAAGTGATCAACATAAAACAACCTTCACTACACCTTGGGGCACCTTCATGTATGTCAAAATGCCTTTTGGATTAATGAATGCTGGGGCCACTTTCCAAAGAGCCATGGAAATTGATTTTTCCAAAGAAATAGGCTACTTCATTATGATATAACTTGATGACCTAACTGTCTATTCTAAAACTGATGAAGAACATCTAGCCCGCTTAAGAAAAGTCTTTGAAAAGTGTAGAAAGTATGGTTTATCTCTGAATCCTTAGAAAACTATGTTTGGTCTCCAAGAAGGAAAACTCTTAGGCCACATCATATCTGAAGAAAGGATTGAGATAGACCCAAAGAGGATTGAGGGTATATTGCAGATCAGCCACCCTAGAAACATCGAAGAGCTGCAATCTTTCATTGGAAAGATCAACTTCTTAAGAAGGTTCATACCAAACCTTGCAGAACTCCTAAGAAACATTACAAACATGCTGAAAAGAGGAATATGAGTCAAATGGACCATGGAAGCTAAGAAATCCCTTGAACTAGTGAAACAAGCACTTACCCAAACACCAGTTCTAATCAGCCCTGACTTTACCAACGACTCCTTCATCTTCTCATTTGCATCAGAACACACAATTGTTGCAGTATTGCTACAAAAGAAAATGATGGGACAAGAAAAACCCATAGCTTTCTTCAGCAAGGCTCTAAGGGATGCACCTCTGAAATATAACATCATGGAAAAACAAGATTTTGCCTTAATCAAACCCTTAAAACATTTCAGAGTTTACATTTTACATTCACATATCATTGCCTTTTTTCCTCATGCAGTTGTTAAGGACATACTAACTCAGGATCCTGATGGTAAAAGAGGTAAGTGGATTGCTGTCATTTTAGAGTATGATTTATAAATCAAGCCCACTAAACTGATCAAAGGGCAAGGACTGGCCAAACTAATGGCTGAAGAAAAATTTCAAGCATTAGACATAAACATGATACATTCCTTGGATGAACAAGAGGAACTGGAGACTCCACCCATTGAAGAATTATTTCTAAACTCACTCTGGTATGCTGATATATTATATGTGATTTTTAATCTAAATTCTCCCCCTGGTTTGTCCAAAAAAAAGCTATATTCTTGAAACAAAAGGCTGTAGATTTTTGCATTCTAGACAAAGTTTTATATTGGAAAAATTCTGTTGGTATCCCTCTTCAAAATTTACTTTAAGATGATGCAGATAGAATCATGCATGAGTTTCATGAAGGAGAATGTGGAGGTCATCTCTATTGGAAAACCACTGCCAAAAAAATCCATAGAGCTGGTTTCTATTGGCCCACTTTTTTCCCTGATATCCACAAGCTAGTAGTGACTTGCCATAAATGCCAAATCTTTGATGGAAAGAGAAAACTACCGCCTTTTCCTTTGCATCCTATCAGTGTTGAAACTCCTTTTCAACAATGGGGTTTGGATTTCATTGGAGAAATCCACCCTGCCTCATCTGCCCAACACAAATGGATCCTCACTGCAACTGACTATTTCACCAAATGGATAGAATCCATCCCTTCAAGGAATGCCACTAACTCAATAATCATCAAATTACTTGAAACCAACATCTTGTCCAGATTTGGGTGTCCAAGAAAAATCAGCACCAATAATGCTGCTGCATTTAAGTCCAAGAGAATGGTGGAATTTTGCTACAAATATCACATCACACTAGGGAATTCTACAACTTATTACCCTCAAGGTAATGGGTTGGCTGAGTCCTCTAGCAAAATTTTGGTGAACATCATCAAGAAATTGTTGGAAGAGAACAAAAAGGCATGGCATAGAAAACTGGTGCATGCACTATGGGCAGACATATTAACAAGAAAAAAATCAATTTAAAAGTCTCCCTATCAACTAGTGTATGGCATGGATGCATTTTTTCCAACATCCTTGGGAGTTCCAGTGATGAAGCTTTTCCAAGAGGTGCAATCAGAGGAGAATGATATAAAAAGGAGGCTGAACCAAACCATTCAATTGTAGCAATCAAGGGAAGAAGTATACAACATAACACAAGCAGTGCAAGAAATCATCAAGAATATTTTTGATAAAAGGACCAAAGCCAATGATTTCTAGATTGGAGACAAAGTGCTGAAGTGGGACTGAAGAAGAGAGGACAAAGGCAAGCATGGAAAATTTGAAAATTTGTGGAAAGGTCCATACATCATCCATTTAGTAAGAGGTAACAATGCTTTCTTTCTACAAAAACTGGATGGAACAGAGTTATTTGGAGGTCCTATCAATGGCAAGATGCTCTAGCACTATTTTTGTTAAAATTTCTTAGTTTTAAGCCTCATTCATTGTACATAACACTGCTTGAGTATGAGATCAAAAAAATTAAATACAAAAACAAAGAGAAGAAGAAAAATAGGGCAGGTAAAAAGAAGAGGTGCAACCCTATACCAAAAAAAAAAAAAATATCGCTGAAAGTGTGCAAGCCCAAATGTCACTACTTTTGAAGAAAAGAAAGTCTTGTTCAGTCATACATCCTAACCATGATTGAACATGTTTTAAATTGCTACTAATAAGTTAGGAAATGGAGATTTTCCAAATAGTTAAAACTTGGCTCATCAGTAGACTAGGTTAGGAAAAGATGCTGGTTCCCAAATGTCAAATATGAACCAAAGAGAAAGGAGATGGATGAGTGACAAGTTTTGAATTATAGCCCTCAAGTTTCTAGTTTTACTTGTGCAAAAATAAAATCTGTGTGCAACTTGTCCAAAATGCCACAACTCATGACAAATGAAATTGCTTAACCTTGATTTGGTCATGTTTTGAATTTCATGTCAGTAGACTAGAGAATGGAGATCTGTCAAACTGTTTAACCTTGATAGATAAGTAGAATAGGTAGAGAATAAAAGAGTTCATCAGCCTATTCTAAGCTCTTGGGAGTATAAGGGTAGACATAGATAGCTTTTATGCTTTCAAAATAAAATGATGTCAAGGGTTCACCAATCCAAGTGCACCCAAATGAAGAAAAAATGTAAGGAAAAGTATGATGGGTAGGTAAAACTGATATTGAAGCAATCATGTCTTTTCAAATTTTAAGATCACAGCTTCAAAGGACAGGAGTAAATCAAAAAGTGAAGAAAAAGAGATCTACCAAGTACAAGTAAGGTAGTCATATTCAAAACTCAGAGATCTGAAACTTTGAGGTTCTTGACACCTCCTGAAAGGAGCTGTCCTCCCCAAGTGGAGCCACTGTTAGTCATCAATATTTTTCACTATTTTTAGATGACTAAAGGATGGTTCTATATTTCTGAAAACAACATTCCTTGAATATTGTGAGTTTTAGAAATCTCACTGCCTCATTATCCTTATAGATTTTTTTTCACTATTCTATCAGCTTTCCATTTCATGGCCACCCCGTCACTCTTACAAACTCATTGTAGGCTTACACCTCTCATTCTCATCCTTCTTGCCTTCATAAAACCTTTTTCCCATTTTCACCAGGTCCCTCAAGCACTGATGGCCTCAAAAATATCTCTTTAGGCTCTTTAGATAAATCAAGTACATTGGATTTTGGATCTTCAATACAACACTTTTAACCATACTCTGTTTTCACTTGAAGGTCTCCAAGCCAAATTTCAGTCAAGATCAAGTCAAAGGACCCTCCCACTAGGTCATTAGGGTTTTTATATGTTTTAGGATCATCATTGGATGTTTCAGGCACTTCTTATCCTTTGCTAGAATCTGGCTTAGATGTAATAGAATGTCAAGACATGGTTATTCAAGAAGGACCTAAAAGTTTCCAAAGAAGTTTGTCTTATCAGTTCAAAACTTGCAAGTGAGGAAAATGAAAGGAGTTTGGCACTTCTACAAGAGTGTTGAAGGGTTTGTCAGCAGAAAGTACTGACGGGGTGGACTGTATACTCCTGAATGAAAACTACTTACAACGAAGGAAAGAGGAAACACTTAGTCTTGAAGATGATTAGGGTTTATACACTTTATGGTCCAGTTGAGTGCCAAAACAATGACCACTAGCAGAAAATGACATGGAGGAAGCACACAAGGCCAAACATGAAGAACGTCTGTCAGAAGATATTGAAGAAATATGGAAAAAGGTGAGGTGAACTGGACATAAATGAATGAACTTGAAAGGGATATATAGAACTTAGAAGACAACACTGATGATTGCTGTAAAGCACTCCAGACACCTAGGGTTTTGAAAAAAGTGGCCAGACAAGGTGAAAAGCATGAGTTGAGCTCCATGGTGAAAACCACACAAGAATTTGAAGATGCTAGTGTGTGTAATCACCCAAAGTTTCCAAAATGAGCTTGTCATGCCTCAAGGAGAAAAATAAAGGTCAAATTCATCATTTCAGTCACCTATAAAGCAAAAGTGTCAAAAGGGTGTTTGTAAGAAAGGAAAAGGACTTTTAACCTTAGAAAGTGGGTTTTCATAATTAAATAAAATTCCTCTTAATTATAAAAGCTCATTTTGCACTCCATATGAATCATTGATGCCTTGCAAAGAGTTATAAGTTTCAAGGAGAGATTTTTTTTTGAGTTTTCAGGCAAAATTTGGCTAAGTTGCCTTGGTGCTGTGCCCTTAGCTTGGTGCTGCACGCTCAGGAAGTGGCGCTGCGTCCTTGCCATTTCTCCGCCACTAAATTTTTGAAGGTGCTACGTGTTGGGGGAGGCGCTGCGCTCTTACCCGACACACTTTGTGCAAATTTTACAAGGCACTGCACGCTTATAATAGGCACTGTGCGCTTAGAACTGGCGCTGCGCCCTTAGCTTTGGCGTTACGCCCTTGGCCAGGAAAGGTTTCTAAGCCCTCCAACCATTCAAACCACTTCAAAACGTTTTCAAATTTCCTCCAAAGTCTTCTAAAGCACTGGGAAGAGGTAAGTACCTGATATACATCATCTTCAAGCTATTTTGGGATTTCTTAATGAATGGAATGAAACCCTAATCAAACCCTAAGTTTCAAGTTGGAGATCACTGTTTAAACCTCGTTTCATCTTCCTAGATAGAGTGCCAGTGATAGAAAGGGTAATTGCACAGCTGGAGGGTTGTCATTGAGTTTTTTTAGCCTCTCACTCATTCTCATACACCTATACCCTCACTCACTCATTCCCTCATTTTCAAGGCTACCTTTTCATTACCATCCCTTCATCTCATTTCCATTTACACTCCAGGGTTTTACAAAAGAATAATTTACAATGTCAGAGGGTGAAGAGAGTGGTGTGAAGGCCTAAATGCCAAGGAGGCATGATCATAAAGGAGGCAAGATAAATATATTTGAACCCCTTAATACAAGACAGCTCATCTCATCTCCCCTTACTGTTTCTTGTTTCAAGCATGTAGGATGCTATGAATTTTGTGAAAAGGTGCAACAGGTGCAAAACCACCCTGAGCTAACTAGACTATTTATCATTAACTTGCATAAAAAACAAGTTAATCTTGCAGGGGTCACCTTTGAATTGTCTACAAATTCCATTGCCAATGCCAAAGGCATACCTAGTGTATGGGAGAAATGGTTCAAGCAAGCTAACCTTGATATGAGTTACTTTGAGCCATACCTTAAGCCCAGGTATAAAGACCACAACAAATCCATCTTTCCTTTCTCTCACCTGCTTGATAGATATGCACCTATGATGAAGATTATAATTAAGTATTTTACATGTGAGGTAAGGTTTTCCTGTCTTTAATTATACCACATTAGGCTGCTTATGCATTTTACTAGAATGAGGATGCTGTACATACCCTCTTACCTTTATCGAAGCATTGATAAAATTACATACATAGTGCAAAAGAGAAACTACCCTCAACAGATGCAAAGCCTTTTCCATCACTCACTTATAAAAATGGTGATTATGCACCAACTACAACAGAAAGACATTCCATGGGAGACCTTCATTGCCAATGAGGTTTTCAATTCTCTACAAGGCCACCATCATAAAGATGTTCCTTCATCCTCCCATCCTCCCATTCATACTTATTCATCACTTCCTACTGTTCCTAAATCTCCACTCACTCACATTCCTTAACCCCAAGATGATCCTCCTTCATCACCTTCCCATAGCCCTTCACCCTCATCTCATGATACCAAAGCATCCAGTAATGAGGCAGATGGCAGTGAAGAGAACAGTGAGGCAGATGGCAGTGAGACATATGACACTGAGATGGTTGACATAGAACCTTTTCCTTTGACCTATCAAAGACGTCATAGGCAGGTGTTCTCTCCACAGATTGTGGAAGGGGCCTTGCCTTCATCATCAACAAAAAAACTTGACGAAGATAAGGAAAATGTTGCAGAGTAGGTCATGGTTCAAAAAGAGGATGAGCATGAAACTGAACAAGAGTTTCAAATTGGTGACCTTGAGAGTGAGGATGAGGAGAGGATCACAAACATGCTGCTCAAAATCAAGGATTCCCAAATTAGGGAGCTACAAGCCAATCTTGGCAGGGAAAATAATGTGATCCACTTCCTTGAGGTAGAAAACCAGCAATTAGAGACAAAGAAAGCCATCAGTGAGGTCAGAGCTATCAGAGCTCAGAAAGAAGCTGGAAAGGCCAAGGCTAAGCTAGATGAGACCTTGGGCACTCTTGATTACATTGAGGTTGAGAAATAACAACTTCCTAGGAAGAGGCCAAGGACAATTGGTTTGAAGAAGGCTTTAGCCAAGGAGAGAGAGCAAGAGACAACATTAGTAGAGAAACTCACTTCAAGTGAGCTGCTTGCCATGGAAATAAGCTATGATAGAGAATCTTGGCTAGAGAGAGCCAATGTGCACTTATAGGGTCAACTTGAGAAGGAAAAAGAGACATTGACCTGCAGAAGAAGATGGCAAAGCATTATGCCATGAGGAACAAAATTGCAAGGGCCAAGCTCAAAAGATCCCTTACAAAGATTCAAGCACAAAATGAGGAAAAGGAGAAGGAGAAACTTGAAATCCTTGCTAATGTATCCCTACAAGAATCCCAAACATGACCAGCAAGGTAAATTCCAAATTTTGGCACTTGGTGCCCAATTTTGATTTTTGACTATTTGGCCAGCAGAAAAAAGGGCCAAACGCGCAGCACCACTGGCGCTGCGCTCTTTTTTGGGGAACTCAATTGAGGAAAAATTTACATTTTCATGATCCTCAGGCCAAGGAAATTACCCTCAGAAAATTTCAGGTCATTTGGAGCAGAATTGGTCCCTCAAAAGGGCCAAAAACCACCAAAAAAACACCTTTCTGCCTATTTTCAGCTCTGGCGCTGCGCCCTTAGCAGTCTTGGGAGAATGGATTTTTGAGCAAGTACATGGACACCATTATGGAAACTAAAGGAATATTTGGAAACTAGAGAGGACAAAATTTCCAATGAGCTATCATGGAGCTCATTTGGACACCAGGAAGGCCTCTAAATCTTAGTTGCAAAACAAGAAATGTTTCTGGTTTTGGTGCTAAGCCCTCAACCAGTGGCGCCGTGCCCTTTCTAGAAAGTCAACAAAAGACACAAGAAGTTATTGAAAAAGATATTTTGAGGGTTTAAAGTTCAAATGTCTCTAAAATTAGTTGAGGAGTTATGTTAGAAGTTATTTTTGCATTTAATAAGTTTTGGATATTTGTGGCTTGGGCCTTGCATGGTCTCAATGGTCAAATGCATTTATGATGTAATAAATGACTTCTAGAGGCATAGCTAGGGTTTAATTCACCATTTTGGCAGTTAAATACTACATGTAAGCCTCATTGTGATTGTTGGTTTATTTTTGAGCTTAGTACACATAGATTTTGAGTTGTGAAGAAATTGGTTTTGGAGCTTTGTGTTGGTCTTGGATTGAGCATCAATGGAGCAAGCATATTCATAGGATTCATGAACATGGTTAATGGTGATGTTCTAATTTAGTAATTTTTCCCTTCTGTTTTCATATTGTTTCATCTTTTCTCATGCAATAGAGCATAAAATTTAGGTTAAGATATATTGTTAGAGGCACCTTAAGACTGTTTGCCTTCTATTTCTTAGATGTTTTCCTCTTCTAGGTCTGATTGGAGAATTCTTGATTTGTCTCTAGTTCCACTTTGCTTGTTTCATTAAGAATGATTTGATGGAGTCAAGCCAAATAAGTTTATGGTATGCCCCGTCCTTTGGTGTAGCTTAAAACATTGTTTTTGAGGCCTTTTCTTTGAAGTTTACTAATTAGGGTTTAGGCTAAAGAAGTTTATGGTTTGCCCTGTCCTTTAGTCCATCTTAAAGAGTCACTTTGAAGTTCTTTATAGTTTTATTGAAGAAAATTAGGAGCTCGCTTCTCTTTAATAATTTCTAATGTGTTATCTTACAGGTTTTCTTTCTCTGAAGGTGAATAACTAGAGAATTTAGGAGTTCGTCGTTACACAAGAATTTGTCACCGTCCCTACCATTCCCCGTCCCGCACAATGGAGGACCCATAATGTGACCTCGCGGAACACCGTCATGCACCGAAAACATCATCATTGCATCCCTCTCGAGTATGAGCTTCATTTCCCCGAGAGACATCTCCTAAATCCATGAAAATGTTTCTGTATCATGCCGGTAGACAAGCTCAAGATTTCCGCGCCAATCAGGGAAATCCTGTAAAGAGGTCGCGCCACTGGGCGCTCTGTCATAGAGCAGCAATCGCGCCACCCATTTTAGGGACTGTTTTTTAAATATGGATGGCGGAAGTTGAGTTCTGCTCTCTAGGGTTTACTGGATTGTTGTTTTTAAAGTTTACTTGGTGAATTTTGACAAGAGAAGTTTATGGTGAGCCCTATCCTTTGGTTATTTCTTAGGCATAGTGATCTTGAAGGCCCTTCTTGTTATAGTATTTGTTAAAGTATTTTTAATTTCCCTTTAAACCTACTATGTTCACAAATTTAATTTTCATTTCACTCACATAAGCTACTAAGATCCATTTGGCTTTGTTAACTTGCCCTATGAAACACCCTTGATTCATTGTTGTCTCTTTTAAGCCTTTCACAGACCCCATAGCCCAATGGTTTGAATTTATCTTACTCTATCTTTTCTTCTTGACAACCTACCAAACCAAACAAAACAAACAAACAAACCCTATCATTATAACTAGCCTAAAATCAAAACCCTAAAATCAATCAAGTTACATTTTTTACACAAATTTATAGAGAGCCCTATTTTAGTCCAGGAAAGCTAGGTCCTAGGACTCCAAAGTTGGTTTGATTTTACCCTTGTTCAATTTGGTCCTGCGAATATTACAAATTATAGGGACCTAACACCTTGTACTTTGATAATTTTCATTGATTTGATTTCCATATCATACTTTTGGATTATTGCAATCCATTTTCCTCTTCTCCCATGATAGCCTTGTTATCGTAGGAACACAAGCAATTGCCTTTGAATACAAAACATAATCATGAAATGTTTTCAAAGCCTTGACTAAAACAAAAGCTTGTTTCTCCATTATGTCATATTCTAGTTCAACATTGCACAATGCGCTATTGAAGAGTGTGATATGATATTCAAATTCTTCCTTATTCTTTTGCAATAATACCCCTATAATTGTGTGTTTTGAAGAAAAGAGAAAAAAAAAATATTTTCATAATTTGGGCTTCTAATAACAATCGATTTTCAAATTGCTCTCTATTTTTATAGAATGTGTTGGAATAGTCACCAATATCGAGAAGGGGGGTGAATCAGTTTTGGGCACCTTTTAACAATTTTAATTATATAATGTAAAAATTAAACAATTAAAAACACCATTCAATAATGCACAACATCAAAGACAATACACAAGATATTTTTAGGTGGAATCCCTTATGGGATAAAAATCACCGAATGTTTTTTAATAAGTTTAAAGCTTCCTATTGATTTAAATATTCCATCAATAGGAAGCTCCAAGTTCTAATATTCTCCAACTATAATTGAAGGAGGCTCAAACCCCTTGATTTACAGGCTCCAACTTGAAAGAAGCTCCAACTCCCTGGTTTTACCAGCTCCAATTGGAAGGATGCTCCAACACCCTACAAGCTCCAACTTGTCCTAGCACCACCCCATGACCCTGAAGTGTTTT
Organism: Pinus albicaulis; assembly: GCA_034641835.2. Lineage (NCBI taxonomy): Eukaryota > Viridiplantae > Streptophyta > Pinopsida > Pinales > Pinaceae > Pinus > Pinus albicaulis. The sequence goes on along the minus strand of CM076583.1, from coordinate 1,307,606,293 downwards.
CAAGCTCTAACTTGAAGAATATTTCAGTCTCCGCCTTGCACCACCTTTCCACCCTGCTTAATAAGCCACCACTTGTGCGGAAGGCCTTGACCTTCAATTCACCACAATGGACCACATTTCATATACTTTTATAATGGATCCATATTTTCTCTAAATCAACATAAATAATATCAAAACAATCTGCTGACTCTATCAACCTGTAATACTTGCACAAGGTTGTCAACAAAAACCCCAACTCTTTTAGCTCAACTCAACATCATACTCTCACTAGCAAACCTTGCATAAATAACTTTTTCCAAAATAAACCTTGTCTCAACCATTATGGTTATGGCATATATATGCCTTTGTCAAACCCTAGAAACAACAAGCAACAATAACATATTTTTATCATAATCATATATTTAAAAACCCTATCAAATCTACTTTGCTTCTACTCAACATGTAAACCCTATAAACATGGGTTAGTGATCAATGACTAGTCTTGTATAAATTCGCTGCTCAACACCACAAGTATCTGAGATAAAATCATTATACTAAATGTCAATAATAAATATGTTCCGTGCAATACAAATTCCTCATCAACATAATCCCTACATACGTCACATCAAATACTTTAAATCTGAAGAATAATATTTGCATGTATTATCAATAGAGTTCCCACTTTCTTTAATCAATATATATACATATACTTCTTTACAAACCATAACATTAATGAAGAACCAATTCTGGTTTTCAATTAGAAGATGTACTCAACCATTAGGTTACAGTTAGTAAATTTTTAACTAACTCTAAGCAATATATTGCAAGCAACAACTCCAACAATATTCACGTTTATTCAAGAAATAGTTGGATTATACATTAGGAACAACTATTCTCTTGATACAATCTCAATCATTAGATAATATAATAGGCTCATGTTACTAGCCCTATCAAAAGGTCTAATCAATTATGGTATAGTATGATCACACTATTATCTCTTAGCTCATCAATGCTACTATAGAAATTTAGCTCTTTGATTTTTCCAAAGGAGTATAGCTTAAAAATGACCTGATACGCTCTCTTGACAATCCTTTATGAATATGAAAACTTGCTTGTATAATATTTACACTCAGTTGAATGAACAAGTTATAAATAAAATCTTTCAACATAACCTTGAATTTCCCATAACAAGTATGAATGTTTCTAAAATAATGTAGCCTGGAACCACCCCTTTTCATGCTAAGAATGAGTCCAAATTATATCTTTAATATGTCTCTTATTTTGTGACCTATACAAGGAAAAAATAAACCCATGATAAAAATTAGTTTGTAGGATAAACAAGGGAAAATTTGTGCTGATATAGATAGACAAATTCAACCTTTACATGGTAATTATATTAGCTCATGATCAACTTTAGAAAAACTCCAAATCGTCTCCTTAAACAAGCCAAAAAATTACCACAGGAATTATGCTTGATGAATGAAAGATTGCCTCTCTTCAAATCTTGGATTAGGTTTAGTAATGCCTTCAAGAGGGAGCCAAAAAGCCTCAGAGAAATATTTTTGAGTTTCCTTATAAAGATGTGAATTACACCTCAGGAAGGACGAAAGATAGGCCTCAGACTTGGCCTTTAAACCACCTTAGAAGGTCTCCTCAAATTTGGTCACGACAAAGCCTTGGAAAATTTTCAAGTGGGACGAAGTATGCCTTAGGAAGAGTCCAAAATTGTGGTTGAGAAGAGTATGAAAATAGGGGCCTTAGAGGGGAAAAATTTATGTTCATAACAAGCCAAAAAAAGGGGCCTTAAAGGGCTGAAATTTTCCCCAGACCAACGATCTTTGTCCAACGAAAAAAATTCACAAGAAAGATGAAACTATGAAGCCCTTAACCCATAGAAACTTAGCCTCCAACATATATTCATGATTTCCTAGGCTTCAAAACAAATTTCAGTGTAATTACATTAGACAATTCATGATCGATTGATACCTCTTAAAGGGAGATGAATGTTTTAGGGAGGAGGGAGGTGGAAGGGCAGTTTACTAGACCAAAAAGTCATGGAATTGACCTTAATTCCTACCCAATTAAAATCAATTTTTGACTGAGCCAAGCTAATTTCCAAGTTAGAATAATTTCCACAATCAAAATTCCTTTTAGGGGCCTACTAAATTCTCCTTTGGAAGCTGATTTGACAAATAATATTCCTCAATTTGAGGGATGATAAGCCAACCCAAGACCCACTTAATTTAATCAAAATTTTCTTAAATATAAATGTCATATTTCGACCCAATTATAAGGCCACATTTTATCATTGATTTTGGGCTTCATGACCACACGTTTTGGGCATCATCTTTGAAGGAACATATATCATCAACCATGAGGAGTTATTTGGCATGCCACCTACCATTGGAATCAACATGATGAAGACTGCAAAGTGATGATGGTATTTCTTACAATTTCATTGACATTCTCATTAAAATACCTCATTAAATGCATAAGATAATCATCACACCACATGGCCTTCTAAACAATTGGGTTTCCTTCTCTTCCTTCCAAGAGTTATTGTTCATTGGAGTTTCCAATTAATGCAATCCATTGATGTATATTAAGAGCGTTCAAACACTCATATTGGCATCAGTGGAAAGACCATTCAACATAATGAAGCTTTGACTACATTTGTCCTTTTGATCTTATTTTCTTTTAAGTATAATATTAGTTATATATTTTACAATTTGAAAAAAATTAGAAGTAAATCTCCTAAAAAAATGTTTTTTTTAGAAATAATTGAACCTCTTTCTTATGTCTTAGGAAATTTATGGCTTGGAACCCTTCATTTATATGCACAATATATACCTCAAATAGACAATTGTAACATGTATATGTAGTTTTGAAACACTTTTTAGATGGGATTGATTGATCATATGACTTCATATTTTTGATTGCATTATAATTCTTTCTCTTGAATACAAGTTACAATACTTTCCCTCAATTTTGTATGCCTCTTACAAGTAAGGTGACTTGTTCATTTTTCCATTCCAATCTAAAGTGTGTGAAAATTCCTACACCGGAATCCTATTGCAGCAAACTGATATTACTTCTCCTGCTTGATAAAATTATACAAGTTATTTACTGTGTTCTACAAGTAAATACTAAAGCAAATGCACTGCAACCTTCAATATATAAATAAACTGTGGAAAATACACGTAGAAACAATATCTGAGCAAGAATAAATCTAAACACACATGACACCGTTATTTTTGGACTAAGTCCTCGGAAAAACCCAATGGGGGAAACCAGTGTAGCAGATGAGGGTTTGATATTATTAAGCAGAAGTTTCTGAATACAACTGGATGCCCAAAATATCGCTATCCACAGAGAATTTAACTGACAAAGAACTTGTGAGGATCACCTCACACTAACACTATAGATCCGTCACCGAGCCAACCCTGAACTAACAAGCCCCACCCTGCCTCTACACTGCCTCTGCGTAGATATTCATCACAACTGTTGGGGACTGCGTCACTCCCTTCAGCTGATATTTCTACTGGTTGGATGCTGATCCTCTGGCCTTCTGGTCTCACACCCCGACTCTCCGGTTCTGGATATGGCTGATCCTTAACAAAATTGCTGATATCTTCAGAGGCTCAACACTACCTCTGCATGGCTTTGTGCTGCCCAACGTAGCCCCTACGCTACCTCTTCTACGTCCTCTCTCTTCCCTATCTACATTGTATTCCTGGCTCAGGAAAAATCTCTCCAACTGGAACTATCACTACCCCTCACTGCATTCGAATCAACTCGATGAATCCTCTGGCTGCTTTGCACTGCTCACTTGAGAAATTCGATCTCTAGACTCACTTGATGTGTTTTCCAAATTCCCATCGAAGTCCTTCTTATAATCTTCTCGTTGGATAACCAAAAACCCAGATTAAAACATAATCAACAACTGAGATCATATTGACTCGATCTCCATCTTATTCTAGAAGATTCACACCCATTTCTATTAATATACTTTAATTATTTTAATTCTCTAAGTTTAGAATTAGGCTCCCATTAAAAATAATTAATTATTTTAATAAAACCCTCTCCGAGTGGAATTTCCCAAAATGTTTTCTGGGTATTTTGGAATACATGTGTCCAAGCCTCCCTGTAAAATTTGATACTTAGATCACATCCGATGCTACTAGAAATCAACACTCCCTCTTAGAGAAGAATGTGCTTTCACAATACATCCTATTGAAGTATCACAGTCTCTATAACATATCCCTCCGCGCTGCTGATGTATGACAATACTACCCAACAAATACTGCGCTGCTGCATTTATAATGCTACTGACCTTGCATACTGCTATCAATTTCTACTGCACTGCAAATCTTCTACCTGTTGCAACATAAAAACATCCAAACCCTGAACTAAGTGCTCAACATGATGCATCTGATACTGAATATGTGACCGTTGCTAGACTCTGCGCTGAACCTCTAAAGCTGTTGCGTTGCTGTTGACTCTGCGCTGTGCCTTCCAAAACTACTTCCAACTCTACTAAGCACTCCTCAGACTCTTGCGCTCTCTAACCATTGCGCTATCACTCTGAGACTCATCTGCACCAACTGACACTGTTACATCCTGCTACTTTTGTCATGGGCTCTCGTAGCAAGGTATTAATCCATGAGGTGGACTCCTCAAGGATCCGGCCCAATTGGAATTCCTTTAAACTACAGTTCTATATCACCCCAATTCTCTCTTGGAGATATGTGGGCAACCATAGCAAAATCTTCCTCCTTGATCCTCGCGGTTGCAGCCTACGGATAATAATTCTCATCCTTGTCCTTCTTCTTGAGAGGACACTGTGTAGCATAGAGACCATACTCGCCACACCTGAAGCATTTTATTTTTGAGACGTCCTTTTTCTACCTCTGCTGCTCCTGCTGCCCCTTTGATGTAAAGGTTGCATTCTATTCCTCCTCCTTGGGCTTTGACCCACTACTGTTGCTTCCATCAAGTTTACACTTGATCATGTCTTGCCTCATCTCTTCCTACTAAAGAGCTGCCCGCATCGTCTCCCAATCAGGCATCCTTTATCTGCCTGGGATGTTCTGGACAAAGACATGCCACTCTTCTGAGATTGAATTAAGGGTCAGTCTAACCATCTTGGTTCCTTTAGGTGCAACTTCTACAACTGCCATCTGATCTTGGTTTTCCTGAAGTTTCACAAGGAATGGATCAATGCAGTCTCCCTTCTGCATCCTTGTAGATCAGAACTTCTCCTACAAGAACATCTTTTGCTGCTCGAAAGATCCCTAATATAACATCTCTAAGTCATCCCACATATCCTTGGCATTCAATTTCCCAACAATGTGACATACTACATGATCCATCACTTCATCGAGGATCAAACGCTTGGTCTTTGCCATATCTTTCTTGTAGGCCTTCAACGGATCTGCATCTATGGGGACAACTAGCACACTGTCGATGAAGCTCTGAGCTCATGATCATCTAGAAGACATTTGATTCTTTCCTTCCACGTGAAATAGTTGGAGGCTCCCTCTAAATGATCTTGATTCCATATCCCATTGGCTGCCATCTCACCCCAAAAAATGTCGAATGTTGCCTCTAACCCTCTATGCAACTGGCTCTACGCACTCCCTACTGGAGTAAGCCAAATAAATCTCGATCACGCTGCTTATGAATGGGAAATGAGAATTTCTTAGGCAAGAAATTCCATGAGGTCAGAATTCCCTCAATATGCTTCTTCTTCCTTCTTTTGACGCTTTTTGCATCGACAACTGCTGCAACAAAATATTATGTCCCACCAGAAAATTGCTCTATGATGAATTTGCTACACTGCTCCCTCTATCGTAGACAAATCACGAACTGGAAAGTATTATCTCTATGTCAACTCACTCGGAGAGAGAATTCCTTGCAAATATTTCCCTTCGTGGTCTGGACTGCACATTCCCTTGGGGATTCGATCTGCTGCCTACATAACTATTCGATCTCCCTCTTCTTCTTCAATGCTGAACTCTTCCTATATGCTCTCTTGCTTCACCTGCGTTGCTATACAAGCTCTGATACCATGTGAAAATTCCTACACTGGAATCCTATTGCAACAAATTGATATTACTTCTCCTACTTGATTAAATTATACAAGTTATTTACTGTGTTCTATAAGTCAATACTAAATAAAATACACTTAAACCTTCACTATATAAATAAACTGCGGAAAATACACGCGGAAACAAGATCTGAGCAAGAAGAAAACTAAACACAAATGACACCGTTATTTTTGGACTACGTCCCTGGAAAAACCCAATGTGGGAAAACTGGTGGAGAAGATGAGGGTTTGATATTATTAAGCATAAGTTTCTGAATACAATTGGATGCCCAAAATATAGCTATCCATAAAGAATCTGACTGAGAGAGAATTTGTGAGGATTACCTCACACTAACACTGGAGATCCGTCACTGACCCAAAATCGAATTGACAAGCCCCATGCTGCCTCTGCAAAGATCTGCGTCACAAATACTGGGAATTGCGTTAGTCCCTTCGGTTGGTATTTATGTTGGCTGGATTTTGAACCTCTGGCCCTCCGGTTTCACAACCCGACTCTCCGGTACTGGATTTGATTGATCCTCAACAAAATTGTGGATCTCTTCAGAGTCTCAGCGCTGCCTCTACATATATTTGCGCTGCCCATCGTATCCCCTATGCTTCCTCTTCTGCATCCTATCTCTGCCTTCTCTACGATGTATTCCCAGCTCAGGAAAAATCTCTCCAACCGGAACTATCACTGCCCCTCACTGCAATCGAATCAACTCGATGAATCCTCCGGCTGCTCTGCGCTTCTGACTTGTGAAATTTGATCTCTAGTCTCACTTAGTGTGTTTTCCAAATTCCTATCGAAGTCCTTCTTATAATTCTCGTTGGATAACCAACGGCCCAAACTAAAACATAATCAATGAATTAGATCATATTGACTCAACCTCCGTATTTTTCTAGAAGATTCACACCCATTTCTATTAATGTACTTTAATTATTTTAATTCCCTAATTTTATACTTAGACTCCCATTAAATATAATTAATTATTTTAATAAAATCCTCTCTAGGTGGAATTTCCCAAAATGCTTTCTGGATATTTTGTAATACATGTGTCTAAACCTCCCTGCAAAATTTGAGACTTAGAGCACATCCGATGCTACTAGAAATCAACAATGCGTTCATGGAAAACAATTGAAAACTATTTTTTTGTCACTTCCAAAAATTAATGAGTCGATGTTATGTTGGATTCCAAGGTCCAATGAATATATCCCAAATCTAGAAATTATTAAAATGTACATATGTTTATTACCAATGTTATGGGGCTCCAAAAGATATTTTAGCAAATGTACGAATGTTTCTTATCAATCTTATGGGGGTCCAAAAGATATTTTAACATATTTTCGGGTAGTACACTTAGTGGATTTGCATATAAATGGTGTCTTTCTTAGGAACAAAAATGCTAAATGAATGAGTAAAAAACGTCGTGGTAACATTTTTCATAATTGATTGGATGTGCCTTTACTAAAATAACACCATTTATCATAATTTATTGGATGTGCCTTTACTAAAATAACACCATTTGGTTTAACTATGAACATATGGGAACGAAAAGAAATAGATGCATTACACATACATAAATTGATTTACCGCGTTATCAATTGCGTAAATTTTGAACAAAAAACCATGAGTAGAAGTGAACCTACTATTAAATAGAAATCTACAATCCTACATTCCATATGTTAACACTATTAATAATTGAAAATAATAATCGATAGAGCAAACATGAGAAGGGAGTCTACAACAATAATATATAGTCCTATAATGATTCCAAAAATTATGAATAATAGAGAATAGTCTAAGCTAATACACACACCATAGTCATTCTCCAATTAAGTATGGCCAATAAGCTTCTTAATTAACAAGAAATAAGTTTACAATCCTAAGAAAAATTCACTTCTCATTAGCAGTTATTGTATGTATACAAAATGGGATTCAAAGGGAAGATGAATTGATTTGATTGAATGAATTCTCACATTTCATTTAACTACTGAAAGTTTGTCCCCTTTTATTTATTATATTATTTACCTAAGCCCATATTTCATATAAAGTTTGGACATCTTGAGAACATGACTAATTTGTTGCTCAAATAATGTCCCACACAGAGCCACATCAGGTACAACGTTGTCCACACCCTGAAATTTATGAAACTTATTTCTTTGGAAGGACTAGTGATATACTCCTTCAACTTTATATTGTTGGTGCCAACAACATGTTTTATTGCATGCCTCTCCATTATTTTACCATCCTCCAAAGTTGTAATCACTTCTTCTAGTGGTCAAAAAGTGTTTTCTTTCTCAACTGAAGGTAAGTTACATTTCTAGGTGATTTTCCTAGAAACTTTCCATATCTTATAGCATTAATTGAAGGTGTCATGAGCCTTTGTGTCTAAATTTGAGCATGAAACTTTCCAACCTATAAGACTTAAGTAATTTCACAAGACATCTCCATCATAAATCTTGGGATAATCCAAAGGAGAATATGTATAATCCCATTGTTTTTTTCACAAGGTTAAAGCACCCTATTTGATCTCTCTTGAATTGCTATATGATTGTCCACTTTGTTGGTCAAAGAAATTAGTTCACAAATTAAATTTGAAGACCTTAGGGCCTCCTATAGTGTGTCTTATGTACTAAATTTAACTCATCTTGTATTTCCATAACACAATTTATGAATTCAACGGTGCTCCCCTCCTTTACCTTACAACATCAAACTTGATTTCTAGGAGTTCTATTTTTTTATTCACATCCATCAAGCTTATTTTTTACATTGATTTGGATTAAATATATTCAACAATTACTTCTTAGACAAAAGCCTAATATTGGGCTTGTCTTGTTTACTTCTGTGAGTATGGTTTTAGTGGTTTCTACCATGTCTTTATCTACATTGAAATTCCTTCCCTTGTGAATTTTCCTCACATATTGAGTGGGCCTAATGGATAAGAACATGCATTTCCTTCTAAGAGATCATAGGTACAAATCTGGAGGGGGGTAGAGTATGTACACCTCTATACACCTCTATAGAGTTTAACAATCGAAATTGTTGCGTGGAGGCTAGTCCCTTGTCCCATAAACAAGGGGGTATTATACACCAATTTGATGTTTAGATTGGAGATGATATTAAAATTAATTAATTATTATTCTCCTTTATTTTTAAAGTGAAAAAATCTAATTAGGCTACCTCATTAGACAAAATATCTTATTGCACAAATTGCTGAAAACTAGGATCTTTGGGAGAGGACAATGGTTTTTCCATTATCCTTACTTTAGATGACACTATCTGATGGGTATATGTTTTGTGCATGGAATATTTTAGGGGCTAATATTCGCAGGTGGGCTATTTTTCCATATTTTTCCCAAAAAAAAGATTCGCCAATTTTTGAAAATTGATTTGCCCAAATTTTATAGAACAAAATTTTATAGTATAAAATTATTTTATCCTAAAAATTGCCAAAATTTTATATATACTAATATATAATATTTATAAACCTAAATATTTTTACAAAAATATCATAAAAAAATTTACAATTTACATATTGGGGACTAGTAAGATTCGCCAAGTTTTCTAAACTTTAAGATAAACTTCCATCCTTAAAATTTTCCTTGGTTTTGTGTATGTTTCACTACCACCATATCTCCACGAGTTTCCTTCTTCATATTTCTTATCTTTTCCTTCTTCCTCTTTTCTTTTTGTATCAACTTCAGAATAAGTTATTGCCATTTTATTTCTTTCATCCTTTTTAATTAGTCACTTTTTGATAATTGTTGGAATCTCTATTGTTTGCTTGTTTGTTTTGGATTTGGATTTCCTCATCATATCTTCCTCCTATTTTCCCTTTTGTTGGATTTATATTTGTACCTCTCCAAATGTTAGAGATCTCCTGTTTGCATCTCCAACATTATTCTTTTCAACGGTGTAAGTAGAATCAAATCCTACATAGGTACATTGATTTTCCACCACATTTAATAAACATTTCCTTGTCGAATAAGTAATCCACTATATTTTCCCTTTCTATTCTTTCCCAAGTTCAGTTTGTTAACTCATACATACAAATGTAAAGGGGATATGGATGGCACACTATATTTTGTTGTTATGTAAGGAAGGAATTGAATCCATGGTGAGTTGTTTCATGGGCCATTGCTATGATAACCAACTTGTTAGGTACATAGACTAATAGAGTATGAGGAGCCTTAGTTGCTCCATAAATCCTTATATAAGCAGAATATTTAACCAAAATACCATTCACTGATTTTTTTCAATACCTACATAGCTTACTCAAATAGTCTCATACATCTTTTACAGAAGAAAATATCATAAAGAGGAGAAAAAATGTGATCACAACTTTTTTCACAATGGGCATATATTTATGCTCCCAAATTATTTAGTAATACACATGAGTTGGATAGGATTCTAAATTCCAACTCTAATTCATCCATGGAATGCATGCAAAGCACATAGAATATCCATGAGATACAAGGCCAAATATAATTTAGGCTTAACATCTTAATGTAGGACCACCTTGGGTGAATGTGAAATCCTCATCATCGATATATATTTTCTTTTTGAGTTGAGTCTTGGTGTTGTGAATATTGCGTCTTTTCATATTATGAATTTTGATGGAAATAAATGGAGCAAAGTCCTTAGCCTTCTAGGTCTCCCAACCAATTGATAATAAAAGTGATTTAGTTGGGTTTTGGGTTGGTTTGTGACAACTTGGTCACAAATATGGGAAAAAAAATTGTCAGGTTGAGAACAAAAGAATAAAACTTGTTGAGAATGCAGCAAGATGATGGAGCTTAGTGAAATGAAGTCGCCTTCACTAAGTGGGCCCGCATGCAAATTCTGGCGCAAAGTCTATTTTTAGACTATGTCTATTTTTAGACATATGGAGCATGGTTCGGGGATTCCAGTTTGAGATTCTTGGAGCATTGGTCATGTTGGTAAAAATAGATGAGACTCTATTTTTTAGGTCGAAGAGGTCGAAGGCTATTTTTAGACCGCCTCTCCTAAAAATAGGGAAGTCAAATATTATTTACCCTTAATAATATTTGGACTCTAAACAACAGTTTACTCTCTTGGAGCACTTCAGTTTGAGCTACAGAAGTGGCTCATGCATCTGATAGAGGAATCACGTGGTTCCCAAGGGTTTGATGGCATCATGCATGGTTGACTTCAGTTAGGACTTCAGTGGCAGAAGTTTGGTGGAGTTAATGAGACAGCTAGTGGAGTTGTGTTCTGTTTATTTTAGTCGAACTAGTTGAGATTAGTTTAACTAGCTAATCAATTAGTTATGAGTGGAGTGAATTAAATATTATTTAATTCATTAATTAGTAACTCATTATTCAACTCAAGAACACATCAGTTCACTACAGTGCATGATCAGTTCAGTGGAGACCATTGAAAGAGGTAGATGAAAGGGTGGAGTTAGCTATCAGTGGCGACATCAGTTGTGCATGAGATTTGCACCACACTTGGAGGAATTTCCCATGATGATTGCACTGTCAAGCTAAGGAGATTCGAACCTTGGATCTCTATTTAGACAGGCCATGATTGCGCAATAGAGGCAAGGCAATTAGTGGTGAGTTTTGAACCAGTAACCTGTTCAAAACCAAGCTAGTTTGTGTGTAACTTTATGAGAAAGTACTGAGTACTTGTGAGGAGTATTGTACCGAGTTTGTTACATGATTTCTCCATTATAATATACACAATAGCTGCGGGGTTTTCAGCTATAAGCTTTCCCCATACATACTGTGTTAATGTGTATGATGATTTGATGTGTTATCGCTTGATTTTATTTCCGCATGTTTGATGATCCGAGTGGAAGAGATTATGTGTTGCATATAAATTCGAATTGTATGTGATCAGGATAGTCTCGGTGGATAATTAATCATTATTCAGCAAATTTCTAAATGGTATCGGAGCTATTGAAGTTCAGATTGATCATCACAGTGATTACAAACTTATTTTGGTAGACAGAGTCTGCATGCGGGCCAGGTAGCCTCCAGATTCATCTTTCTTCGGAAAGTGAAAGGTCTGGTAAATGCCCCTTGCAGTCAATCTCTGTGCTAGAAATAATTTGTTCTCACAGATCTAGAGCAGTTGAGCTTTGAGGTGGAATTCGAATTTTGCAGCAGTTTTGTTTTCTTGGTGCCGGTGTTGAAAATGTGTTTCAACGGTTTGCGACTCGAATATGCTCTTGAAGGCAGTTCGAATTATGTTGCATGGAAGGATCGCATGGAGGCAGTATTAGAAGATAATGGTCTGAAGGAGTTCATAGATACGGATGTCCAAAAGCCCACTGATGCAGCCGAAGTCGATGCATGGCAAAAGAAGATGGCGAAGTGTCGAAGGATCCTGTTGGAGGGCGTCAAGGATCATATTGTATCCAGCCTGCATGGAAAGGCTACTCCATATTTAATGTGGAAAGCTTTGACGGATCTATTCCAGAGTAAGAGTGACCAAAGGAAGCTTGCGCTCAAAGATAAGCTCAGGAACATCAAGATGGAGAAAGGCGACAGTATCGCCAAATACCTCACGAAGTTCACTCAGTGCAGAGATGAGCTGGGAAGTGTGGGGGTGACTGTCGAAGACGAGGACATGGTCGACTTGGCTCTCCTTGGTCTTCTGAAGGCTTGGCACTCATATCAAGATAGTGTCAATGGTCGGGAGAAGCTGCCGGGATGGGAGCGCCTTTGGGCGGATCTCATGCAGGAGGAGATAAGGAGGACTAATCGAGATGGATCTTCATCAAAGGGAGCTGATGAAGAAAACTGCGCTTTGGTGTCCAAAGCTAAGAAAGGGAAGGGTAAGAAAACCTCTCATTCTGGAGCTAAGGGCAAGAAGCAAGATATGGCGAAAGTGAAGTGTTTTCACTGCCATGATCACGGACATTATGCTACCAATTGTCCAAAGAAGAAGAAGAACAAGCAAGCGGGAAGATCTACAGATGGAGAAGCTTTGGCTTCACAGTTCGAGCTTGACTTTTCACTGATTGCATGCTTGGTTTCAAGTGTGATGGGATCGGTGTGGTTCTTGGACAGCGGTGCGTCATTTCATATGACGGGAGATCGCGAGTTGTTCTCAGATCTGGAGGACAAGGATTTGGGTATGCACATCGAGATGGGCGATGACGGTAGATACAGTGCGACTGGTATCGGTACCGTATCCTTTCAGAGGGAGTCTGGTAAACCCTTTGTCTTAAAGGATGTCATGCATGTACCCGGATTGAAGAAGAACCTGATTTCAGTAGCGATGTTGGAGGATAAGGGGTATGATGTGGTCTTCAGCGAAGGAAAAGCCTTCCTGCGCAGTAAGACTACTGGAGAGACCCGAAAGATAGGGGTTCGAACCAAGAACCTTTATCAGTTGCAAGTAGATGGCTGCGCAGCAATGGCATGCAAGGCGGGAGAAGTGGTGAGCCGGGATGATGAGGGCGAACTGTGGCACAGGAGATTGGGCCACCTTCACCACAGAGCTTTGAAGATCCTGCAGCAGATTTCTACTGGGCTTCCTAAGGGCACTCTTGCGCAGTCAGATCAGTGCAAGGGGTGTACTTTAGGGAAGTATGTGAAAGCCACCTTTCACGAGAAGGATAGTCGCGCCACGGCGATCCTTGAGAGAGTTCACACAGACGTGTGTGGTCCTTTCTCAGTTGCTTCGACAGCAAAGCACAGGTATTATGTGATCTTTGTTGATGATTTCTCTCGAAAGTGCTGGATCTTCTTCATGCAGAAGAAGAGCGATACATTCGCGAAGTTCTATGAGTTTAAAGCACTGGTTGAGAAGGAGTCGGGGAAGAAGGTGATTGCTCTAAGGAGTGATAACGGTGGTGAATTCATCTCGGCTGAATTCAAGGAGTTCTGCAGCGCAGAAGGGATTCGGAGAGAGCTCATCGCACCCCACAACCCACAGCAGAACGGGGTGGCTGAGCGGAAGAACAGAACGATCGTGGGTGCTGCACGGGCGATGTTGCATGATCAGGGCCTACCCCTTCACTTGTGGGCCGAGGCATGCAATACAACAGTATATGTGCAGAACCGTTGTCCTCACAAGGTTCTTGGCATGAGTACACCGGAGGAGGCTTATTCTGGCAAGAGGCCTGATATTTCCCATTTGCGGATTTTTGGTTCTCCTTTCTACATGCATGTGACGAAGGATGCGAGAAGGAAGCTGGATCCAACTGCTGAGGTTGGAATATTTTCAAGGCAATAATCGATACACCCCTACTCCAATGTGTATTTTCTTGGCTGCACGAAAGACCGTTGTGCGACGGGATATAAAATTTCAGAGAGGAGAAAGCCATGCGTGTTCGCTTGAGAGGAGCCACTCTTACGTGCATGAGGAGTCGTTAGTTCCTAAGGAGGAGCTCTGCAGATGTGGATTAGCCAGAGGAGGAAATTGTGAGGTGGAATAAACCACACCTGGCGTGCCCCAACCATCGCAGGGCGCATGCGCACCACAGAAGCCGAGCGACCGGCTCGGGATAGAGAAGCTGTAGGACCACCAACAAAGACAACAAGCAGACAGAGGCGGGGCCTCCGGACGAGACACCGGATACATGGCTCTCGTGAGTCAATGTGTCATGGATGAGGCCATCCTCGCGAAGTCAGGAGGAACCCGCATGGGGTCGATGCCATGATCGAAGAACATGATTCGATCGTCGTAAATGCTGGGTATGGGAGATTGTCCCAAGGTCGGAAGGGAAATCACTGGTAGGTTCGAGATGGATCTACAAAGTGAAGAAAGCTCCTGATGGGAGTGTTGAGAAGTATAAGGCAAGATTTGTTTCCCGGGGCTTCTCGCAGATCGAGGGGATTGACTATGAAGAAAACTTTGCACCTGTCACAAGGTATTCTTCCATACAGACCATCCTTTCTCTCTCAGCGCAGATGGGGTGACACATTCATCAGATGGATGTGAAGACTGCATTCCTCAACGGATTCATTGAGGAGGAGGTGTACATAGAGCAGCCTGAAGGTTTCGAGATCTTTAGCAATGAGTCGCATGTGTGCCGACTCAAGAGAGCACTGTACGGGCTGAAGCAAGCACCTCGTGCTTGGTACACTCGCATAGACAGCTACTTCACCGGGCTTGGATTCTCCAAGAGTGAGGCGGATCCTAACTTGTACCAGATTGTGGTGGAGGGGAAGCTGTTGATCATCGTACTGTATGTAGATGATCTAATTTTGAATGGCGATGAGCAGTTGATACTTTCATGCAAGGAGGATCTTGCACGAGAGTTTAAGATGAAGGACTTGGGCATCCTTCATTATTTCCTGGGATTGGAGATTTGGCAGCGCAGCGGAGGACTGTTTGTTTCTCAGGGAAAGTATGCCCGGGAGATTCTGGAGAGGTTCAACATGCAAGGCTGCAAGCCTGTTGACACTCCTCTTCCTGGTGGTTGGAGGAAGGAGGATGCTACTTCAGCGGAGGTAGTGGATGCCACTGTCTATCGACAGTTGGTGGGGGTCGCTTATGTATCTGGTCAATACACGACCCGATATATGCTATGCAGTTAACCAGCTTTCGCAAGCTATGGTTAAGCCTACCAAGCTCTTTTGGAAGGAAGGCAAGCATGTATTGCACTATATTAGAGGCACATCGGGATATGGTCTATGGTACATACAGGAGGATGGAGCGAAGCTTTCTGGCTTCACTGATGCAGATTGGGCAGGGAGTCCAACGGACCGGAAGAGCACTTCTGGAGGAGTTTTCAGCATTGGGTCGACAGCAGTTTCCTGGTACAGCAGGAAGCAGAGATCCGTGGCACTCAGCTCAGCAGAGGCCGAGTACATGGCAGCAAGCTTGGCTGCATGCGAGGCTATTTGGATGAGGAAGATCCTCGCAGGATTGTTCAGGTTGCATTTGGAGCCTACAGTGATCTACTGTGATAACCAGAGTTGCATTAAACTCTCGGCCAATCCAATATTTCATGATAGGTCCAAACACATCGACATCAGGTACCATCATATCAGAGATTGTGTTCAACAGAGAATCATGATGCTTTCATATGTTCCCACGGAGGATCAGGATGCCGACATCCTGACGAAGGCGCTCACCAGGAGCAAGTTCGAATTCCACAGAGGCAGGATAGGGGTTGCAGATAATCCATATCTTGCCGAGAGGGAGTGTTGAGAATGCAGCAAGATGATGGAGCTTAGTGAAATGAAGTCGCCTTCACTAAGTGGGCCCGCAGGCAAATTCTGGCGCAAAGTCTATTTTTAGACTATGTCTATTTTTAGACATATGGAGCATGGTTCGGGGATTCCATTTTGAGATTCTTGGAGCATTGGTCATGTTGGTAAAAATAGATGAGACTCTATTTTTTAGGTCGAAGAGGTCGAAGTCTATTTTTAGACTGCCTCTCCTAAAAATAGGGAAGTCAAATATTATTTACCCTTAATAATATTTGGACTCTAAACAACAGCTTACTCTCTTGGAGCACTTCAGTTCGAGCTACAGAAGTGGCTCATGCATCTGACAGAGGAATTACGCTATTCCCAAGGGTTTGATGGCATCATGCATGGTTGACTTCAGTTAGGACTTCAGTGGCAGAAGTTTGGTGGAGTTAATGAGACAGCTAGTGGAGTTGTGTTCTGTTTATTTTAGTTGAACTAGTTGAGATTAGTTTAAATAGCTAATCAATTAGTTATGAGTGGAGTGAATTAAATATTATTTAATTCATTAATTAGTAACTCATTATTCAACTCAAGAACACATCAGTTCACTACAGTGCATGATCAGTTCAGTGGAGACCAGTGAAAGAGTGTTTGGTCAATTTAGTGTGTCCTAAATTGCTACATTAATTTATCAATCCGGGATTCGTAAGCTGATGAAGTGCGGCACACTATATGTGCAAGATAACCTATTTCTTAACTTTTTGTCGTTTTTGGGTTTTCTAAGGTGAGATGGAGATTCTAAAACAAGTATGGTTATGATTGTTTAAGGAAATGATATCCTCTATAATGATTTAACAAATTGAAACTTAAAAAGGAATTTGAAACATACAATGACAAAACTTGAAAGGAAATGAAAATGTACTGCTGAAATGAAAAGGTGCTGCTAGTCTAATAAATCAAAACAGTGAACTATTGAGCATGAAACCAAATTATTCTTGCTGCTGTCTAAAAACAAAAGAAACTATGCTTAAAGAAATCCAAAATTGCAACAAAGTAAATCTAAATCAAATTACATCAACTTGTCTTCTGATCCCTCATCATTAGTCCACCTATGATTTTCGGAAGTAACCATAAACAACTTGAGTAACTGATATCTAACTTGCAGAAAGTAAACTAATATCAAACCACACATTCATAATTCAATCCCTCACCATCAGTCCAGCTGTGGCTTTCAGAGGCAACTGAAGATGCTATGAGCAATTTAATATATCTAATTTGTAGAAAGGAAACTAATATCAAACTACACATCCATAATTCAATCCCTCACCATCAGTCCAGCTGTGGCTTTCGGAGGCAACTGAAGATGTTATGAGCAATTTAATATATCTAACTTGCAGAAAGGAAACTAATATCAAACTACACATTTAATAATACAATCCCTCACCATCAGTCCAGCTGTGGCTTTCGGAGGCAACTGAAGATGTTATGAGCAGTTTAATATATCTAAATTTAACTACTGAAGCAAATGAGAAAAACTGAATTAAACAAAGCAGTATTGAAATTAAACAGAAACTAAGAAAAACAAATTAGCAGCAGAACAATGTTAATTCCATGTCATTAGTCAAAAAGTTATGCAAATTCCCGGGCTGCCTATTTATAACCTGAAACAAGAACACTGATCAGTTATCAATAATATAAAACATGAAAGACAGAAGTAAAATGGAAAGCATAAAAGATTATAAACATAAATGAAGCATATATACCATGAAAGATGCAATGTATAAACATGTGAATGGATTATGGCACAATGATCTTTAAAGAAATAAAACAAGAACTATACAATAATGCACAGAACCTTGGCAAGTGCAGGGGCCCTCTACACCAGCCTTGGCAACAATCTTCAAGTACGAATTACGTTTGGAAACAGTCTTCTTATATTAAAATGCAGTCATAACAGAAAGGTGATATTACGGCACAATGGAAACGTAATTACATTACAGAGCTATCTCCAAACTAATCGAGACTAATCTAATATGAGTATACAAACGCGTTATTTATAACAAAAGAAATATAACTGTCTCCTAAAGTTTATGCTGATGGAGAACACGTAGACCATTACGTCCACAGATCTAGGATCATGGCTGTATTGAAGAGTAAATCTATGAGGAGTGGATGTTTGAATTCGGCTATGGAGCCGTGTACAGATGTTGATTTGTCCCCCGCAACTCAGAAACGGCCATATGAACCTTCATGTGACACGAAACAGAGTCCTGTCACCGTGGGACTCTACAGTTGACTTCCATTTGGACACCTTTGACCACAGCCTCCTTAGATGAATTTGCTTGAGCCAATAGGACACGATCCATGTCCACATCATTTCTGACTTGCCCATGTGGCTCGTTTTTCCTGTAGACACCTGTAACATAGAGTTTCACAAAATGGCTGCGGAAAGTTGCAGCAGCTGCGGAAAGTGGAAAGATTCCGCAGCTAGATGAGAAAAATCTAAATCAAACAGCAGACACAAAAATATAGTTAAAAACCATGTTAGATGCTCTTTTGAAATTAATATACAATGATATTGACAACTTGGGAGGTTCAGGTGGATGAAAAAGGTATAGAAAAGTGTATGGAAAAGATGCAGATTTGAGACTCAACATACCCCCACTGTGAAGGTGTTGCATGTCCTCATGCAACCAAAATTTTGATAATCCTTCCTCAATTCATATGCCTTGACACTTCAGCCAGTACATCCAAACCTCTCATCTTCTTCCTTGGTGCTGCCAACATCCTAGGCTTCTTCATTAGGCATCTAAATTTGATATTAACCAGTGCTCTGCTTAACTTCTGGCATTTCCTTTTCAATTTCTTGTTCTTCTTCTGCCATATTCCCAGATGTAGCATGGTATTATCATGAATGATTTTTTCCAATTTACCTTGTTCCTTCAATGTCTCATTTTAATTTTTGATGTGTCTATTTAAAAGCTCTAGCTCAAAGTCTTCCTGTTTTAGTGATTGGACTAGATCATCTTGTACTGTGTGAGGCTGGATGGACGAAGTATTGGGGCCTGTAGCTGCTTTTTCCAAAGATTATATATAATCATATACTTCTTGTTGCTTGGGGTCTATTTCAGGTGTCATTTTTATTGGGTTGTCCCCAAAATGCCGTGAAGGAGAGTTATCTTCAAAATCTGGCTGAGAAGGGCTCACATCAACATCTTGCTGAGAATGGGATGGACTATGTTCAATGTCTGACTGAGAATGAAATGAACCAGGTTCACTAACTGACTGAGATGGAATATGGTCAGTTGGGGACTGTTCAGATGTTTCCTCTCCCAAATCAATGAAATGAGGACCCTTCATTTTTGTTTTCCTCAATTTCCCCTTAAGTCTGGAACTTCTACTCACACGCTGTGGACCACTGTCCTTTTGCTTTTGTTTCCATTTCTCTGTCTTCTTGGCCATAGATGATTGTTTTTGAAGATAAACTAATCTTTCAGATAACACTTGATGATCTTCTTCTTCGGAAGAAGGAGTTTGATGTATAGCCTCAATAGTTTTTCTCTCTTTTGGTGTTATTGGCTTTTTACCCTTAGTTTCTTTCTTCTTCCTCTTTGAAAGTCTCTCTTCCCTATCAGTTCTTTCAATTGTAGTAGTAGGAGTATTTTGAATTTCATCATTTGTTCTCTTTTTCCTACTCCTTCTTGATATGCTACCTTCAGGAATTTCTTGAGTAGGAGTACTTTGGGTTTCATCATTTGTTCTTTTTCTCCTACTCCTTCTTGATGTGCTTCCTTCAGGAATTTCCTGAGGTTCCTCAAAGAAATTTCTAATCAAAAATTGTTCCCATGTGTCTTTCTTCTCCTTTAACTCTTTTTCAATCAAAATTTTTATGAGACCGTGGTGATATAGATGTGGTTCTACATCTCCTAAATGCTTCTGAACAGTCATAGACATTTTCTTCAAACTATTTAATAGAAAATATGGGAGATTGAGAGCTTGATTATCTAGAAAATTCATCAGCAACCTGGTATGGTACATATACATGGACCCACAACGGCCTTCACAGGTAATGAATTTTTGAACAACTAGCAGCAAAGTAGCCCATTCCTCTTTCAATGCATGAACAAGAATTCCTCTTTTAAAAATAGTTATGTCCATACCTTGGTTTCGTAAGATTATTCTCCAGGCTTCATCGCTAATGCTTTTATTCTTAAACTAACGCTCACCCTCTTGAAGAAGTTCCGTGGCAGATGCTATAGATGCCTCGTTCACCGCAAACTTAAGGTCTCCAATCTCTACTTCCAGGCCATTGAACGACCTTGCGAATGCTTTTGTCACTTCTTTATGATAACCTCTGAATTTTTGGATAAACCGCAGCCACTTTGATTTCTTCAATATATCCCTTACTTGCGGATATCCCTCCATGAACTTAGGTCCTTCCAGTTCTGCTCTTAGCAATTTACCCATTCTTCTTTCTGCTCTTCACAAATTTGCCTGCGTGAGGGTTTAATGGAAATAGAACGGTTGAATACACGGAGATGAGCACAATGACTGTAGGTAGATATCAAAGAGTGGATATACAGGCTGTAGTGTAATAGAGAACAAAATGGAGTGAGACAGAACAGAGAGGGGTTTTGTGAGCACGGTAGAGACACAACTGTGAGATTAACAGAACAATAGGAGGAGTATAACACATCCAGCAGTGTTTTGAAATTTGGTGGCTGCACAATAAATGTGAGCACGTTTAAACAACGACTATGGATTTATGCGGCTGTAAGAGTCCGTGGTCAAATCAACTACGTCTCATTATCATCGGTGGAATATTGGAGTATGAGTGAAGATCGGGGGTTTAATTATGGAATCGTTTGAGAATGAATGCGGGAGGATCATATGGAGATCGTGAAAGGGTTACGGGAGTTGTCAATATAATCATTGCACATCATGGATGGAGCTTATGGTTTATAACTATATAAAAATGTGTTTTCAATGCTATTTGAAATGAATTTTACTCATACCTTGGAATCTTTGCCTTTTTCCTTGGTCTTCAATTTGTTGCTCTTCATTGATATCTTGAATGCTCCATGTATTTATTTTTGGTCCTCTCACCTGCATTTAATTTCATGATTATGGAAATAACATCTGGCTGTACATTCTTTTGAAAACAGAGTGGTAGCTGCGGAATCTGCTTCTGGCTGCGGAAACTGGAGTCAGCTACGGAAACAGATGTCAGCTGCGGAAACTGACACAACTATTATTTGGATGAATGGAGATGAACAGATGACAAATGACCAGATGGAAACGGTCATGAAAAAGAATTTTATTGATGAAATGGAATAAAACAGATAAAATGAAGTGGAATGGAGTGAAATGAAGTGAAATGAAATGGAATGAAGTGGAATGGAATGGAGTGGGTGGTCACAAGACTTGTGAAATGAAAGAGAGAGATTTTTTTTTTGGAAAATATAGAGTGTCAGGTGTTCCTGATTTTCACCCTATATTTTCTGTATAAGACTGCCAATCAGTGATTGGTTTTCAGGCTTATACAATTTTTTTTTAAACTGAAAAGAACAAAAGCTAGGCCGGTGGAGAAGAAGAATTCTTCTGTACCAGCCTGATTGCAGAACTTTCTTGAAACATTTTGACAAAATCCTCTTTTGAGAGTGGCTTATGATAAACTTTCAATCTATGGCCATTCACAATAAGAGGAGTTTGAAACTCATTAATGGTCTTGATTCTTACCGCTCCATTGCTAAAGATCTTGTCAATCTCATATGGCCCAAGCCAATGAGTCTGAAATTTTCCTTGGAAATCTTTAAACTTGGAATCAAATAACAATGCCCAATCTCCTTCTTGAAACTTCTTCTCTTTGATGTACTTGTCATGCCATTTAGCTCTTTGATATTGAACTAGATCGGTTCTTAAAATTGCTTCTTGTCTGATCTCATCTAGCTCATTCAACTGCTCCATTCTATGCTTTTGGGCTTCTGATAAGTCCATCCCCAACTGAACTGCTATCTTGAAGGTCTTGACTTGGAACTCAATGGGGAGCAAGACTTCTTTCCCATAAACAAGTTCATAGGGAGAATGTCCCGTTGTATTTCTCCATGTAGTTCTGTAGGCCCACAAGGCTTCAGGAAGCCTTTCTGCCCAATCTCTTCTATGTAGATGAACAGTTTTGGTGATGATACTTTCAAGAACTTTATTTGTGGACTCCACTTGACCATTTGCTTGCGAATGGTAAGGAGTAGATCTTCTGTGCTTGATTTTGTATTCTTCCATCAATTTCTCCACCAAGTTGGATGTGAATTGGCTTCCTTGATCTGTCACAATTTCTCTTGGAACACCAAAGCGAGTAAAAATATCCTCATAAAGAAAATGAACAATTGAATTTTCAGTAGCAGATACTAATGCTTTAGCTTCTACCCATTTAGTAACATAATCAGTGCAAACCAATATATACTTCTTTTGCTTCGATGGTGGATTAATCGGTCCAATGAAATCTAAAGCCCATTTTTCAAAGGGTTCAATGAGTACCCGTGTTTGCAGTGGCATTTCATTTGAAAGGGTAGGTTTCCCTACTCTTTGGCAGCTATCACACCTTTTGACATATTGTTTTGCATCTTTGAAGAGAGAAGTCCAATAATATCCCAAGGAAAGGATTTTATAGGCCGTCCTTTTGTCCGCAAAGTGTCCACCGCATGGTTCATCATGACATGCCTTAAGAATATCAGGCATTTCATCTTCCCTGACACATCTTCTGATCACAAGATCTGGCCCTGTTTTAAACAATTCGTTAGAAATCCATGAATATTTTGAACTCTCCTGAATAATTTTTCGTTTTTCACTTGGAAATAAATGTGAAGGTAGTTTCCCTGTAACCAAATAGTTAGCAATATATGCATACCAAGGGGTCTTAATAGTTACTGCAAACAAGTATTCATCAGGAAATTTATCTTCTACAGGAGAATCTTCTTTAGTATTCTGAATCCTAGACAAGAAATCGGCTACTGTATTCTGTTTTCCTGGTCTATCCAACACAGTAATATTGAATTCTTGCAAAAGTAAAAGCCATCTTGTCACTCTGCCATTAGTACCAGGTTTGTTCATTAAATATCTAATTGCAGAATGGTCAGTATGAATAAAAGTTTCATAGCCTGTTATGTAATGTCTAAACTTATTAATTGCATGAACAACAGCTAAAAACTCTTTTTCAGTCACAGTATAATTCAACTCTGTGGGAGTCAAATTTTTACCGGTATAATAAATGGCATAAGGAACTAAATCTTTTTGACCCAACAGAGCTCCTAGAGCTGTATCTGAAGCATCCGTAGAAATATGGAAAGGGAGTTTCCAATTTGGTCCTCTCAAGATAGGTGCTTCAGATATTCTTGTTTTCAAAGTTTCAAAAGCTAATTGACAATCAGGATCCCATTTAAATTCACAATCTTTTGTAAGCAATTTGAAGAGTGGAGATGCTATTTTAGTGAAGTTTTCTATAAATCTTCTATAGTAACCAGTAAATCCTAGAAAACTTCTAACATCTCTTCGACAATTTGGAATAGGTAACTTGGAGATGACTTCAACTTTTGATCTATCAACCTTAATCCCATCTCCTGAAATATGATGTCCTAAAACAATCCCTTCAGTAAACATCATAAAACATTTTTCATGGCTTAATGAAAGGTTTGTTTCTTTACATCTTATAAGAAATTTTTCCAAATTTTCTAATGCCTCTTCAAATGAATTACCATAAACTGTAAAATCATCCATATAAACCTATACACAATCATGGATTAGATCAGAAAAAATTCCTAGTACTGCTCTTTGGAATGTTGCAGGTGCATTACATAACCCAAAAGGAAGTACTCGGTAGGCAAAATTTCCCCATGGACAAGTAAATGTGGTCTTATCTTGATCTTCAGGTGCTACCTGAATTTGATTATAGCCACTGAAACCATCCAAAAATGAAAAGTACTTTTTACCTGCTAATGTATCTAATACCTGATCAATAAAAGGCAAAGGAAAGTGATCCTTCAAAGTTGCTTTGTTCAATTCCCTCTAATCAATGCATACCCTCCATTTACCATTCTTTTTAGGTACTATAACCAAAGGAGAAACCCATCGGCTATCTGAAATTGGATAAATGAAGCTTACATTGAGTAGTTTTTGGAGCTCTTCTTTCACTATCTCCCTAAGATTTGGATTCATCCTTCTTTGAGGTTTTCTGATTGGTCTACTATTTTCCTCAATATAGATATGATGGATGCAAGTCTTAGGATCAATTCCTTTCATGTCAGTATACTCCCATGCAAATGCAGTAGAATGTTTTTGCAAGATTTTGGTTAGTTCTTCTTGTTGTGACTTTTCCAAATGTTTGTTGATATTCAATGTTTTTCCTGAAAAAATCTCAATAGTAGAACTACCAAACTCTTCCATAGAGTAAAGAGACATTTGTCTTGATGATAAATATTCTATGTCAGATTCCAACTGAAATTGTGTGGGGTCATATTCTGAAGATGTCTCAAAATTTTCTAATGTGTTCAGAATTTGACTATCCTCACTAATTTCAGAAATGGTAAAGACAAGTTGTATAATGTCCTCATCATCGACCCATTCATTGTCTCCTACTTCTGTAATTGCTTTTGCTGGAGGATACAAATTGAATTTCTTTATCGAATTACCATTAGAAATGTACATATCCCCAGATCTACAACTAATAAAAACATCAGCTGTGGCTAGCCAAGGTCTTCCTAAGATAAGTGGGTGCCCTCCTAGATTACTCTTGGGAGTCAAAATAATAAAATCTACTGGATATTCCCAAGAATCTAAGGAGACTGAAATATCTTCTAATACACCATCTGGTTTAATAATTGATCGATCTGCAAGTTGCAGTAGAGTAGGTGTAAAAAGAAGGTTAGGAAGTTTTAGCCGGTCCATAGTCTGTCTACTCATAATGTTGATAGCAGCCCCTAAGTCAATCAATGTGTTTGGAATTTCTATCCCATTTATATGTGTCTTGACAATTGGACTTCCTGGATCTACATACTTCCGCATGGTAATTTTTCCCATCATAATATCTGCAATCTTTCCTACCAGGTGGATTCTTCTTGTGTCTTTTAGTTTCCTTCCTGGTCTTTTGAAACTCAACTCCTTTATGGTTTTTGCTAGAATAGGAATCTCTCGAATGGCTTGTAACAAAGGAATATTGATACAAACATTCTTCAATTCATCTAGAAAGTCATAGTTAGGAAACAAGATTTGTTTTTCCACCCCCTTGTCAATTTGTAGTCTTTCAGGAAAAGGAGGTGTAGATGAAGATGCAGGTTGCTCAACTATAGGAGTTGTGGGTGTTAGCTTTTCTTTTTCTTTTTGAATGCTTGAATTTTGAAGAGATTCTTCCTCATAACCCTTATTGACTTGAAGAGAATCCTCCTCAGAGGTATCTTGCTCTTGAATATCTATAGAAGGTTTTTCTAAAACTCTACCAGATCTGAGTTGTACATCATTGAGAGGAACAATCATATAGGTAGGAAATTGTTGTCCTTCTACCATGTAAGTATTCTGAGGATTCTTATTGTTAGGATTTGGCAATGGCTGAGCTGGAAGTTGATTTGTCTTTTGTTGGTATGGGAGCATAAGTTGAGGATTTGGATTTTGTTGAGATGGTTGTTTTTGTGGAAATGGCAATGAAAGTTGTGGGTTTGGGTTTGGAAGTTGTGGAGCTTGTTGATTTTGAAAAGATGGAGGATATTGATAAAATTGAGTAAATCTCCCATAAGGATTTTGCATCCCTTGTACCCATGGATGATATGGATTTTGATGTTGGAGCCAAGGTTGTTGCCAAGGATTCCAATTTGGTGGGGTTTGAAGATTCATAGGGTTGTTAAACCCTTGAGTTTGTTGTCCCTGCCAAGGTCTTCTTGCAACAAAACAGAGAGATTCTACCGAATTTGGGTCTTCTTGAAAGACAGCTTTGAGTCCAGGAATTGAAGGACAATCCTTGATCTCATGATTCTCTGAGCAAATCATACATGTTTCTACAACTTTTGCATCCAAGGGACATTCCCTTAAAGCATGTTTCTTCCTACATTTCTGACAAAAGATGGCTAAAGCATCTGTTTCTGCTTTCTGCTTGTTTTGGATTTTAAGGGTGTCTAGTTGTTCACTAAGGCTCCCTAAGATATCAGTTTTGAACTCATCAAGCATATTACCAATCTCCGCCCTACTTACTGATCCAGTTGCAGATTTGTTAGCCCTAATAAGAGAAGGATCCCTAGGCCCTTTTCCTGTTTTAGATTTTCCTCTTGAGAGATGGACACATAGTTCTGTTATATCACGAAGTGGAAGTTGAGAAATGTCTCCTTTTCCCATCATGTTTAAAATATCTATCCATTCATCTCTAATGGCTTTTAATATGAGGGATTTCAAGGTTTCATCATCTAAGTTGCTCATCTTTTCTCTTTTCAAGTTGTATTGAAATATTTCAAGTAAGTCTTCCAAATTTTCATCTTCTTTTTGCATCATTTTGAATACCTCATCCTTGTGACTGGTGGGCATACAATAGTCCAAGTATCTATCCAAAAATGTTTGTTTCATATCATTCCAAGTCCTAATAGATTGAGTGGCTAATCCCATGAACCATTTCAAAGCAGCTCCCTTCAATGTTGAAGGAAACATTTTGAGTTTTTGAGAGTCTTCCATATAGTCATAGGTTCGGCACACGACTTCAAACTCAAACAGAAATGTTTCAGGATCCTCACTTCGCAATCCATAAAAGTTAGGGAGGACAGGTGGTGAGATATTTGTCATCGTTGTATGAGTTTCCTCATCAACTATAGGGAATCCAAACAAGTTGTCTCCTTCCCTATTTCTTCCATTATTTCCTTCACCATTGTTGTCTCCATTGTTTCCTCCTCTTATACCTCTACCTCTACCTCCATCTATTACTTCCTCTGCCATGATAGTTTCTTTAGAGTCCTTAAAGTCCTCTAGTTCTTCTATCAAGGGAGGATGAGAGGGAGTCTCTTCCTTTTCTAAATGAGATTTAGTAGGTGGTATAAGAGAATCCTCTAATTCAACTGCTCCTTAAATTCCAAAAATCTTAAGGCTAGGTGTAGATGGCGGTGTCTATGCCTTGAAGAAGATGGAGTTGTGAAAATCGAACTTTTGGCTTTGGCTATAAACCTTCCCCTAGAATCTCTTGCTCTATGCATGTCATTTTTTATATTTAAAAAAAAAAAAGTTGGGCTAATAATCCTCTTTCTGATCTTCCAGGACACACTAGGTGCAAGAAGAGAGCATACTTAAGAAATTACTAAACCAATAACTCTCTTTTCTGATCCTCCAGATCACACTAGGTGCAAGAGGAGAGCATACTTCAAGAAGTTATCAAGTTTTCCCTTCTTTTATTATTTTGTTTTTTTGTTTTTTTTTTAAGAAATTGGCTACCTATTTACACTTCCCCGGCAACGGCGCCAAAATGTTTGGTCAATTTAGTGTGTCCTAAATTTCTACATTAATTTATCAATCCGGGATTCGTAAGCTGATGAAGTGCGGTGCACTATATGTGCAAGATAACCTATTTCTTAACTTTTTGTCATTTTTGGTTTTCTAAGGTGAGATGGAGATTCTAAAATAAAAACAAGTATGGTTATGTTTGTTCAAGGAAATGATATCCTCTATAATGATTTACCAACTTGAAACTTAAAAAGGAATTTGAAACATATAATGACAAAACTTAAAAGAAAATGAAGATGTGTTGTTGAAATGAAAAGGTGCTGCTAGTCTAATAAATCAAAACAGTGAACTATTGAGCATGAAAACCAAACTATTCTTGCTGCTGTCTAAACACAAAAGAAACTATGCTTAAAGAAATCCAAAATTGCAACAAAGTAAATCTAAATCAAATTACATCAACTTATCTTCTGATCCCTCATCATTAGTCCAGCTATGATTTTCGGAGGTAACCATAAACAACTTGAGTAACCTGATATCTAACTTGCAGAAAGTAAACTAATATCAAACTACACATTCATAATTCAATCCCTCACCAACAGTCCAGCTGTGGCTTTCGGAGGCAACTGAAGATGCTATGAGCAATTTAATATATCTAACTTGCAGAAAGGAAACTAATATCAAACTACACATCCATAATTCAATCCCTCACCATCAGTCCAGCTGTGGCTTTCGGAGGCAACTGAAGATGTTATGAGAAATTTAATATATATAACTTGCAGAAAAGAAACTAATATCAAACTACACATTTCATAATGCAATCCCTCACCATCAGTCTAGCTGTGACTTTCGGAGGCAACTGAAGATGTTATGAGCAGTTTAATATATCTAAATTTAACTACTGAAGCAAATGAGCAAAAACTGAATTAAACAAAGCAGTACTGAAATTAAACAGAAACTAAGAAAAACAAATTAGCAGCAGAACAATGTTAATTCCATGTCATTAGTCAAAAAGTTATGCAAATGCCTGGGCTGCCTATTTATAACCTGAAACAAGAACACTGATCAATTATCAATAATATAAAACATGAAAGACAGAAGTAAAATGGAAAGCATGAAAGATTATAAATAGAAATGAAGCATATATACCATGAAAAATGCAATGTATAAACATGTGAATGGATTATGGCACAATGATCTTTAAAGAAATAAAACAAGAACTATACAATAATGCATAGAACCTTGGCAAGTGCAGGGGCCCTCTACACCAGCCTTGGCAATAATCTTCAAGTACGAATTACGTTTGGAAACAGTCTTATTATATTAAAATGCAGTCATAACAGAAAGGTGATATTACGGCACAGTGGAAACTTAATTACATTACAGAGCTATCTCCAGACTAATCAAGACTAATCTAATATGCGTATACAAACGCGTTATTTATAAAAAAAGAAATATAACTGACTCCTAAAGTTTATGCTGATGGAGAACACGTAGACCATTACGTCCACAGATCTAGGATCATGGCCGTATTGAAGAGTAAATCTATGAGGAGTGGATGTTTGAATTCGGCTATGGAGCCGTGTACAGATGTTGATTTGTCCCCCGCAACTCAGAAACGGCCATATGAATCTTCACGTGACACGAAACAGAGTCCTGTCACTGTGGGACTCTACGGTTGACTTCCATTTGGACACCTTTGACCGCAGCCTCCTTAGATGAATTTGCTTGAGCCAATAGGACACGATCCATGTCCACATCATTTCTGACTTGCCCATGTGGCTCGTTTTTCCTGTAGACACCTGTAACATAGAGTTTCACAAAATGGCTGCGGAAAGTTGTATCAGCTGCGGAAAGTGGCAAGATTCCGCAGCTAAATGAGAAAAATCTAAATCAAATAGCAGACACAAAAATATAGTTAAAAACCATGTTGGATGCTCTTTTGCAATTAATCTACAATGATATTGACAACTTGGGAGGTTCAGGTGGATGAAAAAGGTATAGAAAAGTGTATGGAAAAGATGCAGATTTGAGACTCAACATACCCCCACTGTGAAGGTGTTGCATGTCCTCATGCAACCAAAATTTTGATAATCCTTCCTCAATTCATATTCCTTGACACTTCAGCCAGTACATTCATATGCCCCACAATGGTCAAGAACCATTGAATTAATGAGAATAAATTTATACCATTGAATCCATCACCCAATCATGAACCACTGGGCCTAAGGAGAGTTGATCCAGTCATGAATTCATTAGTACCCGATGAGTTAAGGGCCATTGATATTATTATTGAACGCAAATCATGACCATCGGATTTGGAATATTCTCTTTGAATGAACGCACTTGGTCACTAGGTAGTCATCTAACCATGACTAAAGGAGGCCTTTATACACATGAAAACATAGCAGATGAAGCATTGCAATTGAAGCAGAGCGAAAGCGTTGCAATTGAAGGGGAATAAATAGGATAATTCGAAATGATCACTAGTGATCAACCTTAAAAGGCAAAGATTTTGTGTTGTGATGAGTTAGTCGATGGAGGAGATGCACCTGCGAGGAATATGTGAGGTGAAAGGAGGTTAGTTCTCTTAGCAGTGACAAGTGCCCAAGATTAAATCCTCGAAGAAATGTAAATCACTCCTTGAGATATATTTAATAAAATTACTTTGTTCCATTTTTGTGTACTCATGTTGATCCTTGTGTGAATTGCTGCAAGCTTGGGCTTATCCCCGATCTCAACTATTCTGAGTGGAATTAGAGTAGGTTTGAGAATTGATATTATTATAAGGTACGAAGTTTTGAGGAGATTTGTTGTGGGTAAGAAGAGAAGAGAGGAGACCTGCATTGTAGAGAACTTATGTACAATGACACAACGTGGATGTGGTAGAATAGGAGGGGCACAAAGAGAGGAAAACCCCGCTATGATGGAAATGCTTAGAGTGATAATAACCAAGCTTGACGCTATTGAGACAACACAATGTAGGGGTGTCCATGTTGAAGATATTAGTGATGAATAAGAAGAAAACATTGAAGCAACATAAGGGATAAATAAACCCTAAATTTACCAAGGAGATGAAAGGTTCATTCAAGCCATAACCAGAGTAAAAACCAGACCTCACTTTGATCCTCCTACCTATAATGGTAAC
This sequence comes from Pinus albicaulis, assembly GCA_034641835.2. NCBI lineage: Eukaryota > Viridiplantae > Streptophyta > Pinopsida > Pinales > Pinaceae > Pinus > Pinus albicaulis. Next base: position 1,307,575,502 of record CM076583.1, on the reverse strand, counting down.
TTGAATCTTGATGAATTGCTAGAATGGATATTTGATATGGAGAAATACTTCGAGTTTAAAGATATATAGGAAGACAAAACGGTCAAATATGCATGTACAAATTTGAAAGGTCATGCGTCCTTGTGGTGGGATCATGTGAAAGTTGACAGACAACAAAGAGGTAAGGATAAGATAAAATTGTGGGATAGAATGGTCACAAGGTTGAAGGAAAAGTTTTTTCCATCTGATAATCACGTCAACTTGTTTCGAAGATTGAAAAATTTGAAGCAAAGAGAAGTCAACATTAATGAATACACAAATAAATTCTATAAATTAAGTATACGAGTAGGCCACACCGAAGATGGAATAGTGAAAATATCAAGGTATTTGAATGGATTGCATTTACAAATTCAGGATGAAGCAAATTTTTTTTTTTTTTCTCAGATTACACAGTGTATAAAGGCTTATCAATATGCTTTGAAGGCTAAAGAGAAATTGAATCAGAAGCAACAAATAATAATTGAGAAAGAGAAAGAAATGCATGTGGTAGAGGACAAAGTAATGGTGGAAGAGGAAACTCTACCAAGATGAAGCCGATACCTATCAGATGAGTTATTTCACTCATGAAGCAGGAGGTAGAGGAAATTCTCATGGGAGAGGTGAGTCCATTAAAGGACGAGCCAAGTATGGAGGAAGAAGAGGTGGAGGTTTAATTGGAATGAGTTATTGGTGTGGAGACATTGGGAATACAACTTTTCAATGCCCATGTATTCAAGGTGGAGGTATAGGAAAGGAAGCCAAAATTCACATGATCCAAGATGAGTATAGATCTACAAAATCTTCAAAGTAGGAGAGGACTTAGAGAATAGAGAATCCTTGATGTTGAGAAGGATTTTATTAAATCCAGAGAAGGATGAATTTGAACCAATTCAGAGAAGTATTTTTTTTAGAACTAGATGTAAGTTGGGTGGAAAGTGTGCAAGGTGATTGTAGATAGAGGTATCAATGAAAATATTGTATTTGAACAAATGGTGAATAAATTGAAATTGATAAAAGTTAAAACACCCCAACCCTTATTAAGTATTCTGGTTGCAAAAGGAGCATCAAATGGTGGTAAGAGAATAGTGTTTGGTCAATTTCCAAATTGGTAATTATAAAGACGAAGTACTTTGTGATGTAATGCCAATGGATGCATGTCACATTCTGCTGGGTAGGCCATGGAAATATGATTGATATGGTGTACATGATGGAAAACATGACACATACATCATCAAGAAGGATGGTCAAGACCTTATTATGAATCCAATGAAAGATAATGATGAGGATATAGAGGGTGCTTTGAAAGTGTGTCTAATTTCAGGGAAGAGATTCTAGAAGAATCTAAAGAAAGATGAGATTTTTAATGCTATGATTTCCCAAAAAGCACAAAATATGATGACAGAAAAGGAGGAAAGGCTACCCATTGAATTTCAAAAACTAATAGTTGAATATGTAGAGATAATGATGAAGGAATTTCTAGATGGATTGTCATGAATAAGGGAATTTGGTTATTGCATGGATTTGATAACAGGCTCAAGTTTTCCAAATAAGGCACCATATAGGATGACACCTCAGGAGAATGAGGAACTAAATCGAAAGGTACAAGAACTATTGGGTGAGGTACTAATTCGAGAGAACCTTAGCCCTTGCACTATACCAACCGTATTGATACCAAAGTGAGGGGGTGATTGGATAATGTCTATAAACTCTTGAGAAATTAATAATATTACCATCACATATCGGTTTTGATTGCATCAAATGGATGACTCAATGGATTTCTTGAGTGGAGAAAGGCATTTCACCAAGATTGACTTAAAGGGCGTGTACCATCAAATCAAAATTAATGAAGGGGACGAGTGAAAAACAACATTCAAAACAATGGATGGATTGTATGAGTGTCTGGTTATGCAAGTTGGATTAACAAGTGCACTTAGTGTATTCATGGGATTGATGAACCAAGTATTAATGCCCTATCTCGGTAAGTTTTTCATAGTATATCTTGATGAAATTTTATTGTTCAGTAAGACAAAGGAATAAAATTTAGAACATGTCAAGGTTTATTGCAATGATTGAAGGAGGAAAAGATGATGGTAAATTTGAAAAGGTGCACCTTCATGAAGAGGGAATTTCAGAAGGAGGGTTGAAAATGGACCCTGAGAAGGTGAGGGACATTGTTGATTGGCTGTCACCCATAAATATGTTTCAATCCCATAGTTTTTATGGATTGGCAATTTTTATTAGAAATTCATAAGAATTTTCAGTTGAATTTGTGTCCTCATAAAATAAACTATGAATGGCGCGAGAAAAGAATTTAAATGGACAATAGAAGAATAAAATAATTTTCAGCTGTTAAAGAGTAAAGTGACAGAATAACTAGTGTTGGTGTTGTCAGATTTTGGGAAAGTTTTCCAAGTCGATTGTGTTTCAAGTGGAATAGCCATAGGAGGATTTCTCAGTCATGAGGGTAGACCAATCACATACTTCAACGAAAAATTGAATGAGACAAAAAGGAATTATTCAGTATATGACCAATAATTTTATGCAATTGTCTAAGCGCTCAGGAAATGGAGGAATTATTCGTTTCCTAAAGAATGTGTTATATACAAATTATCGTGCAATACAATTCGTAAACATTCAAGTTAAGTTGAATCAACAACATTATAAATGGGTGAAATTTTGCAAATTTATTCTTTTGTTTTGAATAATATAAGTGGTAAATCTAATCGAGTTGTTGATGCACTAAGTCGAAGGAATTTCCTATTGAGTGAGTTTAAAGTGAATGCTATTGGATTTGATTCTTTGAGGAATTTATTTTTCAAGGGAATAGTTTGGTTGCATGGATTTCCTAAACACAGTCTTAGATAGGGATACAAAGTTTGTTGGCCATTTATGGCATACATTGTGGAAGAAGTTGGGAACACATTTCAGTTTCAATTCAACATACCCTCCATAGACTGACGGTTAAACTGAAGTTGTCAATAGAAGTTTGGGAACTTTTCTAAGATGCTTTATTGGTGGCAGATCAAAGTAGTGGGACTTGACATCACCTTAGGAAAATTTTACCTACAATAACTTGGTCAATAGGAGCATGGGAAAGAGTCCATTCAATGTTGTGTATGGTTTCAACCCTAAGGGAATGGATAAAATCAGGGATAGTGAAAATTTAGTGAGGAAAAGTGCAATGGTTGAATATTTGGAAAATACATCTGATATTTGCACAAAGAAGTGAGGGAGAAGCTAGAAAAGCATATTGCAAAATATAAGGACTATGCTGATTTTCATAGGAAAGAAAAATAATTTCAAATTGGTGAATTGGTATGGGTTCATTTGAGGAAATACATGTTTCCTTGGGGAACTTATAATAAGCTAAAATGGAGGAAGATAGGTCTGTGTAGGATCTCAAATATTTTTTCAGCAAATTCCTATGAATTTGACCTTCCATAAAATATTGATATCTTCCCTATCTTATATGTTATCGATTTGTATAAGTATTACGAAGTCAAGGACAACGAAAAAACACTACTACCAACATATACCTCTCACGAACTAGCATGGGTTGAGAAGCTACCTGTGAAACCATCCGAAGAAGTGGATACAATTATTGATTTTAGAGTCGGAAAGGCCACATATGGGAAAGAATATATGGAGTATCTATTTTGATGGAAAGGAAAGCTAGTTGAGGAGGCCTAGACTTGGTTGAATAAAAATGAACTGGCTAAGTATGGAATCTCAGTTCCAGGCTAAACCAAATGTTTATGAGTTCAATATCATGGAATATTTCTCCTACCCAGTGTGTCTGATGCAAGAGCACCTTGGGCAAATGTGAAATCCTCTTCACCTGTATATTTTTTCTTTCTAAGTTCAGTTTCATATTACAAATTTTGATGGAAATAAATGGGGAAAATTCCCCAACCTTATAGGTTTTATAACCTCTTGATAATAAAAGTGATTTAGTTGGGTTTGGGGTTGGTTTTCGATAGCCTTGTAAAAAATAAATAGGAGCGAAAATCGTCAGATGAAGAAAAAAACATAAAATTGGCGCATACTTGAAGCTACCACAAACTTGAACTGATGCGACTTAGAACCATGAAGGGCCCCACAATGGTCAAGAACCGTTGCTTTGCGGAGAATAAATACAGACCATTAAATCCATCACCCAATCAGGGGCCATTAGGCCAAAGGGGAGTTGATCAATTCATGAATGCATTAGTACCTGATGAGTCAAGGGCCATTGATATTATTATTCAACACTAATCGTGACTGTCATAATTGGAGGCCCCTCTTCGAATGAACGTGATTGGTCACTAGGCAGGCATGTAGGCATGACTTAAGGAGGCCATTATGCACATGAAAATGTAGGATATGAAGCATTGCTATTGAAGGGGAATAGACAAGAGAAGCTGAGATGAACGCCAATGATCAACGTTAAAAGGTAAAGCTTTTGTGTTGAGAGGAGTTAGTCAGTGGAGGGAATACATCAGAGAGGAATATGCGAGGTGAAAAGGGGCCAAGACTCTCAACTCTGAAAAGTGCCCAAGATTAAATCCTACAAGAATTGTAAATCACTCCTTGAGATATACTTTAATAAAATTACTTTGTTTCCACTATTGTACCGATGTTGATCCTTGTGTGAATTGTTGCAACTTAGGCTTATCCTTGGGCACGACTGCTCCACATCTAATTTATGATATTTAGCTCCGCTTAATAATCATCTAAGATAATGGATGTTATAACATGATACCATAGTTAAATATTTTCCCATCCTTAATGATGGTTGGAACAACGTCCTCACACACACAAAATTTATTAGTTTAAGAAAAAGAAATACATCAGAATATATGTGAGGGCTAACTCCTTAACTATAAAAAACAATTTCTAAAAAACTATTGTGGACAACTAATCACATAATCATGTGATTATGGCAAGTGTCCATTTACGATCAATAATTTATTCTCTAAATTATAAATTAATGTTCTATTTTTAACTTTAGAATCATTATCACTAACAATCCCCTTTTGATGAAAACATTTTTTTGAGCAATCATCAAGTTTAGTTCTGAATTTAGTGAATTTAATTCTTCTAAGTGATTTGGTGAAGATATCTAAAGTCCTTTTTTTGGTACAATATTTCAATTTGTTTATTCCTTTTATGATAAGAGTTTTGATGTAGTGGTATTTAATATCAACATGTTTTTTTTGAATGGAACATTGGATTTATAGCTAGTTTTATTTCTGTTTGATTGTGGATCAATAATGAAGTAACTTCATTATGAGTAAACCTAAGATCTTGTAAAATTCCTTGTAACTACACCATTTCACACACTGCTTCCTAAGATGAAATATATTTTATCTCTATTGTTGAATTTGCAATTGTTCCTTGTTTCTTACAACTCGATGATTTTTTTTAATGAAAGAAATTGGTCTCCATCTTAGCCCGAATGCAAGACTGAATTTGTTAGTACCAGGGAAACACACGGTTATACTCACTTAAGAGTGTTTTTATTAGGTTCTAAGCCATCATAGCAATATTCATCAAGGCACTAAATCTCAATATGTCACTAGTGGGGACTTGAAGCTGGGTGGGGAGGATAATATTCATTTTTCCCAACCACATGAGATAACCCCAATTGACTCTTATAACTCAATGATACTACACCACATCCCATATTCATTAATACCATCAAGTAAAATTCCTTTCACCAGTGTCTTTGACAAAATATGTGTTTGATGTATCCAACAAGTTTTAAATTTTTGTTCCTTTTGTACTCAATCCCAAAATCCTTTGTTCCTTGAATATATCAAAGCACCTTGTTAGTTTCATTCCAATGAATTTCTTTGGGTTATTTCATATACATGTAAAGGATGTTGAATGAAAATGATAGTTTAGATAAGGTTTTGTCAGATAGATTATTTTTCTAATCAATTGCCTATATTTTGTACTGTTAACATGTTCCCTCACTTCAAACCTTGAAAGTTTTACATTTTTCTCCATGGGAGCAAGACTGGGTTTACAATTCTCTAGTCATGTGTCCTTGTGATGGGATAATGTGCAAGTTGACAAACAGCAAAGAGGTAAGGATAAGATAAAATTGTGGTATAGAATGGTCACAAGGTTGAAGGCAAATTTTTTTCCATGTGATCATCACATCAACTTGTTTTGAAGATTGTAGAATTTGAAGCAAAGATAATTCAGTATTAATGAATACACAAAGAAATTCTATAAGCTAAGTATATGAGTAGGCCATACCGAAGATGTAATAGAGAAAATAACAAGATATTTGAATGGATTGCATATACAAATTTAGGATGAAGTACTTTTGTTCAGATTACACAGTGTAGAAAGGCCTATCAATGTGCTTTGAAGGCTAAAGAGAAATTGAATTAGAAGCAACAAACTAATAATTGAGAAAGAGAAAGAAATGCATGTGGTAGAGGAAAAAGTAATGGTGGAAGAGGAAACTCTACCAAGATGAAGCCGATACCTGTCAGATAAGTTATTTCACTAATGAAGCAGGAGGTAGAGGAAATTCTCATGGGAGAGGTGAGTCCATTAAAGGAAGAGCCAAGTATGGAGGAAGAAGAGGTCGAGGTTTCACTGGACCAAGTTATCGGTGTGGAGACATTGGGAATACAAATTTTCAATGCCCACATATTCAAGGTGGAGGTAAAGGAAAGGAGGCCAAAATTCACATGATCCAAGCTGAGTATAGATTTGCAAAATCGTCAAAGCATGGAGAGGACCTATAGAATGGCGAATCCTTGATGTTGAGAAAGATTTTATTAAATCCAGAGAAGGATGAATTTGAACCAATTCAGAGAAGTATTTTTTTTTAGAACTAAATGTAAGTCGGGTGGAAAGTGTTGCAAGGTGATTGTAGATAGAGGTATCAATGAAAATATTGTATTTGAACAAATGGTGAATAAATTGAAATTGAAAATGGGAAATAAATTGAATAGTTGAATATGCAGAGATAATGATGAAGGAATTTCCAGATGGACTGTCATGAATAAGGGAATTTGGTTATTGCATGGATTTGATAACAGGCTTAAGTTTTCCAAATAAGGCACCATATAGGATGACACCTCAAGAGAATGAGGAATTAAATTGATGGGTACAAGAGCTATTGGGTGAGGTACTAATTCAAGAGAACCTTAGTCCTTGCACTGTACCAGCCGTACTGACACCAAAGTGAGGGGGTGAATGGAGAATGTCTATAGACTCTCGAGCAATTAATAATATTACCATCACATATCGGTTTCAATTGCCTTAGATGGATGACTTAATGGATTTCTTGAGTGGAGCAAGGCATTTCACCAAGATTGACTTAAAGAGCACGTACCATCAAAGAAAAATTAATGAAGGGGACGAGTGAAAAACAACATTCAAAACAAAGGACGGATTGTATTTTGGAATAACCTCTTTTTTTTTTTTTTTTTTTTTTTTTTTTTTTTTTTTTTTTCGGGGTAAATTTTCATCATTTTTTAAAAATGGAAGTAAAAGTCAATTTTTTTGTGAGAAAAACAACTTGAAAATGAAAAGTGTTGATGTTGGAATAACGTTGCCAATTTTGTGTGTGCAAAAAACAACCTAAAAACGAACCGTGTTGATGCTGGAATAACATCCCCAATTTTTTGTGTGCAAAAAACAACTTGAAAACGAAAAGTGTTGATGCCGGAATAATGTCGATGCTGAAAACGAAAAGTGTTGATGCTGGAATAATGTCTTCAATTCTTTGTGTGCAAAAAACACCTTGAAAACTAGAAGTGTTGATGTTGGAATAACGTTTTTTCTTTTTGGGGTAAATTGTCAACAATTTTTAATAATGGCATTAAAGATAAAATATCATGACTCTGAATAACCTTAAAATTTCAAGGATAAACACAATGTTAAAGATAAAAGATCAAAAGTCTTAAAATTGCAATGATTTTTAGGCATGGTATTAAAGATAAAATATCATGTCTATGAAAAGCCTTAGAAAAACAAGGATGACATTAAAGATAAAATATCACCTTTATGAAAATAAAATTCCAACTATTTTTAGTCATTATATTAAAGATAAAATATCACTTGTAAAAAAAAAAAATTAAAAGAAAAAAATAATGAAAAAAACACACAAATCTAAAGAAAAAAAAAAAGTTAACCCAAAACAAAAAAAATAACAATTTTTTTTTTTTTTAAGTTATAAAAAAATTAATAATAATAAAAAAATAGCACACTTAAAAAAGTTATAAAATAAAATAATTAAAATAAAAATCTAAAAATATTTAAAATTAAAAATAAAATAAAAATAATAAAAAAATAATTAAAATTTCGAAATTTAAATAAAAAAAATAAAAATAAAAAGAAAATTAATTTTTTTTAAAATAATAAAAATTTAAATTAAAAGAAATTTGAAATTTAAAACCAAAATTTAAATAAAAATTTAAATTAAAAAAAAATTATATAAATATATGAATAACATAATTTAAAAAACAAAAATAAAGAAAACAAATAAATTAAAAATAAATAAAATTTAAAAAATAAAAAATAAAATTAAATAAAAAAAATTTAAATTAAATAAATTAAAAAAAAAATTAACGATTTCACTGCTCTAGGGGCCGCATGGCTCGACTGGCAGGCGACGAGACAACTTCCAACTCAGAATCGACACCCGCCGCCCTAGGGGCCACGGGGCTTGACCGACAGGAGAGCTGGCAGCTCTTCCATCAACCGAGCCCCGCGACCCCCATTTCATTTATTTAATGTTTTTTTAAATTAAATTTTTATTTTTGTTTTTACTTATTTATTTATTTTTTAAATTTAATTTATTTATAATTTTTAAGTTTATTTGTTTTTAAATCATTTAAAAAAAATTAAATATTGAGTGTGGGGTGAATCGATATTTCTTTTCAATTGTTATTTTTACTAGTTAGATCACTTATATTTAGAACACAAAATGAACAATATGAATAAATGATTTTATTACTTTCTTATTTGCAATAAATCAAGTACAAAATATGTAGGGCTCCAACCCTAGATGAAGACACCGATATTCAATCTTCCAGGCTCCAACCTGTATTTTCCAAGCACCGACTTGGACTTCCAAGGCTCCAACCTTGTAAATTCTGAGGCACCAACCTCAAGGGCTCCAACCCTATATTTGGTACAGGCTCCAACTTGGTCTCTTGAGGACTCCTATCCTCTAGGGCTCCAACCCTATCTTCGAAGGCACCAACCTTGTCTCTATGAGGCTCCAACCTCCTGCTTCAATTCGTCAAGATATATTTGGTTATACTTCACGGCTCCCAATGTCTTCTTCAACGAGCCCTGACAATCTTCAGTTATCCCCTCACTTAGTTTCCATGTCACTTCATCAATGAAAACCTTGTCTTATCATGAAGGTGTTTCCACAACTCTTCATGTCACCCAAACAAAGATCTTCAAGGTCACTTCATGATTGCTTCAACTCATCATGGTCTCCAATAATATCTCCAAGACCTTCAAGGTGTCTTCACAAAGCTTGCCCACCAAGATATTTCTCCAAAAGCTCCTCATTAGGCGCTCCTAGACATTTTAGTTTGTTGGCTTCAATCCTTCTCCAAAATAAATACTCCAAGACTCCTTTGTCCAAGGTTTCCAAATTATTAAAAAATGTGACTAGTAGAAGTTTGAGATTAAGATTGGACCTTTTCACCAATATGTAACCCTTCATAGAACCTTCTCAAGTTTATTATACCTCCACCGTTTATCAAGGAAAGAGGACTAATCTGCAAGCTAAATAGAAGTTTGATGATGCAATTTGAAATACCAATGTTGTCCAAAATGTGCTTGCTGTCACAGGTTATAAATACTACACCACAGGTCCAAGCGAAATTCTGAGGCTACTCCATTAGTCAAGGCCAAGTGCTAAAGCTGCTCCACACTACCAAGTTTTGTCCTGAAGTATTTTCACAATACCGAGCCCTTATAAGACAGATCCGCAGTCCTGTAGCTTCTATGGAGGAGACAGAGCCCCTAAAAAACCAAAAACAACCAAACACTGTCCCAAACTTAATTCCAACAACTTCTGGGATATTAAACCAAAGTTCTGTGACTTCACCAAGTCAAGCTCCACAAAACTGTCCCTTTGATCTAAGTGTTGACACAGTCTACAAGACAGGTCCAATTCCTCCAAACACTCATTTGACTGAATATAAACTTTGTCAATAGAAAGACCTCATGTAAATTATTACAGGTCAGAGCCTCCACAAAATATAGGTCCGAACTCCTTATAATCCTCTCAAGGTGACTGTCCCTTGATGGTTATGCCGAGTCCTAAACTGTGCCTTCAAGGAGATTGCTTGCTGTCCTAGCTTTACAAGACCGTGATAGTATTTTGCGCTACAAGTCTGGGTGGTGACAAATCTAAGGTGAGGTATTTTTTCACAAGAAACTGCCCATAATTATGAGATTTCCAACAATGATCCAAGCTAATATAGTGGTAGCTGTTCTGGTCTTGAAGAATAATTCAATCAAACAATTTAACCCAAACTGTAATTCTTTTATGTTTCTCAGCCTCTATCTCGTTCTGTACTTCTGCTCTTATATTCCTTACCAAGATTATGGATCAAATGATGAGTCTTAACTTATATATATAGTTATTTTTAACTGGAAATGAAGGGACACATCTTTTGAGGGAAGCTGACTTAGTTTAGTTGAGCATAGGTCGGCTAGACTGTAAAAAAATAAGATATATAATTTTCAAAAATCAATTTCTCCTAGACTATTTGGAGTTAGGAGCTGAATGAGGGCTCGTTGGAAAGAGAAAAGAGTTCTCTTTAATATGGTGAAGGAATTGTTGTGATAGGATGCCTCCAAATTGCTAAAAATTAATTCTCTTTATGAGTGTTCTTGAATTTGTATATATAAGGTGTTTGGGGCAGAATGGGCTTTAAGGGATATGTCCAATTGTCATGTCTTTTGCTATGTCATCATATGTCATAAATTATATCATCATGTATGTTATTAATTATGGAACATCCATCAATTCAAGTCATCATAAAGTGTACCATTATTCATGTCATCATCAAATTAAGTGTTAAGGACATAGTTTAGGGTGTCTTCACATCAGGGCTTGTATATTAGGCACATAATAGGCACTTGACATCTTCATGGTTAGTTATTTCATTATTAGGGCATTATGGTGAAGGGATATTTATGACAACACTTCTTCATTAGTGGCATCATTAATAGCTTGACGTCTTCATAAGGTTAGAGAAACCTTAGCATCTTTATTAATGGCATCCTTAGCACCTAGGGATTGCATGAGGTTCATTGACATCACAAGAATATTTTCCATCTCTACCAATTCCATATTGACATCAATGACAACTTTGATTAACAACCTCCTCCTTTGTCATTGATGGCAATATTTTTTTCCCTTCCAACATTCTCTCCCCCTTTGACATCAATGGAAAAAGGGGTGCTCAATTACTCCCCCTATCAAGCCACTTTTCTTCATCGTATTTTCATCAATGACAATTTTTCATAGGTATGTTTCTCCCCCTGTCACGGTGCTCTTCCTTCTGGCAATGTGTTCCGTGAAAGACATGTTTATATTTTCTTCATGTGATGGACCAACTCCCCCTGCCTACATAAACTCCTCTAGTTGAAGAAAGATTGCATGCCTTGTGATTAAGGGGAAGACATCTTCAATAATGGTCCATCAAATGAGTAAAGGATTATGTTCTTTAATGGAGTTTCTCCTGATAGATGATCTATCAAAATATGATTGTCCATGTGTGACTCATCAAGGATTTCATAGTGTTATTCACGAATATATTCTGCAAGAATTGTTAAAAATCATAAGCTCCCCCTAACAGTATGCATGGTCTCCTTTTTGGCAGAGTATCAACATCTAACACTTGGAATATCACATCTTCCAAGGATATCATCAATTCAACAACACGTCTTGTTGGCTGGAGTGTTCAAGATACTTTTAGACCCAATTTTCTTCCTTCTCCATACTTGTGTAACTTTCTTATTTGGCTTGGTTGTCATGGTTTTAGGGACCCAAGTCAAGTTACACTCACGTGCCATATGCCCAATGTTATGTCAATTGAAGCACTTCCTCTTGTTCATGAATGAGTAATCATGACTTATTCTTGCAAAATTGCTTCTAGAAGATTGACGGGGACCATTATATTTGTCTTTGTGATATGCCCTACAATATTTTGCCATGTGCCCAAAGTATGTACAAGAGTATAAATAACCAAGAAATATACTTTGGTACCTGGGAGATGAAGATTTCCTTGATGTACTTCTGAAGTATTTTTGCCTTGGGATTCTTTGATGATATTCATTTCCTTTTGTATTCTTGACATCATCTGCAAGTCTCCTTGTGGTAGGATTTCTTCCATTTTTGTCTTAACTCCTCTCCTTGCCTTTGATGGAACTAGGAGCATCAACATTTCTTTCTGGCTTTCTCACATCCTTGTTTTTTGAAGCATTAGGGTTTGAATCATACTTGCTTGAGGATTCACCTGCATAGCCAAGACCTATTTTATCAAGGGGAGACCTTTGATGACTTAGGATGTCATCTAGGGTTTGAGAACTTTTCAAGTTCTTATTCAGCAAGTCAACTTCCTTTTTGAGAAAGGCGATTTATTCCTTCATTTTATTGCATTCTTCATCCCTCTTTAATAGAACGATCTCCATTTATTCTTTCATATTGGTTGCTTCACATGATTGGGCCTTAAAAGAAGTGATTTCTAATCTTAACTTGGTGATGTCATCATCCTTTTTTTTCTAGTTGGCACATCATGGTGTTTCTCTCCTTATATGCTTCATCAACTTGTCCTTCTATGAATGTCAAAGCTTCCATCACCTTCTCCACTCCTTGTGCTTGTTTCGTTGATTATTCTAGTTGAGATCTAAGGGAGGAGACATTTTCCTTGTATTGGCCAATCTCTGCTTCAAGTTTGTTCAAGATCTTGAGTCTTTTTTCAAGGTGGCTTAACAAATTTTCTTCCCTTTTCTTTGCCTTATAAAATTGATTTGTCATGGATATGACTTCTTCATGATGCTTTATTTTGTTTTGATGAAATTCCTCCTTAAGTTTGGTGAGCTCCTCATCTCTTTTTTTTTTAACTTGAAGATAATGTCAACTTCTTTCCTTGTCTTGTCTTGGTCAACATCTTGCTCTTTCTTTTGAAGTTCCTCATTTTCCTTTTTCAAATTGTTAATCTCTTCCATGACAGCTATAAGTTTATTTAGGAGATCTTCTTAAAAGTCTTATTTACTTTCTTCTTCTTTTAGGTCTTCTATGGCCTTGATGTCATCATTCTTATTTTCAGATTCCTTAATGGATTCTAGATTTTCTTCTTGCTTTCCATCATTTTCTTGACTAGCAGTCATTGTCAATTCTCCTTTTGAGTGAAGATCATGAAGTTTTTCCCACAAATCTTTTGTCGATGATAATTTTTCCATTTTGGCCTTTATAGGATCAGGTAGCCCATTCAATATTGCTTTCATTGATCTTGTATTATACTCCTTGGATTCTCCTATAATCATGCTATCAGTAATCACTGATTCCCATACTTCCATGCCTTCAACCATTAAGAAATTTCTCATTCTCATCTTCCATACATCAAAGTTTCCATTGAACAATGGAACTTTCCCAATTTGATTGTCTTCATTTTTCATGGTTGAGGAAGAGACATATTTAGAAGGATTGGAGGCTTTCTACCTTGGCTTTTCCATTTGTGTTCTAAGGATCAACCTTCAAGCTGTTAGGCTTTGAGTGAAGGTACTGACTCTCATACCAATTGTTGGAAATACTAAGGGGGGGGGGGGGGGTGAATCAATATTTATTTTCAATTTTTATTTTTACCAGTTAGATCACTTATATTTAGAACAAAAAATGAAAATTATGAATAAATGCTTTTATTAATTTCTTATTTACAATAAATCAAGTACAATATATGTACGGCTCCGTCCCTAGATGAAGACACCAATCTTCAATCTCCTAGGCTCCAACCTGTATTTTTCCAAGCATCAACTTGGACTTCCCGAGGCTCCGACCTTGTAAATTTGAGGCACCAACCTCTAGGGCTCCAACCCTTTCTCTGATACAAGCTCAGACTTAGTTTCTTGAGGACTCCTATCCTCTAGGGCTCCAACCTTATCTTCCAAGGCACCAACCTTGTCTCTACGAGGTTCCAACCTCTTGGGCTCCATCCCTTGGCTTTACTTCGTCAAGATGTGTTTGGTTATACTTGACAGCTCCCAATGTCCTCTTAAACAAGCACTGATATTCAACAATGCCTTCACTTAGTCTCCAAGTCACTCAACTTTGTCTTATCATGAAGGTGTCTCCACAACTCTTCATGTCACCCAAACAAAGATATTCAAGGTCACTTGATGATTGCTTCAACGCATCATGGTCTCCAATAATATCTCCAAGACCTTCAAGGTGTCTTCACAAAGTTTGCCCACCAATATATTTCTCCACAAGCTCCTCAGTAGGTGCTCCTAGACATTTTAGTTTGTTGGCTTCAATCCTTCTCCAAAATAAATGCTCCAAGACTCCTTTGTCCAAGGTTTCCAAATGCTTCAAAAATGTGACTTGTACAAGTTTGAGATTAAGACTGGACCTTTTCACAAATATGTAACCCTTAACAGAACCTTCTCAAGTTTATTATACCTCCATCTCACCAGCACTCTCTCCACCAATTTTGATGCATTTTGAATCATTTTTGTAAATTCTGAGATTTTCTGAACAAACACATATAAGAAAATTGGTCATTTGAGCAGTGCCCTAGGCGCTACGCAAATAATTGGGGCACTTTTTGAGGGAAAGGAAGGCACCATTGGATTCCTAATGACCAATGCATCTCAGAAAACCATGTTTCCAGCCTTGGTTTGTAGTTTTAATGGGTGAAAGCTCAAAAAACCATAAAAAAATCACCTTTCTGCCCATTTTTTGACCTAGGTGCTGCGCAAATACTAGTCTTGGGAGAATGACATTTTGAGGGGGGAAATGACCTTCATTTTAGAAACTGAAGGCATATCTGGAAACTAGACTTGAAGGGATTTCCAATGAGCTATCTTGGGCCCAATTTGGACACTAGGAAGGCCTCCAAAAGTGGTCTGCGAAATGGAGGACACAAATGACCAGTGGAAGGCGCAAATGCATAGTGGAGGGCGCAAATGTCCAATTTGCTGATTTTTTCATTTTTTCTATGAAATTTTCACTTTGCCTCAAGAAATTATGTTTATACTCTTGTAATTAATGATGGTAAAATGTAATTATGTTGAGATTACTTACCTATGGTATATTCATTGGGTTAAAGACATTAATGAGTCATTATGAATCCGTTGAATGTAATGAGGAGTGAGTCACTTGGACCATCCTACACTCCAGCTTTCAGTTCAGCAATTAGTGGATCTCTTCCTCAAGTCATGGATTCAACCCCTGAGGATGATTGAAGCTTGTTTTGATGTCTATTTAGCCCCTTTTTCCACTCTAGTGAAGTATTGGAATCAGTTTGTATGTTTGCTATTTAATCAAGGAAACATTTGCACTCAGTTTGGCCAGCTAATAAAAAGGAGTTGCAACTACTTTTTGGGATACTTGTGGTATTGATGTCTACCATTGTATTTTATTAAGTATCATATGTTTGAATGTATTTTATTCATTTTCACTTCATTTCTATGTTATTATCTCTTCCAAGTTAGATAATTAGAATACATGTTTGCACATGCTCTGTTTTGGGTAATTGATCATAGTTTGTCCACTTTCATCTGTCTGAGAAAAACACATCTCCTATGATTTTCTCAGCTTTCTTTCAGTTTCAACACCATTCCATAACAATCCTCTTCAAGTGATAAACATTGTACATACCTTGCCCCATTGATCCCTACAACCCTAACTCATTTTCCTTGACCTAATTCCTTCATCCAGTGATTCCCCAACCAAATCAAATAAAAAAAAAACCCTGCACTCAATATCTAGCATAAGAAACCTAACTGCTCCAACCCTCCTGGCTGTGACATTTTTTGGAGAGAGCCCTCTCTGACTTGATAGGGATAACTATCAAGTCAAAATCTTGGTCTGTGGTTACCTCTGTTAGGATTCCTTCTTCAGCCTTAGGAATCTGGTGGAGTGCTAACAGGACAAAGTGAAAAAATGATGGGATAAAGGTTTCAGGTTGAAGAATTATGAAGGTGAATATTTGAAGAAATATATGCGGGTTTTATAAGGCCAAGATGCATACACACGCAGGTATGAAGAAGCAAAGGCACGTACATTTGGCGCACTATGATTATTAAATACCAAGTGTCCTTACCATGGTAGTAACCCACAATATTGAGCAAAGTAATAGCTATTTGATCCCGTCAAAGATTACCACCGGCACCAATGTGGTTTTAGCTCATGGTATTGGCTAAGGTTCAGGCTATATAAGGAGGTGAAGATCAAAGTGTTAAAGTGTACAAGAGTGAGGGTGATTAATGAATATTTCAGTCCGAAGTATATTTGCATGGTATGGGCTATAGTTGATTGGTTGATCTGAAATAATTATGCATCTGTGAATATAATGATGGATCAAGATCATTAGACCTGAGATGACTATGTATTGCATGATCTGTTTATGGGTTGATTATATCTGTGATTTGACGTCTGTTTATTATCTTGAATGTCGTGATCTAGGTATGTCTGAAGTTGTGATGCATAATGCTGTTATAAGTTGAAAGTTGCACATCTGTGCACGAGTTTAACACAGGCAAAGCGTGTACACACACAGGTTATGTTATGCATAGTAGCATATGTTTTCTGAAGTACGTTAAGATTTGTATGTAGGTTTGATTTTGGATAAGTGTGTATACATGCGGAAATCGGTAGTTTCAAGCAAACTTGTAGTGAAAGTATCGAATATTTCTATGTTTTGGCAGTTTCAAGCAAATTTGTAGCGAAAGTATTGAAAACAACAATTTGTCAAGATATCCAAGAATCTATCCCCCTCAGAAAAGGAAATAAATAAAGAAATACTTGGCCTCCCTTGTACCTACGAGACTGGGTCTTTGGACGAACATGTAGAATTAGCACGTACGAAATCTAGGGTTTTTGCTAACGAACATGTCTGATCAATTTATACAATATCGTTGTGTTTCTGCTGTCTGTGAATGAAGTCTTCATGTAGATATGGATTGTTTTGATTATTGATGATGCTTCTATTTGTATGTGATTGAAGATCAGTGATTGGTTGAATGATTTGGTACAATGATATGTTTCAGTTTTGATTAATGGTATTGGGATTAAATGATGTTAGCAGGTCCAGTCTGAAAATTTGATGAAAATTGGCCTACAAGTTGTAATGTGTTGAAGCAGGTGGATCAAGTGTGAAAATTTATTAAAATTGGTCCATGATGGTGCTAAGGGTTGGAGCCTTAAATGAAGAAGTCAAAGCTTCTTGCCAGTGGTAGCTAGTGATCAAATCAGGGGGTCATAGCTCCCTTCCAATGGGTGTTGGTAAACGAGATCAGGTGGTCGTAGCTCCCTTCCAGTGGGTGTTGGTAAATGAGATCAGGGGGTTGGAGCTCCCTTCCAGTAGGAGCTTAAGAATGAGTGAAGGTTATAGCCTTCAATAGGTGGGTGCCTACATGCTAGTATGAGTATGCGTCAGTACAAGATTGTAAGAAGTTTTCTATATAATAAATATTGAAGACAAAGATGACAACAACAATGGTTTTCTCCCACATTGGGTTTCCACCTTAAATCCTAGTGTTCATGTGTGTTGTGTGATGATTATTCTGATCCTACTACACATGTTTACTACTTATTAAATTTCTGATGAATCATTGATACATTGGTTTAGGATAATATTTTGAAGAATTAACTGATATATAAGTCTACCAGATATATGCTAGTTTCCCAAATAACAGTCGCGTACATACGCTTGTTTTCTTCAGTCAAGTCGCGTAAAAAAATCAGAATATGAAAAATAAAAGTTTAAGTGAGTTTGAAATACTGATTCACCCCCCCTCTCAGCATTTTTCCCAATGATTGGTATCAGAGCAGGTTCTTCTGAAGAAGCTTGATCGCTTGAATGAAATCCGCCAGGATGGGAAGTCTTGAAGGAGTATTCGCTATTAGGCCACCACTATTCAATGAAAGTAATATAATCTTCTGGAATATTCAAACAAGAGCTTATCTGCAAAGTCTTGGAGCATATGTACGGGGAATTGTAGAAGGAGGTTATCAATATCCATCAATCGTTCCTACATATGCAACATGAAAGAAGAGATATGAAACCAATGCGATGTCAATGACTTGTTGGGAAGCCTGATAGAATCAGAATTTGTCAAAGTCATGCAGCTAAATTCAACAAAGGAGATATGGGACAAGACCATCCAGAGATATGAAGGCGATGACAAGGTAAAAAGTGCTAAACTTCAAACTCTTAGAATTCAATATGAAACTCTCAGAGTGCATAATGATGAAAGTATTGCAAGTTTCTTCCTGAGCATATATGAGATTGTGAATTCTATGACAAATATGGGTGAAGATATAAAAGATTCAACCTTAGTAGAGAAAATATTGAGATCTCTAACTCCAAAATTCGAGTAAAAATTGTTTTCCATTGAAGAAAAGAAGAATCTGCAGAACCTTACTATTGTACAACTCCACGGGATTTTAAAAGCCTTTGAAATGAGAAAA
This sequence comes from Pinus albicaulis, assembly GCA_034641835.2. Classification (NCBI taxonomy): domain Eukaryota; kingdom Viridiplantae; phylum Streptophyta; class Pinopsida; order Pinales; family Pinaceae; genus Pinus; species Pinus albicaulis. The sequence goes on along the minus strand of CM076583.1, from coordinate 1,307,556,808 downwards.
TGAGGCCCCTCAGAAATTAGAGAAGCCACATTTAAAGCAACTGCAAAAGGAAAAGAAAAGGAAGTTCTTAACGAATCAAGTTATATATTAGAATAAGATGAGGCAAATTTTGTGAGGAAACACCAACCAGTACCAGAAGGATCAGAGGTAAGCTTCCCTTCAAGTCTTTTTCTTGTGGTAGATTTGGTCATTATGCTGCTAAGTGTCCTTATAAAGAAAATCATGGAAAAGGGAAATGATTTGAAAAAAGAAGAAGTTATTATAAACATGAAGATAGTGATGGTTTATAAGTTGGGGAAGAGGGAGATTCTGATCAAGATCTTCAAGTACTTATGGCATTCAATATTAATCAATATGATGACAATTTCATGGATTCCCTAGAAGAGAAAGATCCTTTTATTAAAGAATCTCCTAAATCAAGGCATAAAATATGGTTTCATGGATGATGTTTCTCTTGTAACTCTTTTGGGCATAAGGCCACTGATTTCAGGTCAAGTATGTTGAACAAAACCGGGAGATTGGATAAGTTCCAACACATAATAAGAAATTTCAAGCAAATCTGGAGAAATAAGGAACACCGATTAGAAATGTAGAGAATGTTGACCCTACTACAGTCACTTGGTTCTAAAGCTTACTTATATTAGTTTCTGCAGAAGTGATGTGAGATACATTATCAAGATCAATAATGTATCATCAAAAAAGGAACAATATATGATGATTCCCATGGTTGGTTTGTTAATATTGGTTGTTGATATTTCTGACAATGCATCTGATGTAACAGAAGATAGGTACAGACTGTACAAACTCAGGGGGAGTTGAAGCTGTGAAGTTTTCAAAAGTTCACTTTCTATATGTGGATACTATAAAAGACATTCAGGTATGTATGCGAGTTCCTATACAGACAATCACGTATATTTTTCTCTGATAGAGAAACAATGGGACAGACTCAAGAAAAAAATCTCATATGCTTCAGAAAATTATTATTTGGCTTTCTTGTTCTAATGATGATGGTTACAATATGATGATGTGGTATTGAGTTATGATGATATATGAGTTTGAAATTGATTATTATATGATTTGTGAAGATGCTCTGATGTATGAGTTGATATGATCAGTGAACATGTAACACAGGTTCAGGGGGAGCATTAGCCTTGCTGGTTATAATGCATTGTTGGCATTATGTTTGCTTCAGATGATGCTGAAGATGCTTATGTGTTCCATTGATGATGCATATATGAAGACCTTTCTATGATTACTTGATAATGATGCTACTGTCATGGATGATACTCCATTGCCTTATATTATGTCATGATGCTATGTTGCAGTCAAATTCTCATTTGATGATCTCTCACTATTGAGATATTTTGGTCTTGGTTATGAATGTCATATTTTTCATTTGATGTAAAGGTCATGTAGAGACATATGATGTAATAATTGTCATATTCAGTTATGTATGGACTTTTGAGGTCATGTCAAATATTTAATCTGACTTGGTTGGGTGATTGAGTCAAATATGTAGCCCCACTTGGTTGGGTGATGGATGTATATTTGAGTCCTTGGTGATAGGAAAGGTCATATTCAGTTGAGTCATAGAGTCATGTACTTCATTGAAAATGTTGCAAAATATTCAGCATGTGCTCAGGAGGAGCATGGTAAGTATATAGTGCAATAGCTTTAGTGCTCTGCCTCTGTGTGTCTTTACAAATGACCCCAAGCCTTTCCTTTATACTTTTCTCATTGAAAAATAAACATCCATGATCAGATCTTGAATCAATGGCTAATATTAAAAGAAAGCTTGATCCGTGTGACTTAAGACAATTTCATCACATGTTTAATTAAATTCACTTTAATTATTTAAGTTCCCTAAGTTTTAACTTAGGAAATAAATTAAAATAATGAATTAATTTAGTATCTCCTAAACCAGAAAAAATTTCCCAAATCCATTTTTGAGTCTTGTAGATCAGGTGTACTCTAGTTCTTCCTCAAAATTTGGGAGCTAGAGCACAACTGATGCTACCACAAATACAAAAAATCTCAACAGTAGCCCCATACTGGGTTGGTTTTTGCGTTCATTAATAAGAGGTTCCTTCCTTGGTATCTTATGTGTAAATGTATTGGTTTATATGTGGATTCTATGGCTGATGTATCCTTGATATTTCTGTTGTTATTATGTTGGTTATAAGCATGTATTATGACAGTGATGATGTATGTCTCTCCTCATGTTTTGATTTGTAAATGAATGTAAAATGTATCTGTGACGTAATAGATGATAATGCAACTAATTATATAAGAGAACAATGCTTCTTAGAGATTCTCAAATAAGTATGAGACCCCTATGCTCAGATTTGTTATTTATACCTATAAATTACATATTTGTGAGATGTTTAACGAAATGGCTTTCATGGCTAGTAGGGGTCCAGACAATTACTTGTTCAAGTGTTTGGTTTTACATCATTATTATGTTGTTATCTTTTAGTTCTGAAAGTGTCATGAAGTTCTGGGTAGTGACCTGGGCTATGGGCTTGAAAAAGTGGCACAAAAATCAGGGTCGTAGGCTCAGAATGACTGGAAAAAGAACCCAGTCGCATGCATACCCATGTTATGTGTGCGACTGGGGGATTCTAGTCACACTCTTTCCCATGTCAAGGGAGCAATTGAGGAATTGATATATGAAAAAGTCAGTTTGATTAAGGGGCTAGCCTCCTGGAAGGTTGTCATGGCTCCTGGGTGTCCTGTAGCAGGAGCATAAGGTCTGTGTAGTTGTGTGGTGTCGATTCCACTCCCTTAAGGTGACCTAGGATGTTAAATCAGATCATAGTAGCCTCTTGTCACATGTTTACCCCTGTTAGCCGGTTACTTGGGTAGATATGGGAGAAGGGTGTTACAGAGTGGTACCAGAGCATGGTTCACCCCTTATACTGCATGGGCCGTGCGTGTTGGTCATGCATTCATGTTGGTGTCACATGTGTTACTTATCCTTGTTGTTATAGGTCAATTTGGGCACCATTCCCAATGACCTGGTTAATTGGACATCATCCCTAGAACTAATGAATAAGGTCTATCATCCCCTATCATTTCAGTTACATTCCCTAAGTCAAAGAACAAGGCAAATCATCCATGACTTCCATTGAAAGGTTTCCAAGATTTGAAGTACATGATAAATAACCTATGATCTCACCAACGCAGTCTCTAAAGGGGCTAAGTGCTTTGCATATGCAGGTAACCCCACTCAAGGGTGCTCTGCAAAGCACTTCCCGACACTCAAGGGTGCGTTGGTCAAATTGGGAGCGAAATTATCATTGTTTCGGAATCTCCACTTGGCCAATGCCTTTTAGAAGAGTGCATACGTGTCAAACTTCGAATCCATGTGTCCATTTGACATCTCTGAGATTGGGAACATGTCTTGCCTATTATTAGAAAGTCATTGATTGTAAAACTACCTTCAGTTCATCTATAAATTGAGCACAGATCCTAGTGCTTGAGAAGGAAGAAATTGTGTAGAGAAATGTTGGTGGAATTTCAACTGAGGAGTTGATTTGAGTGACATGCTGCTGGAGAGATGTGCATTGTGATGAGGCTAGGATGTTACTGGAGATGGTGACATCAAATAAATCACTAGGTTGTAACCTCCCCTTCTATCCATTAATAAATATTGCTGCTTACTTTCCCACATATGTATTTGTATAAGATTTTTTCTTTCATATTATGAATTCTTATCTAATGTATATGGTTCATGTTTCATTGATTTAACTGAATAACTTGAATAGGCATCTATATATTTATATCTCTTTGTTGTTTAGTGTTCATTATTGCGGGAAATATTTTGGCGATATAGCTTGGATTTGAAGCTATAGCAAGAGCGACAGAAGGAGATTTGGAAGTGCTTGGACTCCAAGTAAGTTTTTTGATCTATTCTGTGTGTTTATTTACTATTAGGAAAAGTAGTTGCAAAGTCTTTAACATATTGTTCTAAATTAGCACCACATTTAGGGAATAATGCTTTATCCGTAATCCATAATTCTACATAACAAATTGGCGACTCAGCGGGGGAGTTTACCCTTCATCCTTGGAGTATTTTGCCTCTGTGATCCACCCAGTAGAATTTAATCTTAAAGATTAGGCTTTTTGAATCAAAATTTGAATTAGAAGTGTGTTAAACAGTTGAGTTTTTTGTTCTCTTTTGCGCCCAACGCACTGTTGAACAGGACACAATGCTTTGCAGAGCACTGTATCCCACTCAGGGGTGCTTTGCAACGCACTGTCTCCCCTTAGAGACTGCATTTCCCCCTAGAGCCAACCAAATTCCAATGAATTTTTCAATGCATTTGCTTTCAGTTTGTTGTTTGTTATGTTTTGAAGAGCCTGATGCCTCATATTGACCAGTAACTTTATCTACCTCTTCCTCCTTTGAAAAAAAGTTTGTTTAATGTTTATTTAAAGTGTTTTTCTTTTTCATTGACGAATTAATGTCAAAGTATTTTCATTTCTACATTAGATCCATTTGCTTTTGAAAAGAAAATTTTTGTTAAATTCTTCGTTTCCTGTAGGAGAAATTCAAGTTCTATTCTTCATTTTTCCTATAAAGAGAAATTGTTGTTAAAAGAAATGAGGCATTTGTTTTTTGTTGATTTGATGCAATTAGTTTCCTTTTTGCATTCAAATTAAGGGGACTAAAAAGAAAAACCTGCATTTGCATATAGTGGATTGTGTGTTTTGAAAAGGACAATTAGGAAAGCTGCATATTAGTTTGTGCTCTTTAATTGTTTGCTCTCAAATTGATTGCTCTTTCCCTTTAGTAGCTAAGACTTTCATTGAGAAAGCTAAAAGTGAAAAGTTTTCTTATCATTTTATTTTGCATTTTAGGAATTTCCATTACTTCATTGTGGTGAACCTTGAAAGGAAAATTGATAAACAAGATCAACTTAAAATTTACATCAATTTACCTAACAAAGCATTGGAACCATAACGATAACATTTAGAAGGTCTAGGCTAGAGACATGTTCCAGCGTTGTAAAACATAGCAGCTGTCGTTAATTTTCTGTGATACATTCCGAGTGTGATACCTCACTCCACGTACGTAAGTATATCGTAGATTTTCCACGTTCTTTCGGGTATATCGGGCGGTGTTACGGTACGAAAAATATAAAGGGGTACTCTCATTGTGCAGTTTCGCATTAGACAGCGATAATACGGACTTGGGCCTCCACGTACGTTCGGGTATATTTTGGAGGACAACGTTAGGTTTCTATTCATCCATAGTGAACTGAGTCGACCGCCTTGTAAATTGTGATACACCGAACACAACATTTGAGGAGATTGCCTGCCCATACTTCTTGGTTCGCCAGGAGGTATTCTGCAGTTCACAGTTTCTTGGTAAACCTTTTTGCCTAGCATTACCCCTTTTTTTTTCTTTATTTGTTTTTGGTTAAAATAAATCAGCCATCGTGGAAGAACAAAATCCTTTTCCCCGTCGTTCGCGTAGATTAGCATTGAAACCACCTTTACCACCAAAAGTTACTACTGGTAGGCGAAGGCGACATCACTCTACTGAAACCAGTACTCTCAGTACCTCTGGTGAAGCATCATCTTCCCATATACCAGAGTTGGCCCAAGTTTTTTTCTACACACTTGGTTCGTCTACTGTTGTTGAGACCGAGTCCTCATAGTTACCCGTGGTCACGATCCATCCAATAAGTGAGACCATACCTCCTGAACCCTACGTTGTTCAACCGGAAGTTGATCCAGATCTTGTCTCCTTTTTTCCAGAACATCTGCATCTCGAAGTCGAACTACCAGAAGTTGTTCCTGAATTGGTCATCCCACATTCTACTATAGCAATTGAGTCTCCCATATCACATAGTCAACCACCTGAAATATACTTGTGGCCCGATGGTTAAATATTTCCACCTGATTTAATTTCGATTAAAGAAATCCCACAAGACGAGACACCTTTAACTCCAAACCATTTGGGGAGGATCTTTACCTGTACGAGTCTTTTCCTCAATCACCATCCTCTGCTTTTGTTGATCCTATTCCTATTCAAATTCCTGTCGATTCAAAAGGGTATACATTTGGTCAAGTAACCATGCCTGAACCTACATCTTCGGTTGGACGATCTATTCCAATTGTGTCAGCACCTACTCTCGCTACATCGTCTATGTTTACAACTTCACCAGAGTCATATTTTCATGGTGGCCCTTTGGTCCCATCAGGTTATAAATATTTATCTGAAATTTTCTCTGGTGCATTTTCAAACCCATGGACTTCACCAATGTCATCGTCCGATATTCTAGCTAGTAAACCTATAGTGAGTACCGAATGGCTTGATTATTTATATACATCATCAGGGCAATATCAAGCTAGTCCTTTTGGGTCTATTCCATCCAGTACCATATTAACTGGACTCCCTGCATTTGGAGAGCAATATTTTCCGTCTTATTAACCTCCTCATGCTGGGGGGAAACCTTTGGTCACCCACTTTGACAGTGCTCTGTCATTTTTTGGTCAACCCAATGTCAAAATGAATGTTTTTCAATGGCAGCCCACTCTGCCTATCCAACCAAAAACAGTTGTACACTCGTATCAACCAGTTCAACTTGTTACACCCACATAATTTCCACTTGTTAATACATATTTACCCTGTTACAAAATCAAAATGTTATACAAAAACCATTTCAGGCGGGTCCTTCAACTCAATACCCTCAAGTATTGGGCCCACAGACCCCAAATATTTTGGTTAATTTACAACAACAACCTGTACCTGGAATTATTTATTCACAAGCTATTTTACCATATTTTGGGATGTCACAGCCACAACTAGGATATACTTATCCTCAACCGAATCCAAGTTATCTTAATTTGGGTTATAACATTGGTGGACAGACCCCTTGGCAGCCTTAGGCACAAATGCCTCAACCTTCATTTCAACAAGTATCATATCTAGGTTTTGGTCAACAAAATCCTCAAGCATTAAATTATCAAAACAACCCCTATCTGGGTGACCAGCAGCAGATTCCTTATGTTGGTGCTCAAAGGCCTGTTGCTCAAGCAATTCCATCATACCCTGGCTATGCTCAACCTGATCTTAATTGACAATTTCCCTTTGTTGCAACTTTAGAGTTACCAGATTTAAATTGGCTTACCAATGATCCAATTAACTATGATCCATGGTGGCCGGTGATACCTCAAAAATTACCCTCGGATATTCCTAAATTCAATGGAAACCCTGGTGAAGACCCATCGACTCATGTTATGACTTATCATTTATGGTGTTCATCAAACTCCCTGAAAGATGATTCTGTTCGGCTACGTCTTTTCCAGCGTACGCTCATTGGTCCGGTTGCAAAATGGTATATTGAGTTACCTAGAGCTTCTTTTGATAATTTCACTACCCTAGATACTGTCTTTTTGACTCACTTCCAGTTACCCATACGATATGAAATTGGAACAGAACTGTTGACCAATTTCAAACAGACTAATGATACTCACATTTCTGATCATATTCACGAGTGGCGTCATCATCGTAGAATGGTTAAGACATTTGTTCCTGATCAACTCCTTTCCGAGTGGTTCATTAAGTCCCTGTTACCATTTTTAACTGAGGACGTGGCTAAGGGTGGCGTCGTCACTGAAGAGTAGGTTATTTCTCGTGCCCAATATTTAGACTTGATTTATACTCAGTCTGGCACGCTCTATGAAAAAATTCCTAACACGCCACGATCTAATTTTACTATTCCTCCTCAATTAAAGGACTCTCATGCTGGAGATGGCTTGATTGGTACTGCAAGCACACATCATACTACTGCATTTGATCTTGCACATTCTTCCAAAATTAATGCCATGTCATTTGACAAAGGAAAAAGTGACAAGCAACCCAGAAGTAAGAAAAAGCGGAAATCTAAGAAAAATAAAACTTTTAACCCGCAGGAAAGATCATCTGATCAATTGTCTGCCCCTAGGAAACCTCGTTATCCATGCATAATCTGTAATGAGGAACACTTTGTTCGGGATTGTCCTCATCATGCCGAAGTCTTAAAAATCATTAATACTTCACATGTGTCAGCTATGTTGACAAATCTGTTTCCGAATCTAGACACAAATTTGGTTGCTACAGATCGAGCTTCTAGTTCCCAAGTACTTATGTTATCTGTCACAAAACCTTCAATAGATATTTTGGTGCCAACGCGTAATGAAGATTATGGTAGTTAGGCCACTGATCAACCTACTACCTCGACTACGAATCCATCTACAGAATCAGTACCGCCTACTGCTATTCTTGAATTGACAATTAAGCAACCAAAGGGAGTTGTTCATAAATCGACATATAATCCTCAAGCAAGAGCTACTTAAAAATATAATATAGTTGAATATTTGGCTCAATCCCCTTTAGCTATGTCTACTCTTGAGGTATTACAAAATTTTCCCTCCCAGAAATAGGCTTTATTGTCGGCTATTGGTGGAATTGATCCGACTGATTCTAATCTTGTCGTCTTTAATCATAAAGGCTATGTGCCGCAACTACCAGCATAATCAACATTCTCCATACAAGTAAATTTTCTCAATCACCTTTTTCATCGTACTATTATTGATGAGGGAGCATCTACCTACATTATGTCTCTTAAATGTTGGAAGTCACTTAGCTTGCTGTGTTCATCTCAATCATCAACAACGTTGAAGGCTTTTTATGGACGTACATATAAGCCTTGTGGTATTATCAATAACTTGCATGTTGAACTAGGGGGAAAAACAGTGACTGTTGATGTCGAGGTTGTTGACGGACCCCTTGACTACAATATTATACTTGGAAGGCCATGGGTATATGCTATGACTGCAATTGTTTCTACATATTTTAGAATGATCGCCTTTACATATAAAGGTGCCATCACAATCATTAATAAGCTATCCTTCTTCGCCTTTTCTTCGCAGGTAACTGGAAGTGTTCCGTTCATTCACACACCCCAACTAGCACTTCAGAACATTGGTGTAGGAATCTTAAAGGATTCCACTTTCATGGGAACTTTTGCATTACTGCCGCCTGCGACGTCGGCATAAAGTTTAAGTATAGAGACCTACTACATGATCTCTTCCACTCCATCTGGATTAAAGGAGAGTATGGGTGATTATGAAATTGTTACGTTGGATGAGTTTCTGTCGCCTAGCCCTATTGAGTTGGCATAGGAATCAATCTATCTGGCTTGGGTGACAAATCCGAAATCAACGTCGCCAGTTGTTTGGGTTGATTGTTCCTTAGATTTCGGTACTCCATCTCATCCTTTTTCCTCAACTTTCTTGATAGATGAGAATATTTTGGAAACCATGATGTCAGAAGGAGAACCATGGGAAGATTATCATCATCGTTCCCATCTTTCTGTTTATGAAGAAAATTATCCTAGTGAACTATATCACCCATCGATCAAACATTTCTTTTCGAATTATTTTCCTATTAATGTAATCGATTCTGAGTGAAATTTGTCAAATATTGAGGAAACCATTTCTATTGATATTTCGACCAAACCTGGCGTTGTAGAAAATATTCATCTCAGCGTATCTTGTTCTCCATTAGAGCTTGCAACATATCGCTCTCTCTTTTGTGAATTCTGTGATGTATTTTCTTGGTCTTATGAAGAAATGCCAGGCATAGATAGTAGTATCGTTGAACACACTATTAATATGTATCCTGATGTCAAACCAGTGTGTCAACGCCTTCGTCCTGTTCATCCAAAGAAGGCCGCTGCCATCAAAGAAGAATTTGAGAAACTTTTGCGTGCTGGTTTCATTTACCCTGTTCCACTAATTGAGTGGGTTTTCAACATCGTTCCTGTCATGAAAAAACAAGGAACCATTAGAGTGTGCGTCGATTATCAAGATGTCAATCTTGCTTGTCCAAAAGACAATTATCCTACTCCATTTATCGACCATATTATTGACGATTGTGTTGGATGTGAAATATTTTCGTTCATGGATGGACTTTATGGCTATAATCAAATCAATATCCACCCAGAGGATCAATATAAGACAACATTCATCTGTCCCTAGGGCACATTCGCTTATAGGAAAGTGGCAAGAAAAATAAGAGTTCTTGGGAAAAGATGTAAGCGAATTGAATCATCAATTATTGAATTAGATGCACACCAGAGCTGATAAGTCATCACGTGATTTGATGGATCCTATCCTAGCTTACCTTCGAATTTTGGTATATCACTGGGCAACTTATGTGGCATTGGTGGCCAGTACGGATAATAGAAAATCGGATCATTCGTAAGGCGCGTCAAATCAGGTAAATCCAAAGTTGCAATAAATGGTAACTGACGGTTAGGGTCACGAAAACCTTGAGGAGCCAAAGTAGTTCCGAGAGGAGGATACCCAGGATAACTGGGAATCGGAGTTGCATTAGGAATTATGTAACCTCCTGGGTAAACAGGATTAACCGGACCAAACTGGGGTTATTGAGGCTACTGATAAGTGTAGCCAGGGTATGGTTGATACTGATAATTTGTATTTTGTGAAACGGGACTGAATTGAGGCTGTCCCTGGTACGGTTGATACGTGAATTGTGGTTGACTTGTGACCACCGTACTTGTACCGACTTGTCCCGTAGGCATCTGGACCGAAGTCTGAACTAAAGGTCCTGACTGGGGTACAGAGACTTGAGGCATTTGCACGGATGCAGGGATAGAAGAACTCAGAGCTACATATACTCCAGAAATAGGTGTTGTAGGTTGAACAGATGTTGCAGTAGTTGCATCAGTTTGAGGTGGAGTCTGAGGTGTACTAGGCCCAGACTGCTGAATAGAACTAGGTGCAGGAGTTTGAATAGTAGACTGGACAGGTTGCTGGGTTGGACCAGAAACCAAAGGCTGTCCAGGTTGAGAAGGCAACTGCACATTAGGCTGCATAGGCTGTTGATATTGGGATGGATCCCACACCATATTCATTTCGGGGTATTTTCCCGTAGAAGGTTGAACGTAAGGACCATAGCCTGGTTGAACGTAGGGTTGATAAGTAAGTGGTAAATTTCTGGTTCCTTGACCAGATGATTGACCAGAAGGCTATTGGAAACCTTGAATTGGGTACTTACCTTGAGGTTGATAACCCTGAGGCGCGTACTGAAGCTGGGGTTGATAAGGACCCTGAGGAGCATATTGAGTTTGGGGTTGACCCTGGGGCATGTACTGTCCTGGAGGTTGATAACCTTGAGGTATGTATTGTCCTTGGGGTTGTCTCCCAAAATAATATGATTCCACAGTTTGTCCTGGGAAAAAGCTACCTTGAGGTTTCCCCCCAGGTGGTAACTGACTACTTGAAGGTTGCCCCCTAGGTGGTAATTGAGTACCCAAAGGTTGCCCCCCAGGCGGTAACTGATTTCCCTAAAATTGTCCTCCAGGCGGTAACTGACTACCTTGAGGTTGAGGATTGGGAATATTACCAGACATCATAAAGATTTGCTTTGCGTTCGACGTTTTAGTTTTAATTCCACTTAAACCAGATGATAATACATGTTCAATTGGTTGAGGATCTGCTCCATAGAAAGTACCAGACAAAGCTTGATATCCCGTAGGAACGGAAGGACCACCGTGTAAAAATTCTTCCGGTGTCTGGGAAAACATGGATGACTCTCCTGCCATAATAGATGATGGATAGTAACCTCTGGGTGTAGGATGAAATGGAATTCGAGGTGGAGAAAAAGCAAGATCCGGATTCTCTAAAAAAAATTTCAAAGATAGATACCAAGCGTCTGTTCGAAGAGGGCTGTAGAAAATAGATTCACACTCCCTAAGATTTAAAGACTGAGGGGATTCGAGAAGAGATATCTCTTTGTCTGGGTTAGTAAGTTCTTCAATAGAAATAAGGCCAGATGGAAGATCTTCAGTGATAATATATCTTACCTTAGGTGAACCAGGATCGCTAGAAGTTGGTGTAATAAATCCTGAGGATGTTTCCAAAACAGAAGGTTCAGTTTCAGGCTCAGAAATTTCAGGTTCGTCAGCAAGTTCACTGGAAGGAGAAATACTACCAATAACTTCCGAAACTGAAATTGGTTCAGAAATATGTTCTGTTATGGGTGTTTGATGATTAGGATGAACAACTATAGATGAAGTTCCAATTTCTGTTGATCTAATTCTATTGCTACTAGATGATATTAGAGCACATAGCCCTTCAAGCTGACCTGGTGTATATTCAGGGGGTTTCCCTTGAAGTATCCGGGATTGTCTCGGCAATTCCGCCACGATTAAATATTAACTAATCACACGCAAACAAATAAAATTTAAATAAAAATACCTAAAGTCTCTAAAGAAACAAACAGCTGAATCACACGCTTAAAAATCTAAGAGTTCAAACCACACACAAACAGTAAACTTCCCGTACTAAAAACACTAGTTGGTGATGAAATCCAACTTAGTAGAAATTTAATACAGAAAAGGTGGTTGGAACAGTTACCCCGACAACTTGCTTAATGAAACAGACTGGCACAAGTTTCTTCACAAAACCATCTCGTGTGAAGAGAATCCCCCAGAGAGTCCAAGTGAGTCTAGTCGACGTCTGCTCTAGGTACAGTGAGATCTTTCCTTCACCGTCACCTTAGGAAATAATCTTAAGTTTATGGACACTAAGGTTACCAACAATAACAAATACAACTGGGGGAACAGTCTACGATCCGATCCCACGCGCAAGGGCAGAGTAACAAAGCTCAATCCCATTGAAGGCTCCTCGACATAATCCGAGGTTTACCGACAAGTGACCCCAGGCTTCTCGACAATGGTTAATATGAGGTTTATCGTTTTTAATGCGCGCAAAATCTTCTATCTTCCCCAATGAAATAGAATTGATTGTCTCAAAGGTTAAGACATGATCTCGTGATTGACTTCTTTAAGAGAAGCTTCCCAGATTGTACCAATTAAAATTGGATTTATTTCCTACTGCAAGATTTATCTACTTGTTTGTTTTTACTATCTTGCAGATTTAATTACTCCCTACTCCAAGATACTAGCCTAAGCTATGTTGGTGATAAGAACCCCAGAAATAAAAAGATTGCTAGATGAATTTTAATTAAGCGCTACTTTTATGAGATGTTTATTAAGTCAATAGGTATGGAAATGAAACTTTGATGGTGTGAAGACTCGACTTCCAAAAACACTAAAAATGCACCTAAAAATGATAATCAATTCGTTTTCTTTCAATGAAATTCTAGCTAAAGAAAGAGTTCGAGAATGCAGTTCTTTTAAGAAACACTTCTTTCTTCAAACATAAAGAATAACCAAAAGAAAATATTTTTGTCTCTTAAAAAATAACTCAAAATGAGACAGATTATCAAAGCTCACAATAAAATCCTTTCACTTTCAAAAACTTGAAACTAGAAAAACAATTTTCCTTCAAAATAAATCTACAAATTTTTCAAAAGCACTCAAAACTATAAAACTAATTTCGAGATCTACAAACTTTAAAAATCTAATTGAATAAAAGCTTTAATATTTTTGAAGAATGTTTTACTTAGTTGTTCAACAAACTAAGGATCTATTTGTCCAGAATAAAAAACAGATCAAAAACACTCAGATATGTTTTTTATAAAAAATGAAATTCAAAAACCTATAACAAAGTTTTTTTCGAAGATTTGCAAAGAAACAAGCAGATATATTTCTCAATAAAGGACAGATTTCACAATCAAGTCAGATTCAGCAAAAAGGCAAAAATACCAATGTAATTTGAGGTACTTCAAACTGCCAATGCTTCGAATCACTACAAAGACCAAGCGAAAATCAATCCAAAACGCAAAACTTTTAGAAAATCATCAAAAAACCAATACTGCTGGAATTCATTCACAAAAAGATTTTGACAGAAACAATCATCAATCTGGGCAGAAACCGAAAACTCTAAATCAAAATAAAGATAAACTAAAGAAATAAATCTGGAGTTTTTCAAAATTTTAATAGGGTCCGCAGGCTTCCAGAAGTAACAAGTGCGGTCCCGCACTTTTTACTTAAGGAAAGTGCGAAACTGCCCGCACTGTGCAAAAAAGACAAAGTGAGGTCCCCAGAAAAACTAAAGAAAAACATAAAAGATTTCAAAATTTTCAAAAACAAAGAAAACCTAAGCTACCTAGGCAGATATCTATCAATAAAAAACCAGGAAAAAACTTTTCCTCAAATCAAAATAAAAGAGAACAAAAAAAAACAAGTTTCTTTCCCAGCGGAGTCGCCAATTTGTTGTACGGATTAATCAATCTTGCGGACAAGAACAATCTCCCTAGTACTAAAAGTATCTAGCAACAAACAGCCAAATAGACTAATCTTTCTCTAAGCATATATGATTCACAAGAAGCTCTATAGAGGTTTAAAAGACTTACCGTATGTCCAGCGTTTGTTTGAAGTCATTGTTGTCCCTCGTGCACTTGAAGGAGTTATCTTCGTAAACCTGCAGTCACAAACAAGCAAAATATTAAATAGCACCTATATATAAATCATCATAAATCATGCTTATCATAGTGATCAAGGAATCTATGAAATAAACGATTAACTAACAGCTTATTGAGAAAAATGAATATATTTGTATTAATTTCAAAGAAGGAAAACCTTACAAACTTAGCCTTGATGTTGAACAGGCCTTCCCGGGGTCCGAAGCAGGAGTCGCCTCTACTTTGATAAGCTCTGCACTACTCCAACCAAGACAAATAGAGGTATGTGATCTCTCCTCACAAAAATCTTAGTTAAATGAGTCTGAATCCCAACAACACTTAACCTCAAATATTTCTAAAGCTTGAACTCCCTTTGAGGCTACCCAATGCCTCTTTTTATAGTAGAAAAGAGGAGGTTTTCAGTTCCAACTATGAAGGGATAGAATCCTCCTTCAAAGGGATAAGCTCCTCACATCAAGGGGTTAGCTCCATAAGGTAAGGGATACATGAACCTCATAAGAGCGGTTCTGCCACCGCAAGATATTTTCTAGAAGCTTCTAGAATTTACTAAAAATGAGCTTTTTTGAGTTTACTTGCGTCTTTTTAATATTTACAGGGGTCCGCACCCATAACACATAGAAAGTGCGTTCAGGTACACAGAAGACATGAACATTAGGTACGGGACCGCAGGCAAGATATAGAGAAAGTCTGACACCAAAGTTAAGGAGATTTTTAGGAACTTTTCTCTGATTTTCAAGGCTTGACATGAGGAACTGATATGTTAGACTTGCAAAGGAGGAAGTATGAGTGATAATGAGCTCATACACATAGCAGAATGTCAGGATGACAATTTTCAGTGTAACAGTTTCCAACATTGTTCCTGTCATGAAAAAACAAGGAACCATTAGAGTGTGCGTCGATTATCGGGTTGTCAATCTTGCTTGTCCAAAAGACAACTATCCTACTCCCTTTATCGACCATATTATTAACGATTGTGCTGGATGTGAAATATTTTCATTCATGGATGGATTTTCTAGCTATAATCAAATCAATATCCACCCAGAGGATCAATATAAGACAACATTCATCTGTCCCTGGGGCACATTCGCTTATAGGAAACTACCGTTTGGTTTAAATAAAATTGGGGAAAATTTTCAGAGAGCAATGGATTATGCTTTCAATGACATCAAGCACATTGTTCAACCCTATCTAGATGATTTACCCGCACATTCACGAAATCAGACTGATCACCCAATGCATTTGAGAGTATTTTTCTTACGCTGCCGACACTACAAAATACACCTCAATCCACATAAATGTGTGTTTTGTGTTGGTTCTGGTCGTTTTATTTGATTCGTCGTCTCAAAAGAAGGAATTCGAATCAACCCATTGAAGGTCTAGGTCATTCTTGATTTTCCTGTGCCATCAAATTTACTTCAGATACAAAAACTTCAAGGAAATGTTAACTTCCTAAGGAGGTTCATACCCAACTACGCCGAAATGGCTAAAGGATTTACTCGACTATTGAAAAATGGGGTTTCCTTCCATTGGGACCAAGTTGCACAAGCTTCTTTTGATGCTGTTAAGGATACTCTTGTCCAGACGTCATTAATGTATCCCCCAAATTATCAGAACAATTTTTCCTATATATCGCCGCGACTGATACAACCATTGCTATGGTATTGGTCCAAGTATAAAATGGGATAGAACATCCAATGTATTATTTGAGTCGTAATCTCAATGATACGAAAGCTAAGTATTCATACGTAGAAAAGCTTGCCTTGGCAGTTGTTCAAGCTGTCCAAATATTTTGCCACTATATCCTATTCCGAAAGACCATTATTGTTTCAGATTGCAACCCCATGAATTATATCTTATCACGTCAATTTCTAGGGGGGGAATATTCAAAATGGATTGTCATTTTACAGGAATTTGATTTGGAATTCATCAAATACAAGTCAAAGAAGTCTTTAGTTTTGGCTGAGCTTCTTTGTGACCTTCCCTCTGATAGTACTGTTGCTACGTCGAAACCATCAATTCATGACGAGTCTCTATTTCTAATCGGATCATTTGATCCTTGGTATGGAGATTTCACCATTTATCTCCAAACTCAAACTTTTCAGCCTGATACCTCTTGCTTTAAACAATGACGTATTCGATACCAAGCCAAAGATTATCTGATCATCGACGATACACTTTATCGTCATGGTGTCAATACTATTTTAAGAAGGTCCCTCACTCATGAGGAGGTTGAAAAGGTTTTAAATGATTGTCATGTTGGGGCTTATGGTGGACACTTGTCTGGATACGCTACCGCGTAGTAGATACTCTGCGCTGGTTACTTTTGGCCTACCATATTTCACGACTGCATTCTCGCAGTCAAAAGTTGTCATGCATGCCATATATTTGATTGTAAAATCTGCAAACCGCCAGTGCCAATGCATCCTATTGTCTCTGTGGGACCATTTTCGAAATGGGGCATTGACTTCATGACCTATAACCCTCGTTCATCTGGGAAGCATGGTTATATTATTGTCACAGTAGACTACTTTATCAAATGGGCCGAAGCGATGCCTACATTCAACAACACAGGACAAAAATCTGCATTGTTTTTCTCTAATCATGTTATTGCATTGTTTGGGGTCCCACAGGCTATAGTTACAGATCATGGGAAGCATTTTCGCAACCACATGATGGCTGAATTGACTGCCAAGTTAGGATTGTCACATGATAATTCTACTCATTATCCACAATCAAATGGACAAGTTGAGGCTATCAACAAGATTCTTAAACGTATGCTTCAATGAATGATAGGAGTTCGTAAAATAAATTGGCATTTGATCTTGTACTCGGCCTTGTGGGCGTACCGAACCTCGGTGAGAAACGTAATTGGATTTGCTCCTTTTCAATTGGTGTATGGTTTGGAAGCTATCTTGCATATCCAATGTGAAATACCATTGTTAAAATTCGCAATCGACTTGTTACTTGACACCTCAGAAAAAGAAGCGTGTCTTTTTAACCTCATCCATCTAGATGAAACGCGTCATGAAGCCTAATTGGCCAACGAAGCGCATAAGAGATGTATAAAGGCGCAATACGACAAAAATGTCTAGCCTCGCATTTTCTCAAAGGGCGACTTGGTCCTTATTTATGATCAAGAAGCTGATGTAATAGGTACAAGGAAATTTGAGCCATTATGGCATGGCCCCTATATTGTCAAAAGAGTTCTTGCTAAGGGTGCCTATGAGTTGGTGGATTATGATCGAATTTCGTTGGTGCAGCCCAGAAATGGGTTGTATCTGAAACGTTACTATGCTTAATCATGAGTGTAGTAATGTTTTGTATTATATTGTATATATATGCTATTGATTTGCATTCACTATCTTAGTTTTTCCTTTAGAGTTTTCTTAACCTTAGTAATCCACTTTACATTTAATCGCAGATGTCTGAATCATTGGAACCATTTGTTGGATATGCTGATGGTGCTAGTCGTAGTACGCAGAATCTATCTTCTACAGTGTGGGCCATTTTCGATCTGAACGACGAGTTAGTAAGTTTTCAAGGGATTTGTATCGGTAGTTTGACAAACAATATCGCTGAGTATAACGTGTTGATTGAACTTCTCTCTGATACCATTTCATTTGGTATTAACCACATTATCATAAGGTTAGACTCACAACTTGTGGTATTACAAACTACTAGTGTTTATATTGTTAGAAATCCAACACTGCATCGTTTGTTCCTAAGAGTTCGACTTTTGGAAAGCCACTTTGATTTTATTCGATATTAACACATTTCCATAAATTTGAACACATTGACTGATTCTTTGGCTAATCAAGTTTTAGACAGTAATTTGCAACACATGTAAATAAAACATTCACATCATTGAATAGGATTGCACAATAAACATAGGAAAAAACTGAAATCAAATAGATAGATAGTTATAGGTTTTTACAAAAAATTGTGCCCAAGACATGAAGGTCATCTGACCTCAAAATGTATGCAACATGTCAAAAGTAAACTAGTGGTGCTCATGGTAACATGCTATAGATCTAGATATCCTACGTAGTAACCACATCCAATGGTTAGAAACACCTATAGTGTGGCGCTACAGTCGCATGGGTAATTCTTCGATCCGACAATCTGGAATCCCGAAGGTCAACCCATCTTTGTGTTGCCGAATCTCAGACAGAGTCTCAACCATATCTAGATCTTGAAGGACTGTTATCCCGACAACCCTCTCTGCTGGCTCATCTGCTACATGCTCTGGTTCCTCCACCGGTTGAACTCGACCAACATCTGCATTACATCAAAAATTTAGTTTAGTCTTGGGAAAACATAAAAAATACAAAAACATTGTATAAACCTTAGAAAAATAAAAAACATGGTCAAAACATTCTTACCTATTTCACCCCACTGAGCGCCTTCTGGTAAAGATAAATCTGGATCTCCTCGAAAATCAACACCTGCGTATGCATACTCATCGATGGCGACAACCTGTCGCCTGAACCAAGCGAAGAACGCAGTCGAGAACACAATGGATGATTGGCTTGAATGCCTACCCATTAGTTCTACCCATATCTGCATCCTCGGATCTCTAGGATTAGACACACCCAGTGTCACATGCTGTGTTTGCATCAGTGGAATCCGATCTAAGGCAAATGAAATGAGGAACGAACCATAACTGAAGTTTTTCTTCCTTCCTCCCTTTGCCTTGTTCAGTTGTTCTTTTATCTGAGAAAGTACAGCTTTAGACCAGTTGAAGACTGTTGGCTCCATGCACTCTAGTGCATCTACATATACGATCTATTCGCTACATGTAGTGTAACGGTGCCAACAAGTTTTGCGATCATGAAAAGAATGGTTCTCAAAGGAAAATCTCGAACATCCCGGATGTTTATCTTACCATATTTTCTTGGCTCTGCCCCTAGATAGCAATGCTGAAAAACATAATCTCTCATAGTCTCTCCTCCAAGAGCAGACCCTGAGAGAGAAATAAGAAAGCCTCTCCTTGACAAACCTGTGAGAAAATATTCATCCTCTATTGTTATAGGAACAACTTTGTTCTTAATTTGAAATGCCTCGATAGCTGGATCCCATGCTCGAACTAGGAACTCCAAGAGTTCTATTTGTTGCCTCATCCCTGACAAGCGGAAGTAATTTAACAAGCCACAATATCTTAAGGCTCTTACTGTACCTGGATCATTTAGGGAAATCATATCTTGTTCTTCATGCTCTCTTTCCCTTCATGTAATCGTCACTATATTCCGATGAAATCCTGAAATATAACCATAAGACTCATTAGACTCCCTTCAATGAAAAAAATTAGACAATTTTTGGGCATAGTGCAAGACTAAAAAATGAAGATTGCACCCAACACAGTCTTGAACAAGGGACAGTGCGCTGCATATGCAGCTAGACTTTAGTCTAGATGCTCCACAATGCACTTTTCAATGCTCAAGGTTGCGTTGCCCTCTTTGAAAGCAGAATTTACCCTAAGGGGCTCAAAAACCTAAAAATTTGCAGTGAAAGGAAATGAAATGATTACTGAAGGAAAGAGAGGGTTCATGGCACTAACCTGGATCAAACAACAATTAAAATTGTCCACAGAATCGATCACAATCAGCAACTGAAGTTCAGGGGAAAAAACAGGTTCAGAGCTCCAAAATGAAAATGGTAACTATTGAATGGTAAAAATGAATAGTAAAAATCTTTTTAATAGTCATTTAATTATTTGCAAACCATATTTATTGATGTGACTATGGTTTTATTATATTTTTCATCATGAAACAGGTATTTTTAATCCATTTGATTTTGTTTTGAATAGGTTTTACAATTGATGAACAGATTAGTCGTGCCGATTTATTTCAAGAATGATTTGACCACAAAGCATACTTTTATCCTTATTTTTCGAGCTTTGTTAAAAATGAAAAAGGACTTGAAGCGCACTTTTATCTCTTTTTCAAGCTTTGATAACAACGAAAAAGGAACCCTTGGAGTCTTCTTTCAACTCTTTTCAGACTCTTATAATGTGAAAAGATTGTCGAGCACTTGTCTTTTCGAGCTCGTAAAAGTATATGAATTGATATCTATTCAGTATAAGTTTAACCCTTTTTCGGATTGAGATAGATTATTTACGAAAAAGGAATACCATGGTCAAACATGACTAAAGAGGTTCTCTCAGATATTATTTTACACTTTTTCGGGTCTGAGCGACAACTTTATGAAAAAAGTACTTATGGAGTTTTCTTTCGTCCTCTTTTTAAAACTCTATAAATATGAAAAAGGACCGGGTTGTCACTGTCGTTAGGCTCGTTAAAACATAAAATAGCGACGGACTTGTCTATCATGGCACGAATCGAGTTTCATTCATCACTAGACTCGTTAAATTATTAAATAGTGATACATTATTCGCCCGAAGGGTTGAATTATAGATCAAGAATATGTTATCCTCCTCAATCTTGTTAAAAAATAAAGAGGTACTGGTTGACAAATGACTGGGGAAAATTTGGGAAAGTGAACAAAACTTTTTACGGTAGCAGGTCGCTCTTGAACATGACACTTCACTCCATCACCGTGATTTTTTGGGTTGTGAAATATTCTTGATGGTTCATTCATACTTATGGTTAATCATACCTTCACTTAGGTTTTGGGTCAATGCTACCAACTCATCTCAGTGTCGCCGATATGTTCAAGAAAAGTCATCCAATGAATACTCATCCTTCTCCAATACTCATAAACCTTCATTCTCATGACAGTCATCCATGAACATTGCTATATCAAGTCATACCTTTGTCTCTGAAATCAGTAACTCTCGTTTCTCAATAAAGTGACTTCCTGTCGACGAAAAATCATTATCCAAGAAGTTCACTTAGAAACATCATATTCCAGTACCATGAGGCTTGTTACAACATCGACAAGACCCTCGCTTCTGGACTTTTGACCGAAATATTTTGTTTGTTGTTCGACATCAAATCATCTATTCACGCCTTACGAAATGTACTGCAATACCTTGAGGGCCATTTACATCAATGGTGGTTCTCTCGCATTTTTTAACAACTCACATCATTGGCTGGTAATCAAATGATGTCTTACCATGTTCAACTACAAATCATATATTTGCATGGCTAGACTTGTATTCGAATGATCGAGTGAACGAGATAAGAATACCCTGGATCTATTTTCAGCCATTCGGGTTGCGATTTCAGGATTGTTGTACACATCATCCATAAGGTGACCTTACATACATATCGTCATTCGAACATGGGCCTATATCTGTAGGCATGTCTGTATTGGGCAACATTCCAATGTAGACGACTTTCTGAACTATGTACATGTTATTAGATAGTTTATGTGCTGAGCATGGGAATGCCTTCCCTCAACAATTCATGATCAAGAGGATATATCATGATGTAATGTATTGTAAGATTGATGCAGGTAGCCACTCCGCTTCATCTCCAGCCCATCACAATGTAAAACATCTCATTCAAAATATTGTTATTATTATTCTGACTTCATGCTTTAGGGGGCAATTGTGATAGGTAAATTTGGGCACCATTCCCAATGACCTGGTTAATTGGACATCATCCCCAGAACCAATGAACAGGGTCTATCATCCCCTATCATTTCAGTTGCTACATGCCCTAAGTCAAAGAACAAGAACAATCATCCATGACTTCCATTGCAAGGTTTCCAAGATTTGAAGTACATGATAAATCACCTATGAGCTCACCAACGCAGTCTCTAAAGGGGCTAAGTGCTTTGTATATGTAGGTAACCCCACTCAAGGGTGCTTTGCAAAGCACTTCCCGACACTCAAGGGTGCATTGGTCAAATTGGGAGCGAAATTCTCATTGTTTCGAAATCTCCACTTGGCCAGTGCCTTCTAAAAGAGTGCATATGTGTCAAAATTCGAATCCATGTGTCCATTTGACATCTCTGAGATTGGGAACATGTCTTACCTATTATTAGAAAGTCATTGATTGTAAAACTACCTTCAGTTCATCTATAAATTGAGCACAGATCCTAGTGCTTGAGAAGGAAGAAATTGAGTAGAGAAATGCTGGTGGAATTTCAACTGAGGAGTTGATTTGAATGACATCGTGTTGGAGAGATGTGCATTGTGATGAGGCTGGGATGCTGCTGAAGATGTTGACATCAAATCAATCACTGGGTTGTAACCTCCCCTTCTATCCATCAATAAATATTGCTGCTTACTTTCCCACATATGTATCTGTATAAGCTTTTGTCTTTCATATTATGAATTCTTATCTGATGTATATGTTTCATGTTTAATTGATTTAATTGAATAACTTGAATATGCATTTGTATATTGCTATCTCTTTTTTTTTTAGTGTTCATTCTTGCAGGAAATATTTTTGCGATCTAGCTTGGATTTGAAGCTACAACAAGAGCGACAGAAGGAGATTTGGAAGTGCTTGGACTCCAAGTAAGTTTATTGATCTATTATGTGTGTCTATTTACTGTTAGGAAAAGTAGTTGCAAGGTCTTTAACCTGTTGTTCTAAATGAACACCACATTTAGGGAAGAATGTTTTATCCGTAATCCATAATTCCGCATAACACTTGTGGTGTATATGGTTGTTGCATATGCATGGTGTTGGTCATGGTTGTAGTGATGTCGATGTATGAAAGTTGATGGTGTTGTTGCGAAATGTGTCGTCATGAGTGCGTGATTGGTTATGCGTTGTTATGCATGTTATTACTTACACGTTGTCAGTGTACATTGATATGGTCATTGTTGTCATGCATGAGGTCATGGTATGTGTAGTTGATATGGACATGCATTGATGACTGGACTCTAGCTAGAATGATGTTTATGTGTTAATACACATATTTGTTATATGTATATATGTTGTTATGATTATGTCTATACATGTATTACGCTGATTTTTTGGTCTTGCTAATGAGATATCCTCCCTAAATTATGCTAAGGTATGTTGGTCTATTGTGATTTGGTTTAGCTGACATAGTATGCCTTGTAGGAAAGAGATCAAAGCTGACTAGCTAGATGGTAGACTACAAATATTCTCCCTATGAATCAGATGAGCATCATGGTGTTGGGAACTCTTTTGATTTAGCAGACACATTGAGAAGCTTGAAGGAAGAAATAAAAAGTCGTAAAACGTACAATGACAAACTCATGCAGACAAAAGAAAAACAAATAGAGGTCAATGCAGTAATCTTTAAGAGTTTGTTAGAATTACAACGACAGGGGCCACTTCGGACCAACCATGGGCAGGAGGATAGAAATAATGGGGCATATGGCAGTAGATATCATTGTGGGCATAGATCAGATAGATATGGCAGATTGTTGGATACTCTGGATAGGAGAGGTGATGTACACAGGTACTATTCTAGTTATGGTTCTGACAGGCGTTATGATCATCATTGTTATCATCCTTACAGGAGGAGTGACAAGGGAAACTTTCCAGATGAGTTCAAGAAAGCAAAACCACCTATTTTTTATGGATATTTGAAGAAGCCGTAAGATGCAAAGACTTGGATACTTGGGATGAAGAAGTTCTTTGAGTTGCATAATTACACAGATAATATGAAGGAAAGAGTTTGTCTTCAGCCTGAGAGGTAAAGAAGATATCTAGTGGGAGGGTGAAGTAGGTTAGAGACATCAGGACAGATGATTTGAGTTGGCGTGAGTTCAAGAGGCTTTTCAGGAAGAAGTACTTGTTAGAAAGGTACTACGACGATAAGGCCAAAGAATTCTATGAGCTAAAGATAGGATCAATGACAGATGAAGAGTACATGACTAAGTTCCTAAAGCTATTGAGGTATGTACCGTATCTTAAGGATGAAAAGGATACGGTTCAAAGATTTGTTAGTGGTTTGCCATTAACATTTAGATATCGGATTGAGTATGATGAGCCTCAGTCACTTGAGGAAGTTATTGGGAAAGTGAAGCATAATAATGAATCTTAGCAAGGATGGAAAGGGAAAGATAAAGGTAAAGGTAAATGGTAGCCAAAAAGAACAAGGCCTCAGAATGTAGAAGAGAAAAGAAAATGTGGCACCACAAAAGAAGTTGAATGCAACTAGACAGGGACAGGGGTCACAACGACAACATAGAGGTGATGGTACTGGGTGGTTGGAGTGTTAGACATGCGGTAAGGAACATCTCAAGGGAGATTGTCTGCATAATCAGGGTGGTAGGCCTCATATATATAGTGCATAGGAGGCACAAATTGTTGGGGATGTTTGTTAGAGTGTTCCTCGTATCTGTGCAACACTGGATAATAGGTAGGAATACCATCAGATATATATAATTGAAATGGACAGTAAGTTTTGTGATCAAGTTGTTTCTATTTTGATTGACCGTGGATCTAATTATAGTTATGTTAGTCTTGACTTGGTGGATAAGTGTGGTTTGAATAAAGAAGTGCATGGACAGTCTTGGTTAGTGTTGTTGGCTATAGGTACAAAGAAAAAAGTTCATTATTGGGTAAGAGATTGTGCATTTGAGTTGAATGGCATGCCTACAACAATGCATCTGCATGCATTGCCGTTGGGATCATACAATATACTTTTGGGTATGGATTGGTTATATCTTCATAGGACCAAGGTGGATTGTTATGACAAAACCATTGAGTGCTTGGATGACAATGGGGATCAGAGAATCTTACAAGGTAAGAGGAAAGCAACATCAGTTAGGATGGTGACAACAATTCAGAAGCACAATCACAGAAAAGGGTGTGTGTTATTTACAGTGCATATTTCTAGCGACAAAGGTAAGGAAGCTGAGGATGCAGATGTTTTGAGAAGGTACCTAGTTCTACAACAGTTTCAAGATGTGTTTCCTGCAAATATTTCAGAGTTTCCACCTCACAAGGAAGTATATTTTTCTATTGAGTTGGTACCAGGGGTAGTACCAACATCAAAAGAACCATACAGGATGAGCACTCCAGAGTTGGTAGAGTTGAAGTTTCAGTTAAAGGAAATGCTTGACAAGGGATGCATTAGGCCAAGTAAATCACCTTGGGGCGCACCGATATTGTTTGTGAAGAAGAAGGGTGGTATTCTCAGAATGTTTATTGACTACGAGCAATTGAACAAGGTGACCATCAAGAACAAGTATCCATCACCGAGAGTTGATGACTTATTTGATCAACTAAAGGGAGAAACAATGTTCTCGAAGATTGATATGAGATCCAGATATCATCAGGTACGCATTAAGGATGAGCACATTTACAAGACAAATTTCCAGACCATGTATGGGAATTATGAGTTAGTTGTAGTTCCATTTGGTTTGACTACTACTCCAGCTACCTTTATGTGCTTGATGAATAGTGTGTTGCATCCTTATCTGGACAAATTTTTTATTGTATTAATTGATGATAGATTGGTATATTCTAAAAATGAAGAAGAGCATGCCAAACATTTAGCAACAGTGTTGATATTGCTAAGAGAGCATCAGTTGTATGCTAAGCTTAGCAAGTGCAGTTTCTTTCAGATAGAGTTACATTACTTGGGACATGTTTCCAAGGAAGGCATAACAGTGGACCTAGAAAAGATAAGAGTTATCATGGAATGGGCAGCTCCTAGAAATATGGATGAGGTGAGGTCCTTCACGAGGTTGGAAGGTTATTATAGGAGGTTCATTAGGAACTTCTCACAGATTTCGTATCCTATTACATCATTGCAAAGGAAAGTTAAGAAGTTTGAATGAAAAGAGGAACGTGCGACCAATTTTGAGCAGTTGAAGTAGTTGTTGACACATGCTCCAATGTTAAAGATCGTAGATCCGAACAAAGAGTTCGTGGTATGTACAAATTCTTATAAAAGAGGACTTGGTGGAGTCCTTATGTAGGAAGGACGGGTAGTAATAAGGAAGGACGGGTAGTATTCTATGAATCACGGAAACTAAATGAACATGAGAAAAAATATTTGACACATGATCTTGAGTTGACAATGATCATTCATGCATTGAAGATGTGGAGGCACTATCTTCTTGACAACAGGTTTGTACTGATGAGTGATCACAGTGGGTTGAGATACTTGTTTGACCAACCAAATTTGAATGCAAGTGAAGCTATATGGTTCGCCACGATCAATGGGTTTGACTTCAAGATCAGGTACATCAAGGGAAAACATAATAGGGTTGCAGATTCTATTAGCATGTAGATTCAGGTGAATCATATAGTAGCTATGAGTTCCTATGGGACGGACTTACGAGATCAGATCTTACAGGCAGGTCAATAGGATGGCATGTATAGAAATATTATGCACAAGTTAAAACAGGATACAAGTACAAGTATAGTTAGTGGTACAAGTGCAGGTGTAGGTGCATAGGATGTGGATTATTGTCCTACAACAGATGGATTGGCCAGATTTAGAGATAGGATATATGTGCCAGACAACAATGAGCTCAAGAAGGTGATCTTGAGGGAGCTTCATGCAAAACTATATTCCGGTCACCCAGGCTATCAAAAGACTTTGACTACAGTTAAGAAGTTTTATTATTGGACGAATCTAAAGAAAGATGTGGCAGAGTTTGTGGCTAGATGTTTGGATTGTCAGTAGGCAACAACAAAGTGTAGGAATCCAGGTGGATTGCTATGGCTGATTGTGATTCTAGAGTGGAAATGGGAGGTCATTTCTGTTGATCAACGGTTGTCATTGATGTCAACCCAAGCAGCACCAGGGGCTACCCCAATATTGAATGGGAATTTTGACCTACCAAATTACTATATTTTGGGTCAAGAATGCTTTTGATGGTTTCTACTTGTAGAGATGTTTCTGTTGATATATGGCACGACACGTAATTCTTCACGGTTTGAGAGATATTCATGTTTGAAGTTTGTAACCCCAGTTAGTGGGCTAAAACCCCATGGGGTTGTGGCATGGGTCATTGAAAAGTCAATAATTAATAATTTTTAAGCTCCTACAATCCCTCCCACGTTCACTTGTTGAAGCCTGGTGCTGGGTAAAACCCACAGTCCCTGTTTACTCAAAATTTTAATCGCAATCTGTGTGTAAAATGCATCCAAAATTCATTGCCCAACTAATCCCCAATCTGGGCAATCTCACAACATTATTTTATTCTGAGCTGGAAATTTAAGCAAATAAATCTGAGAGCTTTAATATCTCAAATCTCTGAGATTTGAGATATTAATTTCAAGTTTCTCTTGCATATAAAATCCCTGCACGCCCCTTTATACTCAATCCAATTTCCAATTGGCGATTTCAATACTCTATTTCCTGGCAAATTAAATGTACCTTTGTGGAAACTCCTCTTCAATACTTGGGGTTTAGTCCTTCTAACAAAATCTACTCACCAACTTGGAATCGACATATCATCCTTGTACTTACACGCCCAAATACAATGGTCAACAAGCTCTCATTTAACCGTAAACTACTCGGACCCATAATTCATACGTTCAAACTAATATATATACCACTTAAGAATTAATCCCAACGAACCAAACAATCTTTTAATTGTTCGGGTCTATGCCTTATCATCATACATTTGTATTGGCTCCACGGCAGAGTATTTTATTAACCAAATTCGACCCTGACTTTATATCGAGCCCAACAAACATATAACGTTCTTTTCATATTAAACCAAAGACCAATAGACCTTAGATCCACCAGTCCCACAATTTATGTAAACGTACCTCGGTTAACCATCGAACGGATCCAACGATCCATATAACGTCGCGCTCCAAGCGTTGATCGAACGAACACTATGTATTTTCGCGTTTTTTTCCCGTTCGAGCATTAACGCTCAAAAGTTATGCGATGAAAGTCGTTTTTGGAAACCGCCTACAGCCACGTGTCAGACGAAGACATAGATCGCGTTTTTTTTGGACGGTTTCTCTTACCACCTTTCAATAATGCAATACTACTGGTTTTCCTTCCGAATACTGCCTTTAATTTTCATTCAAATCAGAGTTTCATTTCCTTTTGGCTCAGGGTTCCGCTAAATTTTCAATGTTGGGTTTTATTATCACGCCCCTTCATATGCTAACTCTTTGATCACAGTTTTGCTTCAGTTCTTCAACGCTACCACTTCTTTTTCCAATTCTTCAACTGTGTCACGACCCTTCAGTTCACACTTGTGCACTTCATGAGTTACATACGGCCTTTGGATATAAATCATCAATTATAATATACCCTTCATATACACATCACAGCAGAACGTTCTCCTCGCTTCGTTTCTCTTAGAGTAAATGTAAAATTTAAGGTCGTAGCTATTCAAGAGCATTGATACTGGCCATGTCTAATGACCGGTCAAAACGACCCACACAGGGTTGGGTTCACAGTACCCAACCTCGGCATTTCATAATTTCATCAATGCGTGCAGGACCATCATTTACAACATATCCTGTATACAGGCATTCAACAGAAATACTCTTCTTCATACAGTAGGCACATAATTCAACCAGTTGTCTTTTACCCTCAACACAGGGTTTAACGCACATTATTCATACACTCTCATCATTAAATAGACAGGCAGTTGTTAAGGAAAATTGCAGAATCTTACACACTCATGGAGATTCAAGGCATTTTCACTCGGGAATTAAATCAACAAATTCTCATAAGCCCTGAGTCATGAACTCATACTTCCGCAGAGAATTCAAACAACCTACATACACCTAATCCAATCACAGGTTTTCACATTGCCACAGAAATTCAATTGTCAAGAACCCCTATACATATATATACACAGAGAATTTAATTCGATCAATGCACAGATAACACTGAAACAATTTCTTTCTTCATACAGTGAATTTACTTACAGGACTTTCTGATTCTGGCCAGATCTTCAGTCCAATGGCCCTCTTACTACACTCTACTCTGCCTCCCTAACTCTACATCTCTATGCAGTCCTATGCAGGTCTCCTTGCAGGACTATCTTTATAATGCCCTTGAGGCTTAATTTTATACCAAACTACAATAAATCGATTCATATTTCTCAATGGCTCACAAAACTCTTCAAATTCCTACAGTCTAAAATTAGACTAAGTCCTAAACTGAAACTGGCTATCCCTTCATGTGCCCACTAATCATTCGGGCAGTTACATTTTCTCTAGATTTAACTAAAAATTACTCAAATGAAATTAATCACACAGGAAATTAAAACAAGAGACCCCCCCATGTTTATTTATATACAAAATATTGTCTTGGGCCTAATGCCCCTGCATCAGACTCCCCAGGTTAAAATGGTTCATGATCTCCTGATCATGTGCTTTCATCTTGGTTTGCCTGGATCCCACACCTTGTTCTGCAACTGGTCATCCGTTGCAGTGTTCTCCTTTTGTATTCTTCCTGGCTTCCATACTTTGTGCTGCAGCCTTCCACTGGCTGCGCTCTTACATCCTCTTTTTGTTTTGCTGCTACTTCTTTGGTTCCTTACTGCTGTCTTTTTTTGAGGCATATTCTACATCAGTTTTCTTATAAATTCCATTTATCTGTCTAATATTTCTTCTAACCATTGGATATTTTTCCTCCTTAATTGCTGAACTTCAGCTATGTCTGTAGCCCTTCTTACTACCACCCAATCATCCATACCCTCTTTTCTTCTGCTACAAAAAAACTCTTTCTGCTTGTCATCTAGGACAATTTCTTCACTCTCTGTTTTCAGCAAATCTTCATACTAGTATTTAAATTGCCAGTCATCATCCTCATCTCTTCTATTCTTCTGGACTAAACATGCCTTAGTCCTTCCACCAGTGCCTGCAGCCATGAAACAATATCAAAGTTATGAAATCTTTGGGTTTCTTTCTCCTCTCCTAGCAACACTTCAACTTGTTGCTTCAACATTTTCTCCAGCAACACTCCAAGCTATTGTTTAGGCATTCCACTCTCTTTTCTGAATGTTTTCTGCAAACATTTTAGCCATCTCCTTTGTCCAAACAAATCATCAATATGTTGCAACTCAGGTTCAGCATCTTCTTCTTCTTGGACAATCTTCAGTGATGGCCTTTCATCCTCTTGAATCACTTCAGGTTCTCCCAGCTTTGCATTTTCATCTTTTGTCAGAGTAAAACTCTGATTCTCTACTACTGTAGCAGCCCCAAAAGTATGCCATACAGCCTTCTCTTCAACCTTCTCTTGGCTATTCGAACAAGGCAATTTTTCCTTGTCATTTGCAGAAATAATAAGTTCATTTACAGGAGGCATGATAGCCTCACCTTCCTCCTTCTGCAACAATTCATCACCCTTCAAAACAACCCCAAAAGATGGATTGTTCTCTGCCATACCTGTCAACACAACCAATTTGTCAAATTTTAATTCACAAGACCCAATGGTCTTAATTGATGATTCAATCACCAATTCTTCTCTAATACCAACAGCAAAAAAATTCTGCATATGAGACATGACTATCTCATCTTCATTCTTTAGCTGCTCATCTTCATTCTGCAATCCCCAATTCTGAAATTGAGGGTTCCTCTCTTGCACAAAATCCTGTTGATCCAGCATATTCTCCAGCAGCCCAATTTCTCCATTCCATGGCTTAAAATCTCCCACAAAATTATTCTCCTCTTTCAATTGACTGCCCAATGCTGCCAACCTATCTCCATCACCAACAGGATCTGCATTCATCAAACAATTGTAAAAAAAAAACTCGCAAGGCCTCAGTGCCTTTCTCTCCTCTGCCAGCATCTCAGTATGTTGTCCCAACTTTCTTTTCTTCTCAATCAGCACATTAGTATGCTGATTCCAATCCTTCAAACAATCTTCGAGACTATCAGCTAGTCTCTCCTCTGCATCATCCTCTTCAGGGATGCCTCTCTGCTCTAGTTCATAAAAATGAACTTTCTCATCTTCAATTACCTCTGCCTTTTCCATCTGAACATATTTTCTCTGTGCTTCTATCCTCTGCTCCAGAACACTTAATTTATGCCACAATCTTGGCATCTCATCAGAAAAAACATCCATACTATCTTCACAAATCAAGTTCCCTGCTGTCACTATCTCTTCAGCCTTTATCAGAATAAAATTCTGATCTTCGATCTCTAAAATAAATTCAGTCATCCGTCCATCATTCTTCACTTGGCCACTTAACAAAAGCAATTTGTCATTACCAGCATTAATGACAAATTCATCATCATCAAACACAACTCCCTTGAAACAATCTCTTTCATTATCAAACTTATCACCTTCGGACATAGCTGTCTTGTCCTCATTGAAGCAATCCCTTTTATAAAACAAGGAATTAATGAATTCCTTCTACTGCAATAATTCAATATGCTCTTCATCTGAAAGATACTCATCATAATTTACTTGGCAGCAGTCAGCTTCTTTTAACACAGCTTCATCACATGAGCTGTCTTCATCCATACCTGCATTCATACACAACTTGTCAGTTTTAAAAACATAAGACCCCATGGTCTCATTTGATGAATCAATCATCAACTCTTCTTGTTGTTCCAAGTCTTATATATGCTTCAGAGATTCTTCAATGGTCCCTTCTTCAATTTCTTCAAGCTCTCCAACTTCCAACTTCTGGCCATCATCACAAGCTAAATCTCCTCTGCTTCCAATAGGTTGGAAAGAAGAACCCTTCTTCAACTGTGCATGGACATCTTCATAACATGTAGCTGCTCCATTTTCTTCCACAGTGAGAACATCATAAGTTTGTTCTCTCTCACCTGTTGTTCCTGCAACCATACAAAATATGTCAGATGTAAGGCCCTTGGACCCCTTGGTCCCACTTGAAGCTTTAGTCTCCAAGTTCTTCTCCAAATAATCAATCATTCTGAGCATTCCTCCCTTCTTCCTTTGTGGCCTCTGCCACTTTACCTTCTTCTTCATGAGCCAACCAACTCTCTAGTAATCCTCTATCATCCTCTCCGGTTCATCAAACTGCTTACTGATCTCAGCTATCTCTTCCCAATATTCTTCATCAGTGAGTTTCTTCCTCATGCCATTTGCTTTGGCATCTTCCCTCACTCTTCTGCTGTGGCCTCGCTCAGAACCTCTGCAATCTCTGTTGTGGTTGTCAGTAGCCATCCTCTCTTCCAGGAGTTCTTTACTCACAAGCTGCACTAAGCCTCTGCAACAACAAGCTCTCTTGTTGCAGCTTACCTCACCAATCCCTTCCTCCGGATCTGGCTCTTGGCAAGTACGGGTTCCCTATCTGCTGGAACCTTCTGAGCACTCTCTTCTGCTCCTTCTAGGCTTCACTCTGCAACTTCTCTCAAGAACACATCTATTCTTCTGTCATCCAACATTTGTTGGGAATCTTCTAGGTTCTGCCACACTCTTTCTGCACTCAGAATCCCTTGCTGGACTCTTCTTATCATTGCTCTCAAAGCTGTGTCTATTCTTTTGCTGAGATTTCTTCCTCAATTGCTTGCACTCTGCACTCTGCAAACAATATTCCGCAAACCAGAGTTCAAATAGGCTCATCAACTCAACTCTCAAGATCCCTGAATGATCTTGCTTCTTCTTTTTTCTTTTCTTTTTTCACCTGCACTGCGTTTCTATCTGCTGCAATCTCCAAGACTCTTTGTCTTCAACTCCAGATTCTGCACATCTGGAGACCTTCACTACATGTCAAATCAAATCTGCAATTTCTCTGTTAAACAGATTTAAACATCAATTTTTTCTTTCCTATTTCAGTACATGTGCATTTCAGAAATAAATTTTCAAAGAGCTAATTAAATTCAAGCTTTGATACCACCTTGGTGCCGAGTAAAACCCACAGTCCCTGTTTACTCAAAATTTTAATCGCAATCTGTGTGTAAAATGCATCCAAAATTCATTGCCCAACTAATCCCCAATCTGGGCAATCTCACAACATTCTTTTATTCTGAGATGGCAATTTAAGCAAATAAATCTGAGAGCTTTAATATCTCGAATCTCTGAGATTTGAGATATTAATTTCAAGTTTCTCTTGCATATAAAATCCCTGCACGCCCCTTTATACTCAATCCAATTTCCAATTGGCAATTTCAATACTCTATTTCCTAGAAAATTAAATGTACCTTTGTGGAAACTCCTCTTCAATACTTGGGGTTTAGTCCTTCTAACAAAACCTACTCACCAAATTGGAATCAACATATCATCCTTGTACTTACACGCCCAAATACAATGGTCAACAAGCTCTCATTTAACCGTAAACTACTTGGACCCACAATTCATGCGTTCAAACTAATATATATACCACTTAAGAATTAATCCCAACGAACCAAACAATCTTTTAATTGTTTGGGTCTATGCCTTATCATCATACATTTGTATTGGCCCCACGGCAGAGTATTTTATTAACCAAATTCGACTCTGACTTTATATCGATCCTAACAAACATATAACGTTCTTTTCATATTAAACCAAAGACCAATAGACCTTAGATCCGCCGATCCCACAATTTATGTAAACGTACCTCGGTTAACCATCGAACGGATCCAACGATCCATATAACATCGTGCTCCAAGCGTTGATCGAATGAACACTAAGTATTTTTGTGTTTTTTTCCCGTCCAAGCGTTAATGCTCAGAAGTTACGCGATGAAATTTGTTTTTGGAAACCACCTACAGCCACGTGTCAGACGAAGACATAGATCGCGTTTTTTTTTTACGGTTTCTCTTACCACCTTTCAATAATGCGATACTGTCGGTTTTCCTTCCGAAGACTTCCTTTACTGTTCATTCAAATCAGAGTTCCGTTTCCTTTTGGCTCAGGGTTCCGCTAACTTTTCAATGTTGGGTTTTATTATCGCGCCCCTTCATATGCTAACTCTTTGATCATAGTTTTGCTTCAGTTCTTCAACACTACCACTTCTTCGTCCAATTCTTCAACTGTGTCACAGCCCTTCAGTTCACACTTGTGCACTTCACGAGTTACATATGGCCTCTGGATATAAATCATCAATTATAGTATACCCTGCATATACACATCACAGTAGAACGTTCTCCTCGCTTCGTTTCTCTTAGAGTAAATGTAAAATTTAAGGTCGTAGCTATTCAAGAGCATTGATACTAGCCATGTCTAATGACCGGTCAAAACGACCCACACAGGGTTGGGTTCATAGTACCCAACCTCGGCATTTCATAATTTCATCAATGTGTGCAGGACCATCATTTACAACATATCCTGTATACAGGCATTCAACAGAAATACTCTTCTTCATATAGTAGGCGCATAATTAAACCAGTTGCCTTTTACCTTCAACACAGGGTTTAACGCACATTCTTCATACACTCTCATCATTAAATAGACAGGCAGCTGTTAAGGCAAATTGCAGAATCTTACACACTCATGGAGATTCAAGGCATTTTCACTCGAGAATTAAATCAACAAATTCTCATAAGCCCTGAGTCATGAACTCATACTTCCTCAGAGAATTCAAACAACCTACATACACCTAATCCAATCACAGGTTTTCACATTGCCACAGAAATTCAATTGTCAAGAACCCCTATACATATATATACACACAGAATTTAATTCGATCAATGCACAGATAACACTGAAAAAATTTCTTTCTTCATACAGTGAATTTACTTACAATACTTTCTGATTCTGGCCATATCTTCAATCCAATGGCCCTCTTACTACACTCTACTCTCCCTCCCTAACTCTACAGCTCTACGCAGTCCTATGCAGGTCTCGCAGGACTATCTTTCTAATGCCCTTGAGGCTTAATTTCATATCAAACTAAAATAAATCGATTCAGATTTCTCAATGGCTCACAAAACTCTTCAAATTCCTACAGTCTAAAATTATACTAAGTCCTAAACCGAAACTAGCTATCCCTTCATGTGCCCACTAATCATTCGGGCAGTTACATTTTCTCCAGATTTAACTAAAAATCACTCAAATGAAATTAATCACATAGGAAATTAAAACAAGAGACCCCCCATATGTTTATTTATATACAAAATATTGTCTTGGGCCTAATGCCCCTGCATCAAAGCCCCTCTAAACCTAAACATTTATATAAATTGTGATCCTCATATCCTCCTTATGTAGGGATTTCGCCATCTGAAACAGGTCATCATGGCATTTGCGCTCTAAATTTTTTTCTATGAAGGTTCAGAATCTGAAAGTTTTATGAGGCGAAGCCGAAATCCTAAGGAAGCTCCTGTAAATATTTCAGATCAAGGTGCGCAATATTTTTGGAGATATGATCTATGCAAGTCAGTGTTTTTGTAGGCTCCTGAAATTCATCTTAAAGAAGTGACCTTGGGAAAATCATCATAAATATCTCTTTGAGTATCGGATTGGAATTCTGTAAAAAGTGGCAGATAATGCATGGGCTATAGTTTTCTCTGTATCAATTTCAGAGGCTAATGAATAAACAATGACACGTGGCACTCCGTACAAGTTCGCTCTACTGAACTAGTCCATAATTAGGCCATTCTGAGAGATTGGGCATAACTCTCGCTTGAAGAATCCAAATTGGGTCAGACCTACGGCATTGAAAGAAGACTCAGAGGAATACTACAGGGCTGAAAATCACATATTGGGGATCTGAAATAACAGAGATACACCAGATTAAATATCAAGCTCCTAGAAGGCAAGAAAAAGCTAGATCATGTGTTGTCAAGGGCTGCAAAGGACCAAAATTTCTAGGGCAACAAAACAAAGCAAGGTGCAGTAGAGGGTAGCATGACAAGAGCAACAACCAAGGTGCAGAAAAACAACAAGAAGTTCACCACATGAAGTCTTCAAGTGGGCAGCACTGCATATAGTCATTGTAAAGGTATCATTGTACTAAGTCATTTTAAATGCATCATCATAAAAATTGTACTAGTGTCTATCTGCCAAGAGTTGAAGAGGCAGTGTCGGGAGGTCTAGGATCATCATTAGGTGGTTGTGTCATAGTTGGGGTTATGGTCTAGTCTGCCTTCTTCTTCTACATCATTCTATATCATTGTAAAGTGGACCATTTTCCCTGGTACAGGAGTCCATTCTTGTTTTATTATTCTATAGGGTGGTAGGGTCGTGCTAGGGTGAGTTGTAGCTCATTGGGTGTTGGGGCATTCGTTTAGTTGACTACTGAAGAATCTCGGGCGTTGGAGCATTCATCCAGTGGGAGCTAGAGAAGAATTCTTTTCTAGATTCTAGGAAGTTGGAGCTTTATTTTCAATTGGAGTTGAATATTAAAGAATTATTAGAAAAGCATTAAGTGGTTTTTGTCCCGGAGTGGGTTTCCACCTTAAAAACTGTGTGCATTTGTGTTCCTTTTTTTTACTGCTATCATTGTACAAACACTGATAATAATTTAAGATTAACTAATGCTCTAATTGAAAGGAATACTGATTCACCCCCCCTCTCAGTATTTCCAACAATTGGTATCAGAGCTTGGTTCCTTCAATAGCAGTTTAACAACTGGAAGGAGGTCATGGAGCATACCAAGAATGGTGTACTTCTGTTCAATGAAAATAATTATGCACTCTCTAAAGGAAGAATGGAGGTCTATCTCTTAGTGCAAGGTTACGAAGTATGGGAAACTGTTTAAAATGGATATACATCAACCGCAGATGAACAAGGTAAGAATAATTTGGTAAATGATGCAAAAAAAAAGAATATTATTATTAGTGGTCTGATTAAATCTGCTTATCATATGGTGTTGGGTTGTAAAACTGCCAAAAATGTATGGGACAAGCTTGAGAATATATATGCAGGTGATTTAAATGTTAAAGAAGCAAAGCTTCAAATCTATAGAGCAAAATTTGAGCAACTCAGAATGAAAGAAGATTGCAACATTGCTGCATACTTCCAATACGTTGATGAAATAACCAATACTCTGGAAGGATTGGGAGAGCCAGTTGACGAGAAGACTATTATACGAAATATTCTTAGAACGTTACCAAGGAGATTCAACCCAAAGGTATCGGTCTTAGAATACAATGCAAATCTGGACAAACTTAGCAAAGAGTAATTACATGGAGTTCTAATAGCATATGAAATGAGACTTGATGAAGAAGAGGGTAATTCACATCTAAAAACTACGTTCGTTGCATCTAAGAAAACCAATAAGGACAAACAACCTTGAATTGAAAAGATATGCACCTGCAAGTGTGAAGAAAAGGGAGATGATGAAGAAGGTTTTTCAGATGAAGAATATGCTTACTTTACGAGAAAACTAAAAATTGGTAAGGGAAAATTCAAAGGTAAACTTCATTGATATGTTTCGGCTATGGTGAGGTTGGGCATTTCGCAGAAAAATTTCCGAACAGAAGTCATGGCAACTCAAAAGGAAAGAAAGGCTTTAAGAAATTCAACAAGCAAGAAAAGAGGAAAGGATCCAAAAGCAACTTTCTCTCTAAAGAAGATAGCTCATCATCCGATGAAGACAGTGATAGTGAAGAAGAAGCTAATGAGAGAGTATTGTTTATGGCCAAGCACAATAAACAAGAGGTATCAAACAGCGAAGAAGAAGGCTTGACCATAGAAGAATTTTCTAAGGAGGCAATCAGGCTTATAAAAGAGCTCAAGGCTGAGAAAATCTGTTCCAATACTCTTGAAGAACAAGTTCAAGGTATCAAAATTGAAGTTGAAGAACACAAATGTATTGAAGAGTCACTTCAAAATAAGTTGGAAGAAGCAACCAAGAAAGGGAAGCATTAGAAGCCGAAGTAGTCTCACTGCGTAAGGAAGTGAAGAAGGGAAAAATTGTCCAAAACTATGTCAATAGCTCAAGGGCATTGGAAGAAATCATCAACAATCAATGATCTTACAACAACAGAACTGGCCTTAGTTACAAAGAAGAAGAAGCAGGACCTTCTACAACAAAATACAATGAACCTATGAGATCTGACATGCATGTAGACTTCATTGGACAAGATTCGCAAGAACATCTTTGGAAGACGATTCCTCGATGAAGATTTCCATCCAGGTACCAACATATTTTTCATGGCTATTGTTATTCATATGGAAAATGTGGTCATAAAGCTGTAGAATGTCGCACGTACCTTAGGAACCAATACAATTCCAGGAGATCCTTCAAATATGAACCTCCCAGGGCTCAACGAAACATCAATAGATTTGAACATTTAAGAAATAATATGGAATGTTACAAATGTCAGAACTTTGGACACATAGCCAAAGACTGCAGACTTGAAAATCCTCCAAAAGAATCTTCAAAGGCACAAAATGAACGAACATGGAAGAAGAAGAAGACTGATAATTGTGCTCTCGCTCTCAAGGCTCAAAACAACAAAGATGTGTGATATGTTGACAATGGTTGCTCAACACATATGACTGGAGATAGAAGGAAATTTGTATCTATGAAAGAGAATAAGGATGGAACTGTATCCCTTGGAAATGATGGATCTTCAAATTTTATAGGGATCAGGTACCGTCACTCTCGAAAGCAAAGATGTTATATCCAAGAATGTTCTATTGGTTGAAAACATGAATCACAATCTGCTCAGTGTTGGACAAATGTGTGATCAAGGACACACAATGCTATTCAACTCCGAAAAATGTGAAATTAGGAAATGCATGTATGGTAAAATTGTGGCTACAACAAGTCGAGCTCCAAATGACATATATGTTCTGGATGAAGCAACTAAAGCATGTCTACTAGCTAAAGAAGATGAAAGATGGTTATGGCACAAACGAATGGGTCACATAAACTTTGAAAATCTTGTCAGGATAAGAAAAAAGGA
Organism: Pinus albicaulis; assembly: GCA_034641835.2. NCBI lineage: Eukaryota > Viridiplantae > Streptophyta > Pinopsida > Pinales > Pinaceae > Pinus > Pinus albicaulis. Next base: position 1,307,517,818 of record CM076583.1, on the reverse strand, counting down.
AGCAGTATGAGAAATGTCAAAAATCTCAAAACCTTCCAACACACTATGTGAGGCCTGTCGGCACAACAAGCAAACAAAATTCCAATTTAAAACAAACGAACAATTTGCATCACATCCATTGGAATTGATACATATTGATCTATGTGGTCCTGTGAGAACAAAAGGCTTAGAAGGAGAATTATAGTTCATGTTAATGATAGATGACTATACCAGGATGACAACTGTCAATTTCCTAAATAAAAAATCTGAAGCATTTGAGTGCATTAATATCTACAAGGAGTTGGTTGAAAATGAAATTGATTTGAAAATAAAGTGTCTAAGATCATATAATGGTGGAGAATTCACTTCCAAATTATTTCAGCAATATTGTGATGAAAATGGAATAAAAAGACAATTTTCAACAGCATGAACACCTCAACAAAATGGAGTTGCTGAAAGAAAGAACAAAACTGTACAGGAAATGCGTAGAACAATGTTGAAGGACTCAAAATTGGAAGAAAAAATCTGGGTTCAAGCAATTGATACGACAATCTTCATTATCAACCGAAGTCTTCTCAGAAATAATTGCAACAAGACCCCATATGAATTATGGAAAGGAAAACCAGCTACTGTAAAATATTTCAGAATCTTCAGAAGCAAATGTTATATCAAAAGAGAAGATCAAAATTTGGGTAAGTTTGAATCATGTGTTGATGAAGGTATCTTTGTTGGTTACTCATGCAAAAGAAAGGCTTATAAATGTGATAATATAAGACGAAAACAGATAGTGGAGAGCATAAATGTTACATTTGACGAAGATGGTGTTCTAACGAATAATGCCGAGGATCTAGAATCTTTGAAACTTGAGATAGAGGCTGAAAAGACATAGATAAAATTCTAGAAAAAGAAGTAACTACCAACCAGGAAGAAGTAAATAATGAGCATCAAGATATACCAGAATGACAACAAGAAGATCCTCCAAAGAGAACAAAAGAATGGATTCAAAAGAACCATCCATCAAATCAAATCATTGGTGGCATAAATGAAGGTCGACAGCTTCGCTCATCACAACAAGCTCACATTGCTTTTCTAGCAACCTTTGAGCCTAGTAGTTTTGAGGAAGCCAACCAGAATGAACATTGGGTAGAAGCTATGAATGAAGAATTGGATCAAATCGAGAAGAATAACACCTGGGAATTAGTTCCATGACCAAAAGATAAAAATTTCATTGGGAATAAATGGGTGTTCAGGAACAAATTGAATGAAGATGGTCAGGTTACCAGAAACAAAGCAAGATTGGTTTGCAAAGAATATGCACAAGTGGAAGGAATTCATTTTGACGAAACATTTGCACCAGTTGCTAGAATGGAAGCCATCCGAATGTTTCTCGCCTATGCATGTTCAAGAAAAATCAAAGTCTACCAAATGGATGTTAAGTCAGCATTTCTGAATGGATAATTAGAAGAAGAAGTTTACATCAAACAACCTGAAGGTTTTCTACTATCAGAAAAAGAAGATATGTTTGTAGGTTAAAGAAGGCTCTATATGGTCTCAAGCAGGCTCCCAGAGCATGATATGCTCGTCTTGATGGATATCTAAGTCAACAAGGGTTCAAGAAAGGTACTGTTGATAGCAATCTTTATGTACAAATGGATAAAGATAATTTAATAATCGTTGAGGTATATGTGGATGATATAATATTTGGTAGCAATGATGATCAACTAAGTAAGAACTTTTCTACAAATATGCAAAGTGAGTTCGAGATGTATTTACTTGGTGAGCTGACATACTTAGGGCTTCAAATATCTCAGCAAGAGAAAGGAATATTTATATGTCAAACCAAGTACATCAAGGAAATGCTCAAGAAATTGAAAATGGAAGATTGCAAACTCGTCCTTACTCCAATGGTAATAGGTTGCAAATTGAGCACAGACGACTCATCTAAGGATGTGGATCAGAGGTTGTACAGATCTATGATTGGTAGTCTTCTATATGTAACAGCCTCCCGGCCAGATGTTATGCAAGCAGTTGGACAAGTAGCAAGATTCCAAGCAGCACCAAAAGAATCACATATTATTGTTGTCAAAAGAATTCTTCGATATCTAAAGGGCACGGAAAAATATGGCTTGTGGTATCCCAAGGGTAACAATCTTATTATTCAAGCCTTTACAGATGCAGATTGAGCAGGAAGCGTTGATGATCGTAAGAGTACTAGTGGAGCAGCATTCTATCTAGGTGGTTGTCTTGTATCATGGTTGAGCAAAAAGAAAACCTCAATCTCGTTATCTACAGCGGAAGCATAATACATTGCAGCAGCATCATGTTGTACTCAAGTCCTTTGGATGAAACAAACTTTGCAAGATCTTCAAGTACAATTCAGTGAGCCTATTCCCATATTTTGTGACAACACCAGTTCCTTCAGCATCTCCAAGAATCCTATCATGCATTGAAAAAAAAACACATTCCAATCAAATATCATTTTGTTAGAGCTAGTGGAGCAGCATTCTATCTAGGTGGTTGTCTTGTATCATGGTTGAGCAAAAAGAAAACCTCAATCTCGTTATCTACAGCGGAAGCATAATACATTGCAGCAGCATCATGTTGTACTCAAGTCCTTTGGATGAAACAAACTTTGCAAGATCTTCAAGTACAATTCAGTGAGCCTATTCCCATATTTTGTGACAACACCAGTTCCTTCAGCATCTCCAAGAATCCTATCATGCATTGAAAAAAAAACACATTCCAATCAAATATCATTTTGTTAGAGAACAAGTCGCTGAAAAGAATATCAAACTTCAGTATGTTGGTACAAAAGAACAAATCGCTGATATATTCACTAAAACTTTACCTCGTGAAGCATTTGAATATCTTCACTAGAAGCAGCTTGGGATTCTCCCAAGTTCTCATTAGATTACAGGTCCGCAGGATGGTTGTGTGTCTGGGGGAGTGGAAGTGTGTACAGGTCCGCAGGATGGTTGTGTGTCAAGGGGAGTTACCCTTTTCCATTGATGTCAAAGGGGGAGAGAATGTTGTAGGAATAGGTTTCATGATCACAGGGGGAGTACTTGTGTTTCCATCAATTCCAAAGGGAGAGATTGTTGATCAACGGTTATCATTGATGTCAACCCAAGCAACACTAGGGGCTACCCCAATATTGCATGGGAATTTTGACTTACCAAATTACTATATTCTGGGTCAAGAATGCTTTTGATGGCTTCTACTTGTCGAGAGGTTTCCGTTGATATATGGCACGCCATGTAATTCTTTACGGTTTGAGAGATATTCATGTTTGAAGTTTGTAACCCCAGTTAGTGGGCTAAAACCCCATGGGGTTGTGGCATGGGTCATTGAAAAGTCAATAATTAATCATTTTTAAGCTCCCTAAATCCCTCCCACGTTCACTTGTTGAAGCCCCTCTCAACCTAAGCATTTATATAAATTGTGATCCTCATATCCTCCTTATGTAGGGATTTCACCATATGAAACAGGTCATTGTGGAATTTGTGCTCTAAATTTTTTTTCTACGAAGGTTCAGAAGCTGAAAGTTTTATGAGGCGAAGCCGAAATCCTAAGGAAGCTCCTGTAAAAATTTCAGATCAAGGTGCGCAATATTTTCGAAGATATGATCTGTGGAAGTCAGTGTTTTTGCAAGCTCCTGAAATTCATCTCAAAGAAGTGACCTTGGGAAATTCATCATAAATCTCTCTCTAAGTATTGCATTTAAATTCTGTAAAAAGTGGCAGATAGTGCACGGGCTATAGTTTTCTCTATATTAATTTCATAGCCTAATGAAGAAACAGTGACACATGGCACACCATACAAGTTCTCTCTACTGAACCAATCCATAACTAGGCCATTGTGAGAGATTGGGCATAACTATCTCTTGAAGAATCCAAATTGGGTCAGACCTGTGGCATTGGAAAGAAGACTCAGAGGACTACTACAAGGCCGAAAATCACATATTGGGGATCTAAAATAAAAGAGATACACCAGATTCAATATCGAGCTCCTAGAAGGCAAGAAAAAGCTAGATCATGTGCTGTCAAGGGCTGCAAAGGACCAGACTTTCTAGGGCAGAAAAGCAAAGCAAGGTGCAACAGAGGGTAGCATGACAAGAGCAGCAACCAAGGTGCAGAACAACAGCAAGAATTTCACCACATGAAGTCTTCAAGTGCGCAACACTGCATACAGTCATTGTAGAGGTATCATTGTACTAAGTCATTGTAAATGCATCATTGTAAAAATTGTACAAGTGTCTATCTGCCAAGAGTTAAAGAGGTAGTGTCGGGATGTCTAGGATCATCATTAGGTGGTTGTGTCATAGTTGGGGTTATGGTCTAGTCTGTCTTCTTCTTCTACATCATTCTATATCATTGTAAAGTGGACCATTTTCCCTGGTACGGGAGTCCATTCTTGTTTTAATATTCTATAGGGTGTTAGGGTGATGCTAGGGTGAGTTGTAGCTTATTTGGTGTTGGGGCATCCGTTCAGTTGACTATTGAAGAATCTTGGACGTTGGAGCGTCCATCCAGTTGGAGCTGGAGAAGAATTTTTTTCAAGATTCTAGGAAGTTGGAGCTTTATTTTCAATTGGAGTCGAATATTCAAGAATTATTAGAAAAGCATTAGGTGGTTTTTGTCTCGGAGTGGGTTTCCACCTTAAAAACTGTGAGCATTTGTGTTCCTTTTTTTTACTACTATCATTGTACAAACATTGATAATAATTGAATATTAACTAATGCTCTAATTGAAAGAATATTAATTCACTCCCCCCCGCTCCCCCTCCTCTCAGTATTTCCAACAATTTCCATGGATTTCATCACAGGTTTTCCCAGGACATCTAGACAACACGATTCCATCATGGTTGTTGTGGACAATTTGGCAAAGGTTGCACACTTCATTCCAGTGAAGACTACGTATTCAACTAGTGATGTGGCGTCGATGTTCATCAGATATGTGGTCAGATTGCATGGTGTTCCAAAGAAGATTGTGTCAGACAGGGATGCAAAGTTCACTTCCAAGTTTTGGAAGGAATTGTTTGCAGGGTTGGGCACAAAATTGGACTTCAGTACAACTTATCATCTACAGATAGATGGACAGATAAAGAGGGTCAACAAGATATTGGAGGACATGTTGATGATGTATGTGATGCATCAACAACAAAAGTGGGAAGCATATCTTCCACTAGTAGAGTTCACTTACAACAATAGGTATCATGAATATTTGAGGATGAGTCTGTTTGAGGCATTGTATGAGCGGAGTTGTAATACTCCTATTAGTTGGAGTGATCCAATGAACAAGGTATTGATTGGACCAAACATGTTGGCAAAAATGGAACAAGAAATGCAAGTAATCAAGAAGAATATGAAAGTAGCAAATTATAGACATAAGAGATATGCAAATCGGATTAAGTTGTTTAAGGAGTTTCAAGTTGGGGAACAAGTGTACTTGTGCATCAAAAACAAGAAGAGCTCCATGCGGATTGGATCATGTGCCAAGCTGGCACCTCGGTTTTGTGAACCTTTCAAGATTCTTGAGAGGATTGGGCCAATAGCCTATCAACTTGCACTGCCTCTGACAGTGAAAGTCCATGATGTTTTCCAGGTGTCATTGCTTAAAAATTATGTTAAAGATGTTGATCATGTGATTGACTGGTCTGTATTGTAGGTGGATCCAGATGGATAATTCCAACCGAAACCTCATTGTATATTGCAGAGAAAGGTGCTCATGCTCTGGAACCGAGCAATCGAGCAAGTTAAAGTGAAATGGAAGGACTTTGGGCCTAATGAAGCTACATGGAAGATGAAGGATCAGATGCAGGCTATCTATCCTTCATTGTTTGCCGAATGAGGCAAAGCAAATTTGGTATGATATTTTGGTATATGTTTTGGCATATGTTTGTTGAAAATTAGGTAGGGCTAGGTTTAATTCAAATTCTCTTCTTGATAATTAATTGTGAGCTTAATTCTTTTACTTATGTCTTCTCTTCTTAGCTTATTATGTCTTTCATCAAGTCAATTAACAAAACACAAGAGACACAAATTTAGGCTCTTCGAGCCAGGGCCAAAACCTGTCCCTCTTGGAGAGGAAACCCACAAGAAATTCTTCTTATAGACTTTCAAGTGAAAAGTACCATGACCATGACACAAACCCTTGACCCTTGTATGTCTCCAAGACCTTGTCACTGCTTCTTCCTTGACTCCTTCTTTGCACCGTCCTGCACTTTTCTACACCAGAACTAGAGAGCTCGGTCTCTACTTGTATTCTCCTTTCTTCGGTTGTATGTGATCCTTACTTTTGATATCATCACCTTATCATAAACTTTCATGTGCACACTTTGTGCCTTCACTTAACCTTTGTGATTGTACACTCTCGTCTTGTTTCCTTTCAATGAATAGTCCACCCTTTTCATATTATAATGATACCCTTACATAATCCTGTTCTTGTGCTTAACATAGTCCAGTTCTCACATTCTAACACAATCTCTTCTTCACACTTACTCCAACTGAGATCTTCGTTGTATAACCTTGTTCCTTTAATCTGTAATCCACACTTCAAATATCTCCTTTTATCACACTATGTTTCAGTCCTAAAACTTCGCACTAAGTCACATAACCTTATCCTAATTTGTTCCTGCAATTCAGTTTGAAATCTTAGACTTGTCGGTTTTATGTTCCTTCTATTTCTGCACAGTCCAATGGGCTATTTATAGTGGTCAGCCCCTATAATTAGCTGACCTGACAGTGAATAGATGTGACTATTCATTGAGCCGACTTGACTATTGATTGTAGGCTGACTTGTAGAGGAAATCTTTCAGCGTTTTGTAGGCTGTCTTGGAGAGTATATTCATCATGAATTATGTTGGTGTTTAGTACCATTCTTGAGCCATATTGTTGAGCTTCTTTGACAAGGTCTTTTAGGCATACCGTTATTGACTTGACTCTTCATATACATGATTCTTAATCAATACATTTATGACAAGATGACAAATCCCTAAAAGACATCAACAAGAAGTCTTTTGATGAGTAAAAACCTTACTCAGGAAACCCATGAAGCAAGCATAACAAAAATACATTTTATTATCTTTGTCTTCTTCATTGCATAAATATATAATTACATAGTCAATATGAAGACCGAACCTAGTTACACTTTCCAACACTTCCTCTTAACTAGGGAGGTATTCATAATGGTACATGGTCACTTTCAATCTGAATAATCTCATAAGAAGTATCAGATTGGTAATCGCATTTGTATAGCATCATATCAACCTACATTGTCTTAGTGCAAGGCCTTGATTAACAACCCCATCTCTCAACGAGACAATGGGCTACAATGCTGGCGAGACACATGACTTATAGACACCATGGTCATTGTCTCTCCAAGGTACATACTCCACCCAAGTGTTCATGAGTATGACCTTCTTGGAATATTCTTCTCTTGGGTAGCCAACCCTCAAAGAATATCGGTCCACGACTACTATTATCGTGAATGCCCTATCTCATTATCAAAGAGTATCAGATGCTAGATGATTACCCAATCCTCCATTTTGTATTCCAGGTGAAGACCAAAATGATTTGTCTATCCATTCTCTCCTCATGGCCTTCACTAAGACTTACAGCTATTAGTCGTGGTCTAGTACATGGCACATGAATTTAGAGAATCATATTCGTCACTTCCTTTTGATTCAGGAAGAACATACTTCAAGTTTCTTCCAAGTAAGAATCTTACCACCAGGTTCTCTCTTAACCAAGGACTTGTAGTAGCAATGGTGAGACACCCAGCTGTTCATGAAAAATTCCTCCCTCGATGTCATGGATTTTGATATTGAGGAATCTTCAACATTGGCTTCATAGGGCATAGATCATCCATCACTTTCATCCATGAGTCATGTCATCTACCAAAAAGTGATTCATCGTTCTTTCTCATATGGTTCATCTTTATGCCATGTTGCTTTCCTTTAAACCATCTCCCAAGGATCTTACATCCTTCCACATGATTGGAAGCCCTGCATAAACTTATCCAGATAAACATGTACATAAGAACTTTTAAATCAAAAGTTACCTCAGTGATGATCTTTCACCATGACATCTTCTTGTAGGCATCGACGTCCTTTATTCAGATTGACACATCTCCTAAATATATGTATTGTCAAGTGTCTTCTTGTTTACCATATTTCTGTCAGAGTCCACATATCTTCCCAAGAGATCTCCTAGACACATCCTCTTGGTTTCTGGATGATAACCACCTCTTGACATGGTTGAACTTCATGATCTCTTCCTTTCTTTCTCCACACAACTTCATTCCCAGGAACTTTCAGTATCCACTTCCTTGTTTGTATACAATCACTTCATATTCCATATGACGACATATTTGATTTCATCTGTTAGCGGAAACCTATGCACTAGAAGAGATCCTTCTTTCTTTGATCATACTTCTAAAAATAGAAGTCCATCACTTGCAACCATATGACATGACTTCACAACATCTAGTGTTAGCATATATGTACTTTATCTTATCCATTTGAGTCATCCTACAACAATTTTCTTAGAATGAATAATTTCATTCCCTTGACCTGCTTCATCATTATGTCAACATATCCTAATACCACAATTCTGCAAGATAAAATTCCTGATGAAACCTTTTGCTTTCTTTCTAACCAATGAATCCAAGGAGGACTCCATTAGTGAATGCCAACACCTGTTTCATAGATGACCCTTTATCCAGATGACTATCTTCCATCAATGTTGTTATGAGTGAGGTTCCCAGGAGCCACTTCTTCAAGTGCTCCTTCCATGCTTCTATCACGATGCTATTAATATAAACTGCTTCCTATCATACTATTTTACAACCAACAAAAATCACTTAAAGAGGAAGATGATCATAATAGAGATCTTTCACTTCTTCTTTTCATCAGGTTCTTTCCTTTCATCTGAGACATGGGCTTCTTCCTTTTTTCTCTCGTCCTTTCCAGATTTAGGATAATCCCTTTTATAATGCCCAAATTAATTACATCCAAAGCATCGTACTTTTTCCATATTTCTTCTTTTATTATGAGGACCAAATTTACCGAATCTTCCTTTCTTCCTGGACATGGATGTAAAAGCTTGATTCCCTTCACTTGATCATGTATCATCTTTGGCTTTCAATCTTGTTTCCTCTATTTTACATAGAAACCATAGATCCTAGAATGGTGTTGCTTCTTTCTTCCTGTATAAGCTTGAAGTGAAGTTTCCCCATTCTTCCGGTAGGGCATTCAACACCATTGTAGTCATCTCACTATCAGACATTACTTCTCCAAATTCCTGCAGTTGGTCTCTTATTTCAGAAATCCTCATAAAATATAAAGTGATTCCTTCCTCTCTTATCAATTTCATCTTGTATATTTCTTGTCTCAGAGAGATTACTTCTCCTACAGTACTCACATAGAATAGCTCCACTAGTTTCTCATATATTTCTTTTGCAGTTTCCAATTTTGATACAAAGGGTATGAGTGAGTCCTTAATGGATTATATGAGAATCCTCTGGGCTCTGATTTCTCCTTTCATGTACTTGGCATGAGTTGGAGCATCTTCTTTTGAGGGTTGAATTGTCGATCCTTTGATGTAGCCCATAACTTCATCTTCGATTAGAGTCAAATTTGTCATCGTCTTTCATGCACTAAAGTTTGATGAACCAACCAATTTGTTGCTCTCTTTGCAATAAGTCATTTTGATAGATTTATATGAGGTCATAGATACTTGAGTAGAGTGACTTCCTCCTTCTAGCAGCTTCCTTGATGATGAAGAAGATAAAGGTAGGAACTCCCTTTTAGATTGAATTCTCCAATGTAGATGTCTTCAAAGGTGTTGGATAAAGTTTGATGGTGCTTGATGATGTGTCTTAAAACAATGTATTCAATGTCATAAATCTTTGATGGTAAATATTATCTCCTTGATGAGTGGATCCTTTGAATGAGATTGAAGGTCTTCTTGAAATGGCTTGAGAATCTTCCTTGCAAACTGATTTGATTTTTCAATGCAAACTTTGACCTTGACTTTGATTCTTGCATCCTTAAGTGTCTCCTTGTCAAGTAGCCCTTGTCTTCAACACCTTAGCTCTGATACCATGTTGAGAATTAGGTAGGGTCAGGTTTAATACAAATTCTCTTCTTGATAATTACTTGTGAGCTTACTTATTTTACTTATGTCTTCTCTTCTTAGCTTATTATGTCTTTCATCAAGTCAATTACCAAAACACAAGAGACAAAAATTTAGGCTCTTCAATCCAGGGCCAAAAGCTGTCCCTTTTGGAGAGGAAAATCCACAAGAAATTCTTCTTATAGACTTTCATATGAAAAGTACCATGACCATGACACATACCCTTGACCCTTGTATGCCTCCAAGACCTTGTCACTGCTTCTTCCTTGACTCCTTTGCACTGTTTTGCACCGTACTACAACTTTCTGCACTAGAACTAGAGAGCTCGGTCTCTACTTGTATCCTTCCTTCTTCAGCTGTATGTGATCCTTACTTGTGATATCAACACCTTATCATAAACTGTCCTTTGCACAACTTGTGCCTTCACTTAACCTTGTTGATTGTACACACTCGTCTTGTTTCCTTTCAATGAATAGTCCACCCTTTTCATACTATAATGATACCCTTACACAATCTTGTTCTTGTGCTTAACATAGTCCAATTCTCGCACTTTAACACAGTCTCTTATTCACACTTACTCCAACTAAGATCTTCGTTGTATAACCTTGTTCCTTTAATATGTAATCCACACTTCAAATATCTCCTTTTCTCGTACTATGTTTCAGTCTTGAAACTCTGCACTAAGTCACATAACCTTACTCAAATTTGTTCCTGCAATTCAGTCTGAAATCTCAGACTTGTTTGTTTTCTATTCCTTCTATTTCTGTGCAGTCCAATGGGCTATTTATAGTGGTCAACCCCTATAATTAGCCGACCTGACAGTGAATAGAGTGACTATTCATTGAGTCAACTTGACTGTTGATTGTAGGCCGACTTGTAGAGGAAATCTTTTAGCGTTTTGTAGGTTGTCTTGGAGAGTATATTCATCACGAATTATGCCGGTGTTTAGTACCATTCTTGAGCCATATTGTTGAGCTTCTTTGACAAGGTATTTGAGGCATACCGTTATTGACTTGACTCTTCATATATATGACTCTTAATCAATATATTTATGACAATATGCTAAATCTCTCAAAGACATCAAGAAGAAGTCTTTTGACCTATAAAAACCTTTCTCATGAAACCCATGGAGCAAGCATAACAAAAATACATTTTATTATCTTTGTCTTCTTCATTACATAAATATATAATTACATAGTCAATATGAAGACCGAACCTAGTTACATTTTCCAACAATGTTTTGGTGTAATGTTTTGGTATATGTACATATGCATATGGATGTAAATACCGCCATGAGCTATGTTATAAAGCTCCAATAAGCTGTATACGTGTCATGTCATTATAGTTGTCATGTTGTTATGTTATCATGTTGGTTTGCTTTTCAGCAGGGTGATCATTGTAAATACTGCATCGAGCTAAGTTATAAAGCTCCATGGACAATATGTTTGTTTTTCAGTGGTTTTGCTGAGGCATAGGTGTGATTGAATACTGAGGATGATGTCCCCCAAGGGGGAGGGTTCTGTAATAGCCCTGGTGAAAATTCCATGTAATAAAAGTTAATAAAGACAAAATGATAAACACATTTATGGGACACTTATTCCACGCTGAATGTTGGGCAAAACATACTAGTGGGTGTTCACTTCAGTCTATTATGGCTAAGGAAATTGGCAAAGACAATGGCTAATACTTTGAAAAGACAAAGTGACATTAATTGACATTTTATTTATGAAAATAATGGAAATTACAAGAAAATGAAGGTGAAAGTTCACAGGTTGCATGTGAGGAGGAAAATGAAGAAAATAGAGACCTCATTGATAAAAATGCTTCTGAGGATCAGTTAGTACCTTTTGTCAGTTAAGTTTTGGAGCTTTCTCTCTATTCTCTCTCGCACATACTCTTGGACACTTAGAGTTTTCTTGGAGCATTTCAACATTGTATCAAGAAAGGAAAATAAAGCAAGGAGGAAGCATATATCAAGCAAGGAGGAGCAGGATCAAGCAGCTACAACGAGATTCTTTGCATGTATCAATTTTCTGTGTGGTTTTCTTGCTAAATTTGGCATGCATGGCATTGCAATGGTGTTCTTGGTTCTCTTTCTGTCATTGGCACGGGTTTTGCCAGGCGTGACAATGTTTTTCAGCCTAGCCTTGCCATTTCCGGATAACCATGGTGTGATGGGATTCTCATGTTTTGGTTTAGCTGCATTACTGGATGGATTCGAAGTTAAGTGAGGTGGATCTCTGAATGAAAGAACACATGGCCTAGTAACCCCTGAACCAGACTGTGAGTTTCGGTAAAGCCAAATTTTGTGTTTCCTCGGGGGATCTAGGAATCCTCGACCGGTGAATGGAGGAATATACGATAAAAACTAGAGGTGGGTGCTCTCCATCAGGCCTAGGAATCCCGGGATGTGATATACGGTAAAGCCTGAAGAGTGGAGTCTCAGTTAAGGCCTAGTGATCCGGTGTGGATTGCAATAAAACCTAGAGACTAGGAGACAAGGAAATTCTTCACGGCATAGATGGAGAAATTTGGTGGCATCCATGCTTGTTTTTGCCTAGTGATCTAGTGGAGATTATGGTAAAGCCCGTTATTACATGTTTATTGCTTTGGCCCAATGATCCGGTGTGGATTGCGGTAAAGCCTGATTTCTATTGATGAGAGTGAGGTTGTTTAGCTTCGTGATGCCCTGGTTGGTTCTTTTAGTTTGAGTCCCACATTCATGCTTGGAATATCGCACAAGGGTGATTGGTTGAAGAGAGATTTGGCTCAACCAATCTACAGTCAGGTGGAACGTGGTAGTCTCATACCAGGTTGGTTTTTGCATTCATTAATAAGAGGTTCCTTCCTTGGTATCTTATGTGTAAATGTACTATTTTATATGTGGATTCTATGGCTGATGTATCCTTGATATTTCTGTTGTTATTATTTGTTTATAAGCATGTATTATGATAGTAATGATGTATGGCTCTCCTCATGTTTTGATTTGTAAATGAATGAACAATGTATCTATGTCATAATAGATGATAATGCAACTGATGATATAAGGGAAAAATGTTTCTTAGCGATTCTCAGATAAGTATGAGACTCCTATGCTCAAATATGTTATTTATACCTATAGATTACATATTTGTGACTTGTTTGACGAAATGTCTGTCATGGCTAGTAGGGGTCCAATCAAGTCCTTGTTTAAGTGTTTTCTTTTACATCATTATTATGTTGTTATCTTTCAGTTCTGAAAGTGTAATGTAGTTCTGGGCAGTGACCTGGGCTCTGGGCCTGAAAAAGTGGCACAAAAATCGGGGTCACGGGCTCAGAGTGACTAGGAAAAGTCCCCAGTCACATGCATACCCATGTTCTGTGTGTGACTAGAGGCTTCCAATCACACTCTTTCCCATGTAAAGGGAGCAATTAGGGGATTGATGCATGAAAATGTTAGTTTGATTCAGGGGCTAGCCTCTTGAAAGGTTGTCATGGCTCCTGGGTGTCCTATAGCAGGTGCAGAAGGTATGTGTGGTTGTGTGGTGTCGGTTCCACTCCCTTAAGGAGACTTGGGATCTTGAATCAGATCATAGTAGCCTCTTGTCACATGTTTACCTTGGTTGGACGATTACTTGGGTAGATATGGGAGGAGGGTGTCACAACGTATTATTTTAATCCCATTAACCTATTTTTAGTCATTTTTGGGACATTAATATACTTATCTTATCTCCCTCAAATGATTGCATGCCAAAATTGACCCCCAACTACTGAATGTTTTGGAATGAATGCCAAAGTAATGACACATTAAAAATTTTCTTATCATTGAATAAAGTAGGAGAGATTACAGGGGTGGGGTGAGGAAAAACATAATGAGGGGCTTCCTAAGTTTCCTAGGTAAGACACTTTTCTAATTTCTCCAATATCATGGTGGAGTCTTCCAAGACTAAAGATAACGAAGATTTTGAAGAGACAACCCATTTTATCAATTATTTTAGGATTTGTTTAGTTGATCTCTTTTCATGGTTGAACTAATGCTTCTAAGATATTAATTCCATTTATGCACCATGCCAAATGGCTAAACATTTCCCAAGATGGACGTTGTGTTTTGTCGTTTAGAAAGTTGATTGACACCTTAGAATTCTCTTTGAACATGATTTTCTTAAAAACCATAATACATATGTAATTCCTAGTATAGGACCCTCCACTTCAACCTAGTTGTTGGATTAAGGATTCAAAAGGTAATTCTTAGAACGTGTCCATGGTGATTTTAGATCCACCCCATTGATATTATTAAGGTAGCATTTCCTTTGGGGGTGCCATTAAAATTCTTCTTGATCCACTTTTATTGACTACCCTTTTTTTTTTAAATCTATCTTTTAAAGCAAATAGAAAATAAGTTTCTTAGTCATTACATGTACGGTTTTTTCTTAAGCCGTTGAGAATTAATTCTCAAATGTAGCTCTCTACTTATTAAATGACCATGATCTCTACATAGGTTGGAAGATCTAGAATTATTTGTGTATAAAAAGAATTGATAGTGACTGATGATATCTCACAAATTGACTACTCCCAATGGAATGACAAATTAATCAGAGAACAATATTGTAATTAACTCATTGGGATTCTAATAAAGCAATCATTTATTTCAATTTTGGTAATTTATAGAGGTCTCTTCCAATTCTCTTAATCTTCCTTATCATTAGTATCAATATTTGATAGAATGTTTTTTTTTTTTAATACAAATGAACATTTGAATGGTTTTTAGTGTACCCATGTTACAAGAAACAAGAAACAACAAAAAAGCATGAACCCACCATCCCATTATATATTACATATATAAAACTATTTGTTGTACTAATGTAGTGTCAAGATTGAGGGTAGCATGGACTAAAAAGAGAACACAAACAAAATGACAAATGAGTCCTTGCTTAGTGTTTTGGAAATATACATTTGTACCATGAAATGTAAGGGATGATTTCTTGAATGAATCTTGACATACTCTTTTTCGCATTTAAATGTGAATTGAGCTTTGACCAATTTATTCTAATAAGAATGTAATAGTATGTAGATTGCTATAGTAAGTCATAATTGTAAAATAGTTGTTAAACTTTATTCATATCCAAAAATTATATTACAATTAGGAAATATTCTACATGATAAAATTTTCATAATATATTAAATTAGAACACATAGTCAAGCTTTGCTCACTCCAATTCTTATATTCTGTTTATTCCTTTTAATGACAAAGTGAACATTTTCACTCATATAAATTGACATTAAAAAAAATACATAAAGCTAAATAATTCTCATCAATGTTTTTTGACACTGAAATAATTCACTTCTGCAAATGATATATTCAACATGATATTAGACTTATACACTTTCACATTGATTGTGAAGAAAGGCACTTTCCATTCACTTTTACAAATGATATATTCAACATGTTATTAGACTTATATGCTTTCACATTGATTGTGAAGAGAGACACTTTCCATAGCTTAATATAAAGAAGATGTGTCAAACATAGAATTGATATATGTTATTTAAAAAAATATTAATAGTTAAAAATATTTCAATTTTCACTTTAAGTAAAATAATTTATATTTACTATTTTTTTTTTTCCAGCTAGACTAAGCCAAAGTCAGACCAGTTTCAATGTTAGATGGAAGAATGATTTGCCTAACCACAAGATCATGTTATCAAATTGTGCTCCACTTAATTATCTTCCACTAACTCCTAATTCCTATTCTAGACCTATCCCTATCAAATTTGAAACAATAAACCCCATTCAAAGAAATATACAACTTTATATATATAAAAAGAAATAGAATAATTAACAAATATTAAAAAAACAAGAATATTTAAATATATTAAAAGAAATAGAAAAAAAGAAAAAACCTGGTTGGATAAATGCTTTCAATTTTTCAATATGAAATAAATGTACCATCCCTTTAATTACCATAAAATTCACACAAAACAATTAATTAATATTTGGTTAATTACAAATAAAAAATTCAATATAATCCATACATAAAATAGTTTAAATATTCATGTTAAGTAAAGTATTTCAATACAATTTTATATATTATATATAAATATATAAAACAATGAAAAGCAAAACAATTCTAACCTTCAAATGTTTTAATGATGTGTTCATAGAGATTGCTCAGAGAAATTTGTAATTCCTTCCTCAACATGGAACTACACATTATAAGAACCACGATCTAGTCCCTTGAAATAATAAATCAGAAGTTAAAATGGTTTCTTTACCTTAAAACTCATACTTTTTCAGAACTTATAATCTCTATTGGTGGTGTAGTCGCAAACTTCCATGATGTCTGATCTTCATGCTCATTGCATCTTGGACCTGCAATTTCTTCTTCTGGAACTGCATTCGTAATCTCTTCTAGATCCCGATCAGAAAAAATTATACTCAATGACCCCATATTATCATCGAAATTCCCAGTTTTCGTTGTTCCTGTAAGAAATTAATGAATTGTATGAATTTGTCAAGAAGTTTTGTAGTTACGAAATCAAAATTACGTTTTGTAGTTTATATGTTGGTTCTATGTACCTGGAATAGGAACAACATCATCCCCTTGATGGAGAACCCATGCCAAAGCTAACTGTGCGGGTGTGCAGTTATGCTTCCTTGCAAGATTTGCGACTCGATCAAACAGAATTTCATTCTTCTTTAAGTTCTCTGGTTGAAACCTTGGGCGGTTACTCTATAAACATGGAAAGATATATCCCATGTCAGTTACAACTAATAATTTCAGTGTCAGTGCAACTACATTGTTATGGGTGTTCTTTCCCCCAGATATTCATGAAATACTAAGGAGATTGTGCATCATTAGGGGGGAAGAAATAAATAATCCCGCATTTGTGCAATGCAAAATGGGTTAAAGCTACAGGATTTCATAAGTAAATTCCTTTGATTTAAGTATTTTGGACCTTGGTCACTTCTAATGGGGTCTCTGTTCCTTAAAGAAAGATTGAAGGGGTCCCATCAACCTCTGGGACTAGTAATGTCGCCATGAGACACGTTTTCAAATTTCCACTTGATATGAAAATGATTTCTTCTTCAAGTTTAATCCTTTTGCTCGGTAAATGCTTAATATTGCACACGTCATAGCATATGCAATCATTGTGCACAGAAGCAATTGTTTGAAATACCATAAGCCAACGTCAAAAAAAAAAGTACATATATGACCAGTTATTTTATCAAACTTCTAGTTTTGATTTTGGGTTGATCCAAATAAAAGCACAACCTAGCCTTAAATAAAATAGCAAAAATTGAAGTCAGGAAACATATATTAATACTACATCGTAGCGACCTTAAGCAATCATAGGAATAGAGACAGTCGAAATGAAAGGAAAATCAGACAAATTTACTCCCAGGTACAAGGCCTAAATTTCAAACAAACACTGAGCAGACAAACACTCGAGAAAAAAGTTGTGATTCAAGAGCAGACAAAAACTGATTGGGCTCATCATCAAAATCATATTCAGTTTCTTGCCCAGGAACGTCAAATGACAATGGTTAGACAATCGTAGCCACAGTGCCACACATAGCCGCTACAATACACCAAAGCCATCATACACTGAGTTTCTGTTATCAGTTTCTGTGCCAAGGGCATCTCTTGTGTCATTCACAGAATATTCTCTTTTAAAGTTTTATGTGATACTTCAAAGCATTTCCGTGAACTTATCATCAGATGGCCTCATATCTGGGTACCTCTGTGAATTTGGATTCAATATGCTTTCATTATCTTGTCATGAGAAGCCATCAAACGCTGGTTTTCATATTTTTGCTCAACGAGTCAGTATTCGGCGTTTTGTGCTAGCATGGTTATCCAAAAGAAAAACTTTTCATAAAAAAGGATTCCCAGAGTGTACAATGTCCAATACGAAACTTATGTTGCAGATCCAATGTGCTTGGGAGATCATTCCGCAGCTGATAAGCCTGTCAATTGCTTTACAGGTATGCCCAAGTTGGTGCATCATATCGCCACTGGAGCTTGATTCAACCAGCTCATGGATTAAGCATGCCTCTAGTAGATAGGACATTTCAGCAGCTGAGTCTTCATCAGAAATAGATAGAAATTGAAAGTCTGGGGAGTTTTATAATCCATTTTGGAGCATATATACTTTGTAAGGGAAGCGTCCCATCCTTGAACCTTATTTGGCATGTGAAGAGGTCAAAATATTGAGAAGCTCCGCAAGAAGAAAGAGAACAATTTGCTGTACACTCTGGCCGGTTTTAGGAAGCAGAGATGACTTTTACAGCAGGTCCCTAAGACTGATATAGCTTGTGGAAGGATTGTTGTGATTGGAAGAATATAATCATGGCAAGTTTATGAATAGAAGGGTTTTAAATCATGATTGCAGGTCACTGGTTTTAACTTCAAAGAACTCAGACAACAAGGCATGAGACCATTGTTGAGAAACGTAATTAATACCCGTCTTCATAATTGTATTTGAGTCATGATGTAATGTATTTGTCAAAAAAAAAAAATATTGTAAAAACAAAATTATTTATTAGCATGAGTTTCATGCTTTATTTATTTTATTTCTAGGTCAAAGCACCCATTGAATGCTTCTAGGGTTTATATCACGAGTCATTCTCCATGTCGTTTTGTCCTAGACCCTTATTGGGCTCATTATGTCAAAGAAGAAAATTATTTTTATGTAAATAGAGTCATTTGTCACTCCACCAAGTCGGTCTGCCCTCCAGTCATGTCAGCCTCATTGAAGGAATTCAACCTCACAGAATGACTATAAAATCAGTGCTACTCGACCTCATTTGGACATCCAATCAAGCAAGTTCGATCTGCAGTTGCAAGAGGAAGAAAGAAGTGTGAAATACCTAGAAAAGAAGGAAATAACCCTAGCGAAGAAGAAGGAGACACTTGTCAAGCAAAAGGAATCCAAAATTCTCTCTTTTCTGCCTCACGTGCGAGTTTTTGGGTTGCTCCAAGAGGGCCGAAGTTGCAGGACTGCAGTAGGGCAGAAATCCTGAAGCAGGAAGGCCGAAATCTGAAATTGTTGCAAGATTGAAGCAGTTTGACTAGAGTTGACTATTGAAGTTTGACTAATCATCTTGGGAGGCTAACTTGGTGGATTGGAAAAGGCCTTTTAGTCTGGTCAAAGGTATTGGTTATCTCACTTGACTTGGTTCTAAAGAAAGAGAGGAGAAGTTTTTGGGTTTTCCCCTAGAAGAGGGGTTGTAGCTCTGGTTGAGAGCCTACATCCCGTGTCTTTGTTGTGTTGATCTTCATGTACTTATTTTTTGGTAGCTACTTGATGATAAGAAGATAAAAGAAAATAATAAGAATTCAAAGATAATCACAAGTAATTATCAAGATAAGAAAAACCTTCTGCCTTTATGATTTTCTAACATGGTATCAAAGCTAAGGTGAAGAGGAAGGAAAAAGGCAGCTTGAAGATCAATAGCTCTCATCATCTCAAGGAAGGATTTAATAGAAGTTTTCAAGGAAGATCATAAGGAGAAGTGAAGTCCATTTTGAATGGTAATTGAAGGTTGCAAAGATATCTAGTTTTCATTAAAATACACCTATGGCCTCATTAATGAAGTTTGAGAACAAACTTCAAGGAGCCTCTAACTATCGAGCATTGGAAAACAAGGATGGACCTCATCCTTGCAAATGATAAGATATTGGATTTTGTACTAGGAAAGGTCAAGGAACCCTCAAATGATGCAAGAAAGGAGAAGTACAAAGAAACTAATATTCTTGCCATGAACTTAATTGTGGATGGAGTCAAAGTCAACTTGATTCCTACATATCCACTCTAGACTCTTCAATAAAAATGTATGATGCTCACCCAAAGTTGTTCACAATCAAGAATATGTCTCAAGAATGAACTTCGAATAGTTGAAATGACTAAGGATGATACAATGTCCTCATATTTTGTAAGAATTGCCCGTATTAGAGATGAACTACAAGCAATTGATGAAGTAGTCCTTAAAAAAGAACTTGTGATTGTTGCCCTTCTAGGACTACCAAAGTCTTGGAATGCCTTTGCAATTGGAATTAGTAGTTGGAAGAATTCTCCATCCTTTGAAGAAATGTGGTCTATTTGTATACAAGATGAAGCTCATCTTTCTTTGGTAGTGTTGAAAAATGTAACTAGTGTCGGTCTTCATTATTGTATTTGAGTCATGATGTAATGCATTTGTCAAAAGAAATATTTTTTTTTATTATAAAAGAAAATTATTTATTAAGCATGGGTTTCATGCTTTATTATTTTATTTTTAGGTCAAAGCCTCCATTGTAGGCTTCTAGGGTTTGTGTCAAGAGTTATTGTCCTTGTCATCATGTAAAAGACCCTTATTGGGATTTACCATTCAAGAAATAAATTTATTTTGATGAAAATTAGGTCTTTTAGGCCTCCACCAAGTCGGCCTCAACCTTGACAAGTCGACCTAATTGGGAGGCAGAGGCCACTATATAAAGACAAAAACTCGACCTCATTTGTAGCATCTCAGGAAGTTCGATCTGCAGTAGCTGGAGGTAGAAAAGAAGAGAAAAATTCCCAAGAATAAGGAGAAAACCCTAGCGAAGGAGGAGACACTTGTCAAGCAAGAAGTTGTTTTTCTCTCTCTTTGACTCGTACAAAATTTTGAAGCCGCTGGGGAGGCCGAAATTTTAGATCT
This sequence comes from Pinus albicaulis, assembly GCA_034641835.2. NCBI lineage: Eukaryota > Viridiplantae > Streptophyta > Pinopsida > Pinales > Pinaceae > Pinus > Pinus albicaulis. The sequence continues at coordinate 1,307,497,044 of CM076583.1, read as the reverse complement.
GCAGTAGGGCCGAAATTTTGGAAGCAGGGGGCTGAAATTCTAGATTGTTGCTAGCTGAATTTGCTGGACAAGAAGATACTACTGAAATTTGCATAATCATCTTGGAAGGCTGACTTGGTGGAGGAGGAAGGTCTTTTGGTCAAGTCTAAGGTGTTGGTTTGTCTCAACTTGATTTGAATCTATTAGTGGAAGTGTTTGACTGAGTTTTCCTCTATAGAGGGGTTTTCCTCTATTGCTTGATGAAAATAAGATAAAAGAAGAACATAAAGAAAGTTAGTAAGACTACAAGAATATCACAAGTAATGATCAACATAAGAGAATCCTACTGCCTTTCTGATTTTCACATATGGTATGAGAGCTAAGGTAAATGAGGAAAGAAAAAGGTAGCTTGAAGGTCTATTGAAAGAAGGGTTAATCATTAAGGAAAGGGTCATATAAGAAGAAAAGCCTACTATTTATATCAAGTGAACGAGATATTATAAAGTCTATGGCAATCTCAATGAAGACAAAAAATAAGTTAGAAGGAGCCTCCGACTACGGGGCATGGAAGAAGAGGATGAATCTTATTCTTGCTATGCATAAAGATTTGGATTTTGCTCAAGGAAAAGTTAAGAAACCTACAGATGATGCAAGAAAGGAAAAGTACATGGAAACTGACATCTTGACCATGTTTATAATAGTAGATGGAGTAAAGGACAATCTAATCTCATACATATCCAATACAAGCTCTGCACAAGCACTGTATGAAGTCCTCTCCAAGTTGTTTACCATCAAGAACATTGGTCAGATAGCTAGTCTCAAGAATGAACTAAGCGCAATAAAGATGACAAAAGATGATATTGTATCATCATATTTTGTAAGAATCTCTAGAATAAGAGATGAACTCCAAGCTATTGATGAATTTGTACCAAAGAAAGAACTTGTGATTGCTGCACTACTAGGTCTACCAAAATCTTGGAGCTCTTTTGCATTGGGAATTAGCAATTGGAAAGATACACCAACCTTTGAACAAATGTGGAATGCATGCAGTCAAGAAGAAGCCCGCATCTCATTAATAAGCGACAAAAAGGAGGATGAATAAAACAATACTTCAAATGCCTACTTTGCTCATCACAAGAAGAAGGGAGTATACAAGAAGTTCAAAGGACCTAAGAAGAAGGTTGATCCATCAAAGATTGAATGCTACAATTGTCATAAGGTGGGGCACTACAAAATTCAATGACTTGAAAATCCAAGAAATAAGAAGCGGGAAAGAGAACATGCAAATATTTCCGATGAAGCTCCACCCAAGGAAAACGAGACTAAAGAATTCAAAGTCAAAGAATTATTGGTCAAAGTCTCTTAGGGATACTATCCCTTGTATATCCTTCTACTTTAAGTTTTGCAATGTTTTCTTTTATGTTCTAATTTCAGAGTTTGTAGATTTAATATGTCTTGTTAGAAATTCTTGAATTGTTTTGATAAAGTTGTAGGTATTGTAAATATTTCAATCTGGAAATCTATAGTTGCAATGATAGATTTATTTCACCTACTTCTTACTCTGATAAGTTATTTATAGAAATCTATCAGTAAACTTTGAAATAAATACTACTGCAAAATTCACAATTACATATGCAGAGAAGTAAACAGTAAAGAACATAAGCATAAGAACCAATCACATGTACACACTTATTTTGGACAAATGTCCTCGGAAAAACCCAATGTGGGAAAACTGGTGCAGCAGATGAGGGTTTTATTATTATTCTTCAGCAAGTGTATCTTTACAAGGAATACACTAGTAGATATAATCAGAAAACACCTGAGACAAAATACTCGGCCCCTCCCAAAAATTTCTTGACACCCAAAAGAGCCTCTGACTCCCTCTGTGTATGTTTGCGTGTCTCTCTGCACAGTCCCTGCACTGGAATGCGTCTCTCTGCGTGGGTTCACTGTGATGCAGCTCTGCGCTGCCTTCTGTGGCCCTCTATGTCCCTCTGTCCTTGTGCTCAGTCACTGTTGACTCCCTCTTCTCCTTCTGCTTCTACAACTCCGCCCTGCAACTCTCCCCATCATATTAAATTAATTAATTATTTTAAGTGTATTTCCTAAGTTAAAACTTAGAGAACTTAAATAATTAAAGTAAATTTAATTAAACATGTGATGAAATTGTCTTAGGTCACACGGATCAAGCTTTCTTTTAATCTTAGCCATTGATTCAAGATTTGATCATAGCCGTTGATTTGTCAACGAGAAAAGTATAAAGGAAAGGCTTGGGGTCATTTGTAAAGACACACAGAGGCAGAGCACTGAAGCTAAGCTGAGATTCTAGGGCAGGGTTTGCTAAGAATACTCAGAAGTGTTTCAGTTGTAGAGAGGGGAATTTAGGTCAAGGGGATGATCTGATCTCGGGGTCTAGAATACACAAGAGGCAAAGATCAGCTCAAGGACAACACAGAAGAGGAGAGTAGTAGCAGCAACAACGACAACGTAGTCCCTCCAAGGACAGTGTGATTTTCAGCAGGAAACCCTCAGGGGTTACACAGAGACCCTTCAGGGGCAGCGTAGTGATTGCGTCACCCAGTCTGGGGTAACGCAGTCTCATCCGGTGCAGCGCTGAGGGTTGGAGGTGCTTCAGAGGCTGACGCAGAGGCTTTCAGGGGCAGCGCTGAGGTTTCTAGGCCCTAATCTTGGCTAAGTTCTGTAAATCCCATTTGAGGGTGTGGATCAGTCATTATTTTGGCCCTAGATCAACCAGTGAGTTGTAGATCTAATATATTCTCTGTCGGGATTTCCAGATTTGGAACCTAGATTTGTGTATTCATAAATATTCTTAATAATAAAACCTTCCAGCAGCCAGAGACCGGTTTTCCCGCATTGGGTTTTTCCAGGGACTATTTGTCCAGAAATAACTGTGTCACTTTGTCAATGTGTGCATGAACTTGTTCTAGATCTGAATTGGTAGAGATTTGTTATGTGTTTTACTTCGATTTTAACTTGAATTTATTCAGTTAATAACTTGTCTAAGTAGGAGGAGCATAACCAGATTAACAGTAATAATTTCTGCATAAAGTGTAAGATTCAGAAATTTCTACACCATGGGGATCCATGGAGTGTTGTCTATTGTTGTGGAGGCCCATGGCTCTCTATACACACCCTATATGTGCCAATGAAGCCCTCTGGAGGGTTATGACCCCGTATAGGGAGACCAAACCCAAATGGACACCATCTGCAATCTTGCATAAGATCCAATGCGTCCCCTAGCCTTCCAGTACAACAAGTCATTAAAGTAATCAGGTAAAAGAGCTTACAAACCCTGGACAACAAGTGGACACTTCATAATGGCATGCCCTTCTATATTGGGCTTTGGCATGTACTAATGTCTCCAAGCTCCAAAAGGGGTTAGCCAGGTACCTTAGTAGGTGGTTTCTACCTTTAGAGGGGATAATATGTTCAAGGTACATCCCTCAAATGGTGGTGGCATATGATAAAAAGGTGAAATGGAATAGGGAATGACAGGGGAAATCCTGGGCCACATATCGAGGCACGAGGGTAGCTAGAGAAAGGAAGCAAAGCTCTGACATATTATTTTCTTCACTTTTGCAAGCTAATTTGACCTCCTGGAAGCAATTTGGCCTCTTAGAATGAAATTGGCCTTGATGTATGGCCTCAACTTGGCCCACACATGCAGCCTAGAGAAAAATTGGCCTCCACTAGCAACTCGCACTCCTAGAGAAATATCTCAGTCTCCACTAGCAAATCGATCTCTTTTGGAAAACTTAGCTTTCCTCCTGCAAATCGAACTCTCTGGAAAATTCGTCCTCTCTCTGGAAAATCGACATCCTGGCAATTCACACCACTGGATAAAATCGGCCCTTTGCAAAATAATTCAACCTCCCTTTGTCTCTGAGAATTTGGAGATCACCGTGAAGAAATCTCTCCTCAATCACTGCTGAAACCCTTTGCTGGTGTCAACCCACGCTATCACTATGCCCTTGCTCATTTGCTATCTGTGTATGTCTCCAAGATGCCCATCAACATCCTCTTATAATCTCTCATTGAGCAATCAACAACCAAGATTTAATCCCGATCAATGGTTAAGATCATCTTGACTCCATCAAATCACTTTTCTAGAAGTTACTAGAGAGAAATCAACTTGTCTCAATTAATATTGATTAATTAACCCTTTTCCCTAAGTTAAACTTAGTAAAATAATTAAAAACTGGTTAATAATCTAATTAAGACATTTTCCCTTAGAAAAAAAATAAATTGGGCTTGGAGATAATTTATCCTCTTGTGCTCTTAGTCTCATTGAAACCCCCTAAGACTAGAACATTTTCCTGAGCTACATAAACTAACACGGGGGGCCAGAAGAGTGGGGAGACCAAGAACTCTTAGATTAAGCTCTTAGGCTCAGTGGAGGCATCTCTCATTCAATTTTTCCTACACTATTTTTTCAACCCATATGACTAATCACATGGGTGATCTCAGCATTGTAGAGTTTACCATGCTGATCTCACCTGTATTTCTCCTTTCCTTCTAATTTGATTTTGGTTTCGTACATGAGGAAAAATAATATAATTGCACATGAAAAAAAAATCAATTCTATAACATTATGAAATGCCTGTGAGCTAAAAGTCAAAGCTATTGTAGAAGCAAGGTTGCACATTTGAAGACCACAGGCATGTATTAAAGTTATTTTGAATATAAAAACCATGGTTAAGAGCCATACAATGTAAGATTCAGATAATTTAATATATCGTTGAAGTATGGATTGCTAATCCCCTGCCTCTGATGTGCAGGCAAGTTGGTATTTGCTGCAGTTTCTCCTCACAAAACTGGGTTGAATAAAAGAGTTATTCAGAATGTGTGAACGTGAATGAGTATGATTCATGAGAATAATGCTATAAAACATTATCTGCCTCATATGTTAACACGGGAATAGATTAAGAATAAAATAATCACATTAGTAAATCTATATAACATTATTTAGGTACATCACATATGTGCCATAAATTTTTTGAGCGGATGGTATAATTTCTTACTCATGAGGATTCGAATCTGGTTGGTCATTTTATACAACGGAACTGAACAGATATACTAAGTCAATATATTACAGTACCTGATTGTGAACCAGCATGAGAAAACTGTTTCAAACTGTGAAATGTCAACTGAAAATGCACCAATATGGGGAGTAGAATAATATAAAAAAGCAGATGTGGACATACCCAACGTGTGTTGTTGTAATTCATCTCTCTGAAAGCCTTTCCAGAAAAAAAACCACGACCCAGTGGACTATAAGGCACTATTCCAATGCCTAGCTTCCTAGATAGGCATAAGATGAAGATCCTCTTAGCTATTTTTTCACTGTGTCATAATACAATCTAGGAAATAAAATTTTTGCATTCAAATTAAAATTGCCAAGTTTCTTACTGCAACCTTTTACAAAAGAAAGTGGAAGTCTTTCATATATTAGAAACTCAAAGCAAGCCACAAGTCATTGTCCTTCTATCTAAATAAATCTAAATATACTGAATAACTTAAAGATGTCATGAAACAATTCTTACCCTAGTATGTTCTTAATTCACAAGAACAATAGTGGAAGTGAAAAGCCAGGAAAAGGGTCCTGTAAGTAGACATGTGTGCATTTTGAAATTATGATGATGAAGCATCCATTTGCTTAGAGAATACTACGATCACTATTACCAAAACAGCATAGGTCAAAAGGAAATCCATGAGGATTGATAATCAACCAGCAGTTCATATCCTCCTTCCCTTGATCCTCAAGCCACTATTGACTTCTTAACAGTTCCAAGTACAAAGCTGCTACTTACAATGAATCTTGAAGGTAAAAGATGAATAGAAATACCTGTGAAGCATTTTTTAGTACATCCTCCTTTCTTTGTGGTTTTAGTTGTGTCCTTGCCATAAAGCGATTGGTTTAAAGTTTATGAAGAAACACCATGAGTCACTTCTCAGAAAGTCTTATGACATTAACAAACTTAAACATTTAACATCTTGTCCAGGATAGGAACATCATTGGTTGCTAAATTCCATCCCCGAACCTGGGTTGGGTCCACTTGGCCCCATGTGGTCCCATTTGTTGTCAAAGACTATTCATCAAGGACTATTTGGAAATCCAAGTTCTCGAAGGATTTCAGGGATTGAGAACCTCCTTTATAAGTGTTATTCATCTACCTCAACCCTCCAATCATCATCCCCTCTCCCTCGAAGATCAAGGCCCTCGCTTAAAAGGCAAGCAAGTTCCACTCTTCACTCTATCCTAGGGAAAGGGTTTCTAGGGTCACTTCACACATATTCATTGATCTATACTTTACAAGTGACTTCCTAAACTACTGGGTCTCCTCCCATCGGTGAAAGTCTGTAAAGAGCAGGGAGTCTTATTTGTGGTGACAATGGGCTAAGTGTCCATCATTGCCCTTGACCTAGCAGATTCCCTCATAGGAACTCCTCTTAGGTCCCCTATTGGTTTGTGTGTTAACAAGACCCTCTCCACCCACATCTCTGAAGTCCAAAAATGCCAGAATTGATCCACAATCCTTTGCCTCTTTGCCCAAGGGACAAAATGGGCTACAGGATATCCTTCTAGCAATCTTGTGAGATAGGGGATATGACAGTCCTCCCTACCAAAATTTGCTTGTCCTCAAGAAACTACAGTGCTAGATGTTATAATACCTGCTCTCCTTCCATGTAGCATCCTCCAAAGGCAAGTCCTTCCACTTGAAAAGGAACTCCCTGATAACCTTGTTCCTGAGCTTCCTCTCCCACACCTCCAGGATGGCTTCAAGAACCAACACCAAATGCCCCTCATCATCAACTAGTGGTAGTTATGTGGTAGTTGTCACCTATTGCCCCCGCGCCTTCTTCAGGAAGGACACATGAAATACATTATGCATCAGATCACATTGTAAGGTCCATAAAAGCAAGGCTTGAGCTTCTCGTCTCCCTTTTATTTGAGTGTCGACCACTAGCATGGTCGTAGACATAGGTACACTAAGTCTCCCACCTCAAATTTCCTCTTTGTCCGATGGCAGATTGCATACATATTTTGCCAATTCTAAGTTGTTTGCAAGGTGTCCTTGAGAGCCTTCAAGATCTCTTGGCTCTCTTAGATCCAATTCTTCGCCCTTAGGGCTCTGCTATCCCCAAACACCATGTCAACAAATTATAGAGCCTCATAGCCATAGAGCGCTCTAAAGGGTGTCAACCTGATGGACATGTGATATGTCGTGTTGTAGTAGTACTCCCCCAAATGAAGCCATTTCACCCATGCACGTTGTTGACCTGTCACATAGTTATGCAAGTAACTCTCCAACGATTTGTTCACAATATGGGTTTAACTATCAGTCTGGAGGTGGTGGTTGGTGTTGGCTTGAAGGTCGGTACCCACCAGTCTAAAGAGATTTTTCCAAAATCCCCTCATGAACCTGTTGTCCCTGTCACTAATGATGGTCTTAGGGAGCCCATGCAACCTGAACACCTCCTTGAAAAAGAACTCGACCACCTGCATTGTTGAGTACTTGGTTGGAATAGAGAAAACTGGGCAAACTTCGTCAACCTGTCTACCACCACATATATAGTCTCGCCCTTGAACAACTAGAAGTCTGGTGATGAAGTCCATGGAGATACTCTCCCACTTCTACTCTGGAATAGGAAGAGGCTGACGCAACCTGGTCAGATGTGTGTGCTCCACCTTATTTCTCTGACATGTGCTACACTCCTTCACATACCTCAAGATATCACCCTTGAGGCCCCTCCATGTAAATTGCTTCCTGACAAACCTGTAGGTTTTGAGGAACCCGGGATGTCCTACAAGAGGTGAATCGTGGGCTTCTTACATGATTTTCTCCTGTAGCTTAGACCCTGGCACGAAATAAATCAAGTTTTCGTAGTAGATCACCTCATCCATCAACCTGCTTTCATCCCCAAATGAGCCATCCAGAATCTCACATACCTGTTGATCCTTAGAGTACTCAACCAAAAGTTGTGCCTTCAAATCCTGGGTGATGTCCATGAGAGACAGTGTTGCAAGCCTCCTAGAAAGCACATCAGCCACTACATTATGCTTCCCCTTGACATACTCTATCTCAAAAGCATACGCCTGGATCCCGCTAAAACACTTTTGTTTCCTGTCATTAAGCTCTCTCTGGTTCAAGAAGAATTGCAAGTTATTATGGTTTGTCTTCCCCCTGAACTGATTCCCCACTAGGTATTGTCTGAATTTGCCCAAGGCATACATGATGGCCAACATCTCCTTATCATTAATGGAGTACAGTCTCTCGTAGTCACGAACTTAAGGATCTCACAGGCAATGGGGAGACCGCCCAGCATCAAGACTGCTCAAATGCCCTCCACTGAGGCATCACACTCTAGTACAAAGGGTTGTGAAAAATCTAGCAATGCAGAGGCCTCCAGAGGCAGCGTAAGGATTGTGTCACCCACTCTGGGGTTACGTAGTCCCCTTCTGAGCAACGCAGAGGCACGCAAAGCCTAGCAGGGCTAACGTTGGGTTTCAGGGGTAGCGTTGGGGTTTCTAGGGCTAGAATCAGGCTGAGTCTTGTAAATATAGTTTGAGGGTGTGGATAAGTAAAAATCTTGGTCTCAGAACAGCAGGTTAGTTGCAGATCTACTTTTTCTTTGTCGAGTTAAATAGATTTGGTGCCCAGATTTTTTGTACTCGCATTCTACTTAATAATAACAAACCCTCATATCTGTTGCACCAGTTTTCCTACATTGGGTTTTTCTGGGGACTTGAATGAGCGTAATATTCAATAAATGATATGCATGTGTGTAGGCAGTTAGTTGTGTTTACTTCGGTATTTTCTGAATATTTTTATGAAAATAACTTGTATAACTTAATCACAAGTAGGAGAAGTAAACCATGATACTATAGTAGGGTTTTTGCATAACTGTATTCAGGAATTTTCACATGGTATCAGAACGATAACAGATCAAGCTGAATCTCCAGCAAATCAATTGAAGAATATTTTTTTCTGCAAGACAGCAGCAAAAGCAGCAGAGATCCGGAAAGGGCAGCTTGGTAGCAGCAGGACGCAGACCTAGGAAGGGGCAGCACTGCAGCTACAGAAGGCCATCAGGCTTATGCAAAGCTTTTCTAGGCCAGCGTAAGGAATCCGTCACCTAGTCTGGGGTTACGCAGTCCACTTCTGAGCAACGTCGAGGCTACGATGGGCCAGTCAGTGGGACACAGTCCAGTCATTCTTCCTGTTGCAGAGAAGTTTTGCCAAGATCCAGAAGTAGTGCTTCAGATCTTCAACAGTGTTGGTGTGGTGGAGATTATGCCGATGCAGAATTGTGCCTAGCTAAGTCAACAAAGAGCGAGAGGAAGACAATCTCTCAGCAGATTTGAGCCAAACAGATTTGAGATTCAATAAGGAGGGTGATTGGAGAGTATTGTCCGATTGGTTTGGCTGAAGATTTCCAAGAGGGAAATCAGTTGTCAGAGGGAGCAGCTACTATAGAGGGTTTCTATTCGCCAAGAAACCCAGATCCAACATTTATGTTGAGTATTGCAATAGAAAGAGGGAGAAGAGTATCTGTTCTGACAGATCTGAGCAGATGGCACCATATGGACTGAGAGATCAGGATAGGTTGGATGGCATGTCCAACTTCGTTATCTGGAGGGCCAAGATCCTGTCAGTCCTGGATGAGTATGCCCTCAAGGACCATGAAGAGTGAGTCCTAGCTGTACCAACCGATGCAGAACCTCTAAAGAAGTACGAACAAAATCAAGCGTGAGCTAAGTGTTTGATAATGGATGGAGTCAAAGACCACGTCATGCCTCATATTGTCGAAACGAATACGACAAATGAGATGTGGGTAGCATTGGACACGATGTATCAAGGAGGCTCTGTCCAAAGAAGGATGCTTCTGGAGAATCAGATGCAGTTGTTCCAGATGCAGAGATGTGAGGAGATAGATCCCTTCCTCTTCGGACTTCAGAATATCCGGGATCAACTAATTGCCATCGGTACAAATTCGGATGAGGGGCTCCTAGTGAGGACTGCCCTGAATGCATTCACTGAAGAACGGGAAACGTTTGTCCAAAGTATTTTGGGCAGGGCAGTGTTACCATCATAGGCAGACATGTGGGCAATCCTCCGTCAGGAGGAAATCAAGAGATTCACCAAGAGGCAAAGCAGTGGAAGCGAATCATCCAAAATGAAGAGAGAAGAGGAAGATGATGCAGCCCTTGCATCGAAGGAACGAAGGCAACAAGGGAAGAAGAAGAGGGACCTATCCAAGGTCCGGTGCTTTAACTGTGGAGAACTTGGACACTTCGCCAGCACTTGTCCTAAGAAGGACAAAGGATCTTCTGAATCCAAGGCTGCAGCAACAAAGGATGATGGCTCTGATGAGGACGCAACCATGAGTGCTCATGTACCTCGAGAGAAGAGGTGGGGCGATATGGATCTATAGAGCAGCTACAGACAGGAGTGGCGGGATCCTTGAGTCAGCCCTACTCTTGGATAACACACGAGCTACGGGAGCCTTAAGACGGTAGCAGGATAAGTCAGGAGATGGTTGCAGAAGGTCACAGTGAATCAGAGGGCAGTGCTGAAGAGCTGAAGAGGGAGCAGCGTAATGTAGAGGCAACAACAGCATAGAGGCAGCAACGCAGAGGCTGATGAGACTTCAGCAGCGTAGAGAGGCAGTGCTCACGCAGTGCAGAGCTGTAGTAGCACAGTGGCTTCAGGAGGACAGTGTAAGGCAGCAGCGAAGGCAGTTTCAGTGATGAAATGCAGCTTGACTTGTCTGTCAACGATTGGGCAGAAGTCTTTCAGTTGCTTACTTCTCAGCAACTGAGTTGTAGTGCAACAGTTAGCAGTGGCAGTGTTATGGGAAGCATGATGCACCAAGTTGAGAGGGAGCTGCAGTACAGATGTGGCAGTGACATGGGCAGCAGTACAGAGAGCAGCAGTGCAATAGATGGAGGGCAGCAGGCCAAGCATCAACAACACAGAAACCAATACCAAGATCTTGCAATGCATGGTGTGGATGTATTGCTAGAGCACACTCCGTGCTAAGAGGGAGTGTTGAGATTTTGTGTAGTTGGGGTAGCATCAGATGTGCTCTAGCCCTGAAACTTTGTGGAGGGGCTAAGAAACACATCACCTCCAAAACCTAGAAAGCATTTGGAGAAATTTCATCTAGTGTTGAAGTTATTCAAATAATTAATTATTTTAATGTAATCCCTAAGTCGAAACTTAGGGAAATTAAATAATTAAAGTGAATTAATTAACACATGTGCTGAAATGTTCTAAGTGACTCGGATCAAGCAGTCTTTTAATCTCAGCGGTTGATAAGTGATTTAATCGTCGTCGTTGATGTGTTCAACGAAAAAATATAAGAGAAAGGCTTGAGGGTCAGTTGGAGACACACACACGGAAGCAAAGCTGAGAAACTAAGCTGGAATTCTAGGGCAGGGTTTGCTAAGAATTTCCAGAGGAGTTTTCTGCAGCGAGGGGTAGAATTGGCTGAGGGGATGATCTGATCCTGGAGACAAGAGTCAGCAAGAGGTAGAGGAGCAACTTTTAGGGTCAACACAAAGGAGCAAGGGCAACAGCAGCAGCTGCACAACACAGTTTCAGGTGCTACGCAGGCCCAGGAGGGGCAGCGCTGCAGCTTTAGAGGGCTTCCACAGTTACGTAGAGGCCTCCAGAGGCAGCGCAAGGACTGCATTACCTACTCTGGGGTTACGCAGTCCCCTTCTAAGCAGCGCAAAGGCACGCAGAGCCTAGCAGGGCTGACGTTGGGGCTTCAGGGGCAGCGCTGGGGTTTCTAGGGCCATAATTGGGTTGTTAAAATTGGACAACTAGGTCCAAACTCCATGTTGTGATGCTCAGATGAAGATACCAATATTTGTATTGGGTTCCTCTTTCAGAGAGGTGTAAGATCGATCTAAAATTGATCTTAATTTGATGAGCAGAACATTTATTTTGAATTTATTTTTAATAATTTCAAATATGTGTAGGTCGACCTTAAGGTTTTACACCCCCAGCAGATGTGTCACACACCTCAGTGATTGATATAAATAGAGTCAACATTGGAGGACTTTTTCACTCATCTCATCCTCACACATCATCTCCTCCTTTGATTTAGTATGAGCTCCTTGGAAGCAGTTTCGGTTCACACGTGGGATGAAGGACGAATTTACTATAGCTAGGGTTTGGATGAATTTGCTGCAGCTAGGGTTTCCATGCAAGTTTGACCAGCATTGACTTTGGTCAACGCATGGTCCAAATACTCTGCAAAATTGGTGGAGACTTCAATTTTGGAAGGCCATACATATTGGCACAAGAACCGAGGTCAAAAGGTTGACTGAAGGCCGAGCTGCGTTGACTTTCTTGCTGTTGTCCTGCATTGACTTTTCTTGACAACATTGACTTTTCTGGGGTTGACTTTGAGTTGACCGTGTGGCTGTTTTGAGGGTTGTTGTGACACATGTTGGGTTGGCTAACCAAGGAGACTTTGCTGGTTGAAGCATCCTGTTGACCGCCGTAACGCACCACCACATTTTTATGTTTCTATTTTGTTTTTTGTAGATCCACTGGTATGTTCTATCAGCATTTTACTTGATTGTTTATGTGATTGCTGTAGTAAAAAGTAAAGTTGCATCAAGCATAGAACATCTACATAAATTTACATGGTATCAGAGCTGAGGTGGAGACGAGCCCTATTTGTTGCAAGCACCGAAGAGGAAAATGGGTTCCACAAACTATGGCTTCAAGGAGGATGACAAATTGACTGGGAAGGATGACTTCCATGCTTGGAAGATGATATTGGATCTCAAATTGGAAGACCAAGATGTCATGGACTATGTGCAGGGTAAAATCCAAGAACCTCCATCCACTGCTACTACTACTGCCAAAACAAAGTACAAGGGGGAGATCAAAGCAAAGCTGATGATCAGGGAATCCATTAATATAAGTATGGTGGCCTACATCTCTAAGTGTATGATAATTTGGTCCTCATGTTCAAGGCCAACAATGCAAATCAAGTACTATTCTTCAAGAATCAATTGAAGAATCTGAAGAAGGGCAGGGATGAGTCTGTCCAATCATACTTTCTAAAGCTGACTGAGATCAGGAACAATCTCCTAGCTATTGGGGAGACAATAGCTGATCAAGAGATGGTACTCGTCGTACTTGGAGGGCTCTCATCCGAATGGCATGTGTTCAACACTACCATTCTAAATAATAATGTGATACCTGACTTTGACGAAGTACTATCAAGATGCGTTCAAGAAGAATCAAGAATGAAGGAGTATGGAAATGAAGGAAATGTTGCATACACTGCTCATTCTAGAAAGAAGAACTCTGGTGGCCCAAAGAACAAAGGAAAAGCAGGGGCTCAAGGAAAGAAGGGCAAGTGCTTCACTTGTCATAGGCCTAGTCACTATGCTAGAGAATGTCCTTTCAAGAAGGATTCTCCTGATGATGATGACAACAACAACAACCAGAGGGATGGCAATCAAAGGAACAACAGGTTCCAGGGAAAGAGGAAGGCTCCCTCCAGCGGAAATGATCAACCTTTCAAAAGATCAAGAAATTCCAGGTATGAGGAATCAAATGTTGTGGATAAAAGAAATGAATTCATTCCTGTATCTGCCCTCTCTGCTGCATCTCCACCCGACACTATGGATGTCTGGTTGATAGATAATGGTGCTTCAAAGCACATCACTGGGTTCAAAGAAGCACTTTCTGATATGGTTGAGAAGGATACTAATCTAGAAATTATCCTTGGAGATAATGCCACATATCTCGTGAAAGGGACAGGGACTGTGACCCTCCACTTGTCTCAAGGTCAAGTCCTCCACCTACAGGATGTACTCTATGTACCTAATTTGAAGAAGAACCTCGTGTCTATATCAGCCATGTAAGACAAAGGTTTCAATGTGGCATTCACTGATGGAAAGGTGCACATGTGGAAGAAGAGCTTCAAGGAAGCTATCACGTTTGGGTCTAGAATTGATACACTCTACCAGGTTGGAGGAAGTCCACTGGGAGCAATGACATGAGATGCTATCCGACAGACTGATCAAACGAGTTCAAGAAATTTTGCAGAGGAGCTAGCATCAAGAGGGAGACCACAATGTTTGTGGGCTACAGCGAAACTTCGAAGGCCTATAGACTCTATGTGCCTGGTCAAAGGGAAGTGGAGATATGCCACGATGTCACCTTTGATGAAGATACTTCCCTGAGGAAAGTAGTCAATCTTCCGAGATCTGAGGAAGGTCATGAAGCAAGGCCTGGAAATCAAGAGGAACCGAAGGATGAGACAATGGCTGATGTTGAAGGACCAATGGACCCGATTGATCCACCTCCTTCACCGGAAAAGAGACCATCATGGCTCAGGGACACTCTCGAAGATGCTGAGGGACATATGGCCCCAAGGGGGACATTCCGTGAAAGCAAGAAGCCGAGTAGATACCAAGGGTATCTAGCAACCATGAGTACTATTGTACAATCCGAGCCTAGATCTTTTTGAGGACACCGTAAAGCATCAAGTCTGGAAGGATGCTATGCACGAAGAGTATGAGTCCATAATGAAGAATGATGTCTGGGATGTGGTTCCTAGACCGAAGGTCAAAGCAGTTGTCACCTCAAAATGGCTCTACAAGATCAAGCATGGATCTGATGAAAGTGCTGAAAAGTTCAAGGCAAGATTCGTTGCCCGTGGCTTCTCTCAAAAAGAAGGCATAGACTATGATCACATATTTTCACCTGTGACCACCATCCGATCTATCATTAGCCCTCGCTGCTACGCAAGGATGGAGTCTTCATCAGATGGATGTGAAGACCGCACTTCTACATGGTGCGATAAAGGAAGAGGTGTATGTGGAGCAACCTCTGGGGTTCGAAGTCCAGGATCAGGACACCCATGTCTGCAGGTTGAAGAAAGCCCTTTATGGGTTGAAGGAAGCACCCAGAGCTTGGTACGAGAGGATAGATAGCTACCTGATGACGCTGGGCTTCACTCGTAGTAATGTTGATCCGAACCTTTACTTCAAGGTTCATAGAGAGAAGCCTCTCATTCTGGTGTTGTATGTGGACGACCTCTTCCTGACAGGTGCTGACCCTCTCATTCATCAATGCAAAAGGGAGCTCGCTGCTCAGTTTGAGATGAAAGACCTAGGACTGATGCACTACTTCCTAGGCCTGGAGGTTTGGCAAAGACCTGGCGAGATTTTCCTTTCTCAAGGAAAACACATTGTGAAGCTTCTGTAAAGATTTAGTATGGTGGACTGCAAGTGTGTGTCGAAACCAATGGAGCTCAACTTCAAGAAGTTAAGTGGCAACGCTGCTGGGCCCATATTGACAAATCCTACTAAGTATCGTCAACTCGTAGGGGCCCTGATGTTCTTAGTGAGCACTCGTCTGGACATATGTTTTGCAGTGAACACTTTGAGTCAACACGTGGTTGATCATAACATTCACTGAGTTGGTTCCAAGAAAATCTTGAGATATCTCTGGGGCACGATACACCTTGGGCTGAGATACACTACTAGGAGCATGACACTCCTTGGTTATACTGATGCCGATTGGGCTGGCAGTGTGGTGGATCGCAAGAGCACATCTGGATGCTACTTCACACGTAGATCTGCTTCGAGCACGAAATTGAAGTCGGTAGCCTTGAGCACCGCTGAGGCTGAATACATTGTAACATGTATGGCCTATTGTGAAGTCACTTGGTTGCGAAAGCTCTTCAATGAGTTGTTCGAGCATGTGCTAGATGTCACCATTATCTTTTGTGATAACTAGAGGGGGATTGGTTTGTCATAGAATCTCGTGTTCCACGATCGATCCAAGCATGTTGATGGATGGTACCACTTTATCCGGGATATGATACAGCGAGGCGCCGTAAGGCTCAATCATAGGAATTGATGAGAAGGTCGCGAATATTCTCACTATGCCCTTGGGGAAGGTCATGTTCCTAACCTTCCGTGAGAATCTTGGAATCGTGGAATGACCCTATTCTGAGGGTCCTGTTGGACAAAGAGCTCTGGGAGCTCTGGGGGGCTTTGGGGATAGCTTCTCAGAGCTATAAGCAACCACAGGGCTAGGCTTGCCGAACCTTGTTGGTGTGCTTGGGCCCCACCGTGATGATTGAGTTGGTTCGCCTCTCATGATTTGTGCCCCGTATGCATCCTACCCATTTGAGTTCCGGACTCATGGGAAGTACCTCTCATTTGGCCAATGAGGTGGGAAAAGCTAGAGACTAGTAGCAAAGACTGATGGACGCATCAAAGATTGTCGTACTCTCTATCTAGGATGACACGTGTCCAACCACTTGATCTGGGATCAAGTCTAGTGAGGTTTTGGACCTCCTACTGACTTCGGGTCAGATAAACCAACTTCGGGTTGGTATGTGACTCTTTGAGTCCATGTGAGGTTTCGGACCTCCAACTGACTTCAGGTCAGTGAGACTAACTTCGGGTTAGTATATATGACTCTCTTGAGTCCAAGCGAGGTTTCAGACCTCCTACTGACTTCGGGTCAGGTAAACCAACTTCGGGTTGGTATGAGACTCTTTGTGAGTCCGATAGAGGTTTCGGACCTCTGGGCTGAATCTGTCAGCCGGGGAATGATGTCTTTGTGACTGACCCACTTCTGTTCTGAAATAAAGAGGCCAGCAAGCAAGTTACGACGGGATGACGCACGATGTTTGATTGCACAGGTGGATGGAGTTCTCCCTAGTTGAGAGGGAGTGTTAAAATTGGACAACTAGGTCCAAACTCCATGTTGTGATGCTCAGATGAAGATACCAATATTTGTATTGGGTTCCTCTTTTGGAGAGGTGTAAGATCGATCTAAAATTGATCTTAATCTGATGAGCAGAACATTTATTTTGAATTTATTTTTAATAATTTCAAATATGTGCAAGTCGGCCTTAAGGTTTTACACCCCCAGCAGATGTGTCACACGCCTCAGTGATTGATATAAATAGAGTCAACATTGGAGGACTTTTTCACTCATCTCATCCTCACACATCATCTCCTCCTTTGATTTAGTACAAGCTCCTTGGAAGCAGTTTCGGTTCACATGTGGGAAGGACGAATTTACTATAGCTAGGGTTTGGACTAATTTACTGCAGCTAGGGTTTCCACGCAAGTTTGACCAGCGTTGACTTTGGTCAACGCATGGTCCAAATAGGCTGAAAATTGGAGACTTCGATTTTGGAAGGCCATACATATTGGCACAAGAACCGAGGTCAAAAGGTTGAACGAAGATCGAGCTACATTGACTTTCTTGTTGTTGTCCTGCATTGACTTTCTGGACAACATTGACTTTTTTGGGGTTGACTTTGAGTTGACCGTGTGGCTGTTTTGAGGGTTGTTGTGACACATGCTGGGTTGGCTGACCAAGGAGACTTTGCTGGTTGAAGCATCCTGTTGACCGCCGGAACGCACCACCACATTTTTCTGTTTCTAGTTTGTCTTTTGTAGATCCACTGGTATGTTCTATCAGTATTTTACTTGATTGTTTATGTGATTGATGTAGTAAAAAGTAAAGTTGCATCAAGCATAGAACATCTACATAAATTTACATGGGTTGAGTCTTGTAAATCCCGTTTGAGGGTGTGGATCAGTCAGAAGCTTGGTCTCAGAACAGCAGGTTAGCTGCAAATCTACTTTTTATCTGTCGGGTTAACCAGATTTGGTGCCTAGATTTGTTGTACTCAGATTCTACTTAATAATAATAAACCCTCATATCTGCTGCACCGGTTTTTCCGCATTGGGTTTTTCTGGGGACTTATGTCCAAAAATCTGTGTCACTTTGTTGAATGAGCATAATATTCAGTAAATGATCTGCATATGTGTAGGTTGTTAGTTGTGTTTACTTTGGTATTTTCTGAATATTTTTTCTGAAAATAACTTGTATAACTTAATCACAAGTAGGAGAAGTAAACCATGATACTACAGTAGGGTTTCTGCATAACTGTATTCATGATTTTTCACACTACCGCTATGTGTGTCTCCTCCAACTTACCCCAAGCCTTCCTTTAATACTTCTCTCGTTGAACAATCATCAGCCATGCCCTAATCTCTAATCGATGGCCAAGATTAGAAAAGACCAATGTTCCACCAAGTCCCCTGGAGGTGGAAGCGAGGGGGCAAGGGAGCACGGGAGCGGCCTATGCAAAAGCTCCCTACCAATTTTCAAGAAACGTGGGGGGACGTTGGAGTCATAAAAATTATAAAATATAAAAATATATATAATATTATAATATTATATATGATATATCATTGGAAAATTTAATAATAAATATTTATAATGCAATTGTATTTTTCATTTTTGCAAGGAATGTTTATACAATCATCATACACCTACATCATGAAAGATAAATCATAAATGATAAAATTTAAAAATTATAAATCGATGAATGATGAATCATTTAACTGAAACAAATTTAAAAGTTAAAAGTTAAAACATACATCATAGATTCATATGTAACTTTGTAAATGTATAATCATTAATGTAACTACTAGCAATGTACAATGAAAATAAAGTTTAAGATATCATATGAGTCATGACATATATGATATTATATCAAGATTCAAAATAAACTTTAAACTGAAGTTTACAACTCAAGTCTGAAACATAAATATTAAAACTTAAAAGCAAATAAGTTTAAAGTTATGTTTGCAACAGTGAAACATAAAACATAAAACATAACTTCTTCCGGCAGCTGCGGCAAGTGCTAAGGGTTGGGTGGCAAGTGTTAAGTGCAGATGATACAATGAAAACAAATTAAACCTAAAAATTAATTTAATTAAACAATCGATTATTAAAATATATATATATATATATATATATATATATATTTTTTTTTTTTTTAAATTGTGGGCCCCACACGCCCCCTCACGCTCCCTCCCGTCCCCTCACGCCCCCTCACGCTCCCTTCATGCTCCCGAAAGCACCCTCGACCCCATCCCTCATGCTCCCTCTCGTCCCCTCACGCTCCCTCATGCTCCCTAAAGCACCCTCGACCCCTCAATCTGAGGAAACGTCCCCCTTAATTTTTTGATTTTTGGGAGCGTCGGGAAATGTCCCCTGGAAGTCCCCAAGACCCCGGAGCGCGAGGGGGCAAGGATTCTAGACCCCTAGGTGGGGGGGCAAGTCCCCGTGTAACACTGGAAAAGACTTTATCTTTGTCACTTAAAACATTCTCACCCACATGTTTAAATCAATTCCCTTTAATTATTTAATTTCGCTAAGTTAGACTTAGGGTCTCCATTAAAATAACTAATTATTGGAATAACTTAAGTTTAGGGTCGACTTTCTCTAAACGATTTCTGGGTCTTGGATATTTCATGTGTTCTAGCCCCTCCACAAGGTTTTGGAGCTACAGCACATCCGATGCTACCCAAAAATCAACAAGCAGTAGGTTGATGGCACGCAGGAGGAGCATGTTGACATACCCAGTGTGACACGGGAGCCACCCTCATTGGAGATCCCTTTGGTAGCTCTGATTGACACCTTAGCGGAGGGAGTTGAGTATACACTCCGAGGGCCATCTGATGATGTTGTGACCACCATTGAGGAGGTGACATCCGTTGTAGAGGTATCTATTAATGAGGTGTCCAAGACCGTGTTTGAGTTTTCAGGTGATGGTATCCCATAGCATATGAGGGAGGTGTCAAGACTCGAGAGAAATATCCATTAGTGAGGTGCTAATGGGCACAAAGGTACCCATTCATGACAGAGTTCTCAGACGACAGCTTAACACCTTGAGGAGTGTGAGCTAGATGAGGATGTTATGTTCGACGAGCTACTTGTGGAGGGACAGCTCGAGACTTTGGTTGAGCCCATGGTAGAGGAGGATGGGTAGTCATCTTTGGACCTACCATCAACAGGGAGTAGATAGATGCGCAGGCAGCCAGCAGAGCTGCAGTACCTCCTATTAGTGACCCTCTTCAGGCTTACCTAGATGGGGATTGCAATATTGTTAGGTTACCTCTACATGTTGGAGGGATATTGGATGGGTTTCCTAGACATGTTGTATATGATGACCAGGCCAGTGAGACGAGGCAACAAGGGTTGCGTAGGGCGCAACACTCGCATGATGGACTTGCTACGTACTTGGGGACTCTTGCATTTCATCCCTTGCATTGGGTTGGGTGGCAAGAGGTATTGAATTGGTACCTAATAGGGCTGACTAGGTTTTTATATACATCCATGGTCAGGAGCATAGTTCAGCGGGGGTTGTGGTTTTCTTGAGAACAACAGACTTTGTCATTATATCATTTCTTGAGAACAACATCCTTTCTAGATTTGGACATCCAAAAAAGCTCATTACTGATAATGTTGCTGCCTTCAAATCCAAGAAAATGATAGATTTTTGTAACAAATACCATATCACCCTTGGGCATTCCACTGCCTATTAACCCCAAGGTAATGGACTAGCAGAATCTTCAAACAAAATCCTAGTCAAGATCATCAAGAAGTTGTTAGAAGATAACAGGAAAACCTGGAATAAAAGGGTGGTTAATGCCCTTTGGGTAGGCAGACTAACTACCAAGAAATCTATTGGTACATCTCCCTATCAATTGGTATATGGGATGGATGTTGTTTTTCCATTCTCATTAGGAGTGCCAGTAATGAAAATGATTCAAGAGCTGCAAGTAGAACCAAATGACATCCAAAGGAGGATAAATCAAACAATTCATTTGCAACAAACCTGGGAAGAAGTTTATATCAAATCCCAAGTAATTCAAGACAAAATCAAAAAGATATTTGATAAGAAAACTAAAGTAGATGATTTCTTCATAGGTGATCAAGTACTCAAATGGGATTCCAGAAGAGAAGAAAAAGAAAAACATGGGAAATTTGATTTACTTTGAAAGGGCCCATACATCATGTATGGTTACAGAGGCAACAATGCATTTTTCTTGAAAGAGTTAGATGGAACAGATCTACCAGGTGGACTAGTAAATGGTAGAATGTTGAAGCACTATTTTTCTCCAGATTAACTAATAGTTCATTTATTTTACTTTGCTCATTGTAATTACCATAGCAAAGTTTAGATTGGATTAGATGATTATCTTATAAAGTTGAAGCCTAAAGAGAAGGCTCTAAGCTTTAAAAGATATAACATTATATGTTTGAATAAAGGAGATCACAGAAAACAGTTCCAAGGCAAGCAAAGTCAAATTTCTAAGGCCACTGATCAAAAAGTTCTTGACATCTCACCAGGAGATGTCATCGCCAAGTGGAGCCACTGTTAGGGCCCTATAATAATAGAGATCATAATTTTGAATTGACTATGTTAAGTCTTGTAATATTGTACATACTTTTGCTTTCTGCAAATTTTTTCCATATTAAAAAATGAAAAGAGAGTATGTCCTAAAAGAAAAATCAAAGGACCAAAAGAAAATAAGATCAAAAAAGGATACAAAGTATGAACCCCACAAAAAGAAACAAAAATAAATTTTGAAAGTGTTGCACATTCAAATGCCACTACTCTTAGTTTACTTTACTTTTACAAATAAAATTGTGTGCAGCTTGTCCAAAATGCCACAATTCATGATGATCATACAGTTTAATCTTGGTCATTCATGCTTTTAAATTTCATGTCATAATAGTTAGTGAATAAATATTTGACCAAACCATTTAATCTTAGCAGATCAGTAGTTAGGTAGAGAATAAAAAGGAGTTCATAAGTTTAATTTGAGCCATTGGAAGATATAAGGTTAGAAATAGATTAGTTTGCTTATCAAGAGAAAATAAAAAGGTCAGCAAGCTCAAATGCAACCAATAAAGGAAGTAAAAAATGTTAAGATAAATAATGGGTAGGTAGGATACTTTCAAGAGTTATGGAAAGCATCATTTTGGTTTATCTCATATCACTAATATCTTTCTAAACACATTCCCCTTGCAAAATCCCTTTCCCTTTGATGAAATCTCTTTCCCCTGTTCCTAACCCCTTTCCCCTCCTCAAAATTCCCTTCCCATTGTTAAAAACTCATTTCCATTATTAAAATCCCCTTCGCCTTTACTCACTCTGCATCATTCAAATAAAACATGCAAAACCCACTTTTGCATAGCTTTAAGCACAAATAAATATATATCGGGCCCCACTTCATTTAACCCCCCCGATATCATTTTAAACCTCCCCCATATCATATTAACCCCTCTGCTTTAATACATTTCCCGACATTATATTAACCTACCGCTTAATATATTTCTTAACCCCCCACTATATTAATCCCCGACCCACTTATATTAAAACCCTCTGCATATCTTTTTGCCCGACCCCACTTCTCAGAACCCCCAACTTATCCTTCCACCCGTCAACCGTCCGATTGGCGCCACCCATATCCAATGACTCTCGATCCCTTTTGCACCCCTCAATGTCCGAAATTTAAAACCAATAGGGGGGGGTGGCGAAATGGGTGGTTTCATACCCCTGCCACCTTGCCACGTGGCACTCCCACAGCTTATCGCACCCCCCCATCCTAAAACCGCCAAACTGCTTTTTAACGTGCGATAAACCACTTGTGCCATGCGATGAAATCACCATTTTTGAAATAAACCCCCGCACCATTGCGATAAGCCCCCAAACTTCAAAAGTAATAAAACTCACCCTTCACAATTATTTCACTATTGCTGTTTAAATTGCGAAAAGACCAAAAGAGCCATTGCAGACCAATAAAGCCCATGTTGTTGCCTGAACCTTCTGCAAATCAAAATTTTCAAAATTCCAGGTAATTCTAAGCACCTGAAACCATTAATTAAGCACAAAAATTGATAATTGAACAAATTAATGGCTTCACAGAGCGTTATAAGTGTAAGCCCTCTTCAACCACCAATTTTAGATATCGATCACACCCCTTTGGCCGATAAAGACTTCAAAATCAATGATATTATAACTGATTCCAACCTTTTGGAGTTCCACTGTTGGAGCCATGATAAATTCGTTGACCAGGCAAATGATATCCATCTGTGGGATTCAAATTTACCCAAATACATATTTCCACAGACCTTTCAGTTCCCAGAACTCATCAGATTATCCCAAACGAGCTATTTTCCCAATGAAAGAGCTTTAGTTACCCCAAACCAAAGTAACAAAAATCGCGATCGGGATAAAATCGCCGAGGGGAAAAAATCGGAAAAAATCGTAAAAATCGGGAAAAAATCGTAACATACAAAAATATTCATTTTTTTTCAATTTTTTTAATATCTAAAGCATCTACAGCATAAAATAAATGTGTTGACACATAAATATGAAAAAAAAACTAATATATAAGATGTGTAATATCATGTCTAGTGCTACATCACACATAAAACTGAATCCTGTTCTGAATACTAAGTCCTGAGTCTCAAGAGTCAACTCAGCCTCAAAATATCAACAAAAAATATAATAATGTATCTCATATCACGAGTCATAATGTCATATACAAAGGAATGTCAATGCACCATAAAACCTATGGTCCTATACTATTGATTTCCTCTGCCCCTCTTGCGAGAAAATACAACAGCTTTGCCTTTCTCTCTAGATGAAGAAGCTGGCGGGACTGGCAATGGGCTCTGTCGTGCTCTAGAAGAAAAAAATGAAGCACCAAAACCAGAACGGGAACCTGAACCACTAGGAGCTAAAGGAGGCAGACCACGTCCTCTACCGGTAGTAGTGGTAGGTGGTGTCACCTCCTCCTCCTGCTCCTGCTGCTGCTGCTGCTCCTCCTCGTCCTCCTCCTCGTCCTCCCCCTCCACTACCTCCTGCTCTATCCAATCAGGGGCTGACTCCATGACAGGCCTCTCAGCCTCAACCCTCCATTCAGCAGTGGTGTCAATCGCATCTAAAGAGATGGCCTCCATATCAGGGGTCCTCTCAAGTTGTCTCACCCACAATCTAAGATTGTAGTAGACGTAAACCATGTCATTGAGTCGCTGACCCTCCAACCTGTACAAGGGTCATAAATTAATAAATTAAATATTTAAAAAAAAATATTTAATGAATTCAAAAAATCAGTTGGAAATTGGAATAGGTTAAGTTTTTTACCTGTTGCGCTTTTTGGTGTGTATTTTTTCAAATATACTCCAGTTGCGCTCGCATCCTGAAGCGCTACATGTTTGGCCGAGTATTCTAATGGCAAGTTTTTGGAGTTTTGGTAATCTGCCACCGTAGCTCCTCCACCATGCATCTACAAGTTACAAGTTACAACAAATAAGATAAACTTATAATGTATAAAGTTACAAACATAAGAAAATTTTTAAAATAATGAAAATCTTACCTGGCATTTTAGCAGTCCTATCCTGGACAGCCATGTCGAAGCTCAAGGTGCCACTTGCCATTCTGTATACCTCCATCTCTTTGGATATCTCTGAACGTTCTGATGGAGTTGGCACCATCTTCTGAACACAACTGAAAAAGCCATCCATGACCTCAGCATCAAATAGAAAACCACATGAATAAGCAAATGCGGGGTTCAGGAAGAGCCCTGCAGCATGAATGGGACGATGGAGTGTGTTGTTCCATCGATCATCAATCACTTCCCATAAAAGAAGTTGTTTCTGAAACCCCTCATCACCCTTATCATCATAATAGCTGCGAACAGCTTCTTTGGCCCTATCCATGGCCTCATACAAGCAGCCCATTGCGGGCTTCTCTCCATCCACCAATCTAAGAACCTTTACCAAAGGTTCACTAATGCTGCACACCTCTTCCACTCCAGCCCAGAAACTTTCCTGATATGACACCAACCTGCAGATGGCTTGTCCCTCTGATTTGCGGCTGATAGTCAAAGCACGCCACTCATCTGAAACAAACATTCTCTTCAATTCCCACTTAGAATTCAAGAGGGATTGAAGAGAGATGAAAGTAGTGGCAAATCGTGTAATAGCAGGCCGCACCAACTCCTTATTGTTGGTGAATGTCCTCATCAAATGAAGTACAGATCCATGGTTATATATAAATTTTGTGATTCTCTTTGATGATTCTACAATATCACTGACAAAATCAAGCTTTCCGATGTCCTCCAACATCAAATCAAGGCAATGTGCCGCACAAGGTGTCCAAAATATGCCCGGATACCTCTCCATAAGCATCTGGCCAGCAGAAACATAGTTTGTAGCGTTGTCCGTTATGATTTGGACAACATTTTGGGGCCCAACCTCCGTAATGAACACATCTAATAAATCACATAATAATCTTGCATCTTTCACATGTGCAGATGCATCAACAGATTTCATAAACATTGTCCCTTTGGGACAACTAACCAAGAAGTTAATAAGGGTCCTACCCCTTTGATCAGTCCAACCATCTGACATCACAGTGCATCCTGTGATTTCCCATGATGCCCTTAACTCTTCCAATCTCTTGGTGCAGTCAGCTTTCTCATTTTGCAGAATGCGCCCTTTAAGGTCATTCTCTGAAGGGGCTTTGTATACTGGGCCAACAACAACGATAGCATCAATCGCAGACTGATAAAATGGATTGGTCCTGGCAACACTGAAAGGAATATCACTCCAAAGAAACAGTTTGCCCAACAACTTATCAGCTTCTTCCTTCTCCTTTCTTTTAAGATAGGAGGAGATAGATGGTTGTGCCCCGTGAGTGGTTCTAGGAACAAAAAATGAGGCAGCAGCGACGGGGCTGCCTGTAGAAGAGGCTGATGCTGAAGAGCCACTACCACTCTCACGCTCAACCACAAACCCTGATATTTGACTTTTCAGAGCTGCTCTGCCGAGTTTAGTGGTTTCTATTTCTCCCAATGAGTTCATGGCTCTTTTGATTATTTCTGGATTGGTGTTTTTGCAAGGGCCTACTTCATGCCCAGGAATTTGTGCCAAGTGGTATTTCAACCTGTATACCCCTCCTGTCATGTGTTGACCACATAATTTGCAAGACAAGTTTGATCGGTCAAAACCCCCATCAGGTTCACCAAATTCCCATAAAGGATCTAATTTCCTTGGCATGTTGGAAACTTTGAAGTTTGAACTTTGAATGTTGAAATTTGAACCTAGGGCACAAGGAAAATTGCCAGTTAAAAAATAAAATAAAAAAATTACAATTTTACATACAACATTTTGATTTTTTTCACAAAAAAAAACCCTCAACTCAATCCAAAAATAATTGGAAAAAATACATGTTGAAACACAAGCAAAAATAATGGGAAGAAGCTAAGAGCACAAGAAGAAATATAAAAAACAAAATTTAACAAACAATTTTTTGCATTTTTGACCAAAATAAACCCTCTTCTCTCAATAAAACAAAAACAAACAAACAAAAACACAACCAAATGCAATCACAAATGATGAAAAATACATGGGTAATAGAAACCCATGGAAGAACAAGAAAAAAACAAAAAAAAATGGGTCAAATTTGATGCCCATACCTGGAAAAACATTTTGCCGGAAACGCTTGGTCCAAATTCGATTTTTCTTCGCTTGGATTGCAAGAAATTCTAAGTTTTGTCCAATCTTGGCTTGTAAATCTCCTTCCCTCCTTGGCTCTTCTTCTTCCCTCCTTGGCTCTCATAAACAACTCTGTCCAACTAAAAATGACAAATAAAAACCAAAAAATCGCATTATAATGCCGCTGTCCAACGCAGGCACGATTTTTACCAATCGACTCGCGCGATTTTATCGCGATGACGATTTTTTCAAAAAATCGTCCAAAAAATCGCCGATTAAATCGGCCGCTTGAAAAAATCGCGATAACATCGCGATTTTTGTTACTTTGCCCCAAACCAATAAATCCTATTCACAATTACAGCTCAATCCACTAATCAGATGCTCCAGATTCAACCACAACCTGATGAAGTATCTTTCTCAATTGAAACCCTTACTAAACTCTACTTAAAGCTGGACTTTCCTAAAAGATTCCAAATCTTTCAAACTTTCCTCCCTCCATCAGTAGAAACCCCTAAAAGCAATCCTCCATGCTCAGCTTCTATGTTTTCAGAAAGAACCAGGCAGATTGTAACCATGTTGTCATGTATTTTAGGATATTTCACTGATAAGCATGTAGATGCATCTATTCTTGGTTTCCTATCCATCTTTTGCCCAGGTCAGCCTCCAGCTACAACCTTCAATTTTGCCCAATACCTGGCAGATGCCATCCATGACCAGTTAGTCAAACTGCCAGAGGGAGTATTCAAATACTCCTCAGTTTTGTTTCATATGTTTATATATTTCCAATCAGAAAGGTTTGCAGTTAACCTCCAAAAACTAGACACAGAGGGTAATCCCCAATCTGTTGTCTCTTGGACATACTTGATCAGAAAGGATTCCATTGAATTCAGCTTCAAAGACTTCATTGATTCCTTTGTTTATCCAGTAGTTCATATGCTAAGCAGTAGCATTCAGCCTAGAATCAGTGAAGAGATAAAGAAGGTGTTACAGTTGTCAGATCAGAGTAAAATAGAAGACTGGTATTTATACCAGAATCATATAGAAATTAGAGTGTATGAAAGCCAGCTAACTCCATACAAGCTTCCCAAATACCTCCCAATGAGGATATTTGCTTTAGAGTACATCAGACAAATCTTGAATTCAGATGAAATCAATTTTCTTTCAGCTAAAAAGAAGACTCAATTCAAGATTAAAAAACAGCTAGGGCCTTTTATATGCAATAGTAGGAATGTTGGATAGCTAGCAGACAAATGTTTACAAGATTTTAAGTTCTGTAGCAATTTCAAATGGCAATATGACCCCATGGGTGTCATAAGTAAATTAAGAGTCAAGTTCAAATTGACCCCTTTCATTCATGAGTCAAAGCCTAAAGTTGAGAAGTACTCCAACCAGTCAAAGTGGTTGGAAAATACTTTACAGGAGGTGGAGAAGCAGGTTGATACTAGTTCCATCCTGCTTACTCCAGCCCCACAGGACAAAAATTCAAAGAGGGCAAGAGAGGAAGGCTCTTATTCTACAGAAACTACTTTTGAAACAAAATTCAAGCTCATGTATAGAAAAAAGACCAAGCTAAATCTAATGATAGAGTAGGAAGAGATAGTTGATACAGTTTAAACCATTGAGACAGATATTGTTGTCAGAGATGATGCACCTCCAATAGTTTCAGAAGAAACACATATGCCATCAACTTCCAGTGCACAAATCATTCAGAAACAGCATAGTGCAGAAGTTTCATCATCTAGCAAACCAGTGGAAAAAGAGAAAGATATCATGGAGAAATACAAAGAGATCAAAATCAGAAATGAAGCATTGAAAGCTGTAACATATGCCTAGTATTGAAAACAAACTCCCAATGACCAGAACAGATTACTTTCAACTTTTGACTACAAAACAAGAAAGATGCAAATGACATTTCTACAACCAACAGTGCAGGCCCCAAAATCATCAAAAGATTATAAGAAGACAGCCTTTAAAGTTCTTGCCAAAGATGTGCATCCAATAGACCAAATTGAGTTTCACAAATAGGTTGGAGAAATGATCTATTCCACCATGACACACAAAGCTTTAAGTGTACAAAATTTACAGAATTCTCTAGAAATATAAGGACACAGTTAAAGCTAGAGAAAGCTTCTTCACAAGCAAAGGATAATAGGATAAAATCATTTGAAGATTTGGTAATGGAAGTTGGTTATAATCCAAAATATATCAAAGCAGCAGAAGAGCTTATCAAGAAGAAGAATGCATACATAGTTGCATTGAAGAAATAGCTGAAATTACCAAATACAGAGCATCCACAAACCAAAGAGGTTTTGGAAAATGAAAATCAGAAAGATAAAATGATGAATCTCATTATTTAGTTGACAGCTCAACTGAAAGAAATGGAAACAGCAATGGACAAACTAGTGCAAGAAAAGAAAGCCAACATGGAAGCAATTCCCATTACTGCTATTCCTATAGCTTCTACATCAGCCCCATTGCCTACAGCAGCTCCAGTATCAACAGAAGTTCCAGAAACTACATCAGCAACAGCATCAGCTATCCCAACAACCCATCCCACTAATGAGGCCAGCAGATTGATCAAGGCAATGCAAGATATGTCAATTCAAACTAGTGAAATTAACAAGCTCAAAGAACAAGTGAAAAGTTTAGAAGATGGCAAGAAATTGGCAGAAGTACAAAAAGCCAACAGATTAACTGAAAGAATTCACAAGTTAGAAAAGGAGTTATCAATGAAGGAACCTTTAGCCCATGCAAAACAACAATTGTGGACCAATATCATTAACTCAGTTAATAATATTTGGCCTTCTATACAGATAATATTTGAACAAAATGACTTGGTAAAGGAAGCAGGTAATGCAATTCAAAAGGTCAAAGAAGAGCTTGGAAAGAAACCAGAGGAAGCCACTGAGATAATAAAATTCCTAAACTCTAAAAACAAGTATGAATTGGAAGAATTAGGGATAGCAGACGGAACAGAGAATATCTTAGACGTGAAGAAAGTTATTTCCAAGAGAAATCTGATGATACAGCTTGAAGACAAATGTCAAACAATGAAACTTGCAGTAAACAGGTTTATGAACAAGTTTGATGTTTTGAGGAAAAAAGGTCTGCCAAATCCATTGGTAATCAATGATAAACTAATGAAGCATGAAGACTACGATAAAAAGATGAGGGAAGTAGCCAAAGATACTTCCAACAGCTCAACAATGAAAGGAGATCCCACAAGCAAAGTACTCCTTCAAAGTTTAGAAAACTTTTTTTACCTCCAGCATGAGGTAAATCACCTTTTTGTGAATAAGCCCACATTTGCCAAGTATTCGGACGTTGATGAAGTTTACCGGAAGATGATGAAGATAAAAATTCCAAATGAAGAAAAGTGGGAAAAATGATGTGATTTACTATGACAGGTGAAAACAAAGACAAGTAAAAGGATGCACAGGTTAAAGAGTAAACAGATGAAAGTCAGATAAAACAAAGATAGCATGAAAGAGAAGACAGCATGAAAGAAACAACCAGCGTGAAAGAAACAAACAACAAACAACAAACAATAAATCAAATAAAACAGGGACAAATTTCAATCAGTTATTAGGTGTCACTATCTTCTTGCATGAAGATATTTTATTTTCCTTAAATAAATCCTATTCAGTTGACAGGATATTTTGTGTAAAGTTTTTGTATAAATATTTCATCATTTCGAAGTATTGAGGTGTGGATTTCTGAATATTTCTATAGCTGATTGATCTACTACCTAAGGGTTATTGTACCATTTCCGATTGACAGACAGGACAAGTAATTAAGGCATTTCTTTACAGGATTCATGTGTTGAGCTATTTCAGTGAAGTATATTTCAATTGTTCATGTTCTCTTCTTAAGTATTCCATAAACTTGCATGTTTTCTAAATTTGAATGTTATAATTGGACTTTTATTGCAGAACTTGTTTAAATACACTCTGCTTTGAACTATTATACATTTTTATGTTTTCTTCTGATATCTGGTTTAAGGAATTCTTGATTGCTCTGATCCTGATTGACCTCCTTCACCTTCCTTCATTATCTAGTTTAAGGAATCCTTAACTACTCCTTGATCCCGATTGAAAATCACTTCACCATTCAGCCTAAAAGATCTAATTTTGCTGAGCTATCCTGCCCTGTAACACTTCCTTTATAATTTGATCTTGTTATGTTTTCAAGGTATATTGACTCCATAGCCCAATGGAAAATAGAAAGGCACCTATCCATCTAAATCAGTAATTCCACCAACAAATCAAAACCAAACCAAACAAGCATACATAACTAGCCTAAAATTTACTAAACAAACAAAGTTAAATCATTAAGAGAGAGCCTTCTCTGAGCATTAGGAAGGCTAGATCCTAATCTCCAAAAGTGGTTGATAGTTACCCTTGTTATTTCTTTTAAACACACATAACAACTCTTGGGAAATTTCGGAGTGATAACATGGTTGTTGCCCTTTGATGCTCTCAGTACAGGCAACAGGGCATGGGAGGCTCACCCTAGGCAATTGGACGGGACACGGTGTATCATGGGCAGGAGGGAGACTCTCCAATTGAGACATTTGGTGGGTGCACAGGCCGACAAATACAGGCTTAGGAATGGTGTGGTTTACTGCCGGGGTAGCATGTGCCCCTAGGCTCACACTTGGGGAGGTGATTGCGAGGGAGTTGCATGATGCACTTTTAGCGAGACAAACTGAGGCATTATATGAGCATGAGGTGCAGTGGATAGTAGATCTCGTCTCTAGGCAGGTGTTTAGACTGCAAGTGGTATCAGGGTGCACTTTCCGGAGATAGGGTCACATATTTCACGATGTGGTATGGCGAGGCAAATTTACCCTGTTGTTGCTCAGGACCGAGATTGGAATTGGATGGGTAGGCATTGGCATCATGGAGATGCCTAGGCAAGTTGAGCTTGGCCTTCACAAATTTTTTGCCATCAGGATCCACGAGAGGAGGATACAACCTGCGCATGATGGGAAGTATGTCATAATCAGAGTGGCACAGCGTCAACATGGTGGCACACTTTTGAGTCAAGCAGAGGACCCGAGCATCACAGTACTTCGCAGCTCAACAACCTTTAGGGATGAGGTTGGCTACTACAGGGGGAGATCATTTAGATCTTCCATTGGGCTTTAGCATATCATTGATGGCGTGGGGGACTTCATTAGCATGACAAGTTGGTCAGCAAGATCAATGTTGCGAACATCGGGATCAAGATAAAATCGGCAAGGTCTGGAAAACCAAAAAATCGTAAAAATCGGGAAAATATCAGTGAAAATCGGCAAATATCGGCAAAATTACGATACCATAAGAAATATCTTTAAAAATCGGCAAACATTGGCTAGGCCAAAAAATCATGATTTCGAGATAAAAACAGGATGTTATCGAGATGTTCGCAACATTGAGCAAGATGATATCAGGGGGAGCTCATGTGAGGGAGCTTTCATCTCCGCAGGGATTGGGTGGTATCTTAAAGAGTTTACTCTTGGAGAGTATGAGGCAGACAACTCGGTGAGGCAGCTTCATGAGGAATGGGACATAGTGCAACATTATCATAATTCCCTACTCATTGATGGTATGCAAAAGGCTTTTGGTACTTATGCCTGGCAGGATAGTGAGTGGGGCAAGGGGAGCTTCGTGTTGGACAGGATGGTTTGGGATCCTGGTATTGAGGGATTCCTTCATGACAAGACAATGTAGAGGTCAGGGACGATTTAGTGGCGCATCTTTGATCCTAGCATATTTTGCAGTGACAGTGGGGATCAACAGCTAGAGAGGATGCTTGTTCAAGCATTGCTTGAGGACGAGCATTTTTTGGTGGGGAGGGCTATAATATCCCCAATTTTTATTTTTCATTTAACATGATTAACGAAGTTTATTGGGAGAGTGCTAAGCATAGAAAAATTTTGTAATCTGGGCATTGGAGACATTTTTGGTACATGGGACTTAGGAGAAATCGAAAATCTCAACCTTAGTGGAATGTGGGGGGCACCCCTCAACGAAAATCGATTTTATGGAAAGGAGATCAAAATATTTGGATGGGGGACCCACAAGGAAAGGTGAAGCAACAATTATAAATAGAGGGTTGAAGGCAGCATTAAGTACCTTTTGATAATTTGTCATTTTACACATTGTTGCTCAAGCCATTCAACTGAGTCACAGGTGTTGTTTAGCACCAGAGGTTTCCAAGGGGAAATCTCACCCTCTTCTTCGGTGGACCACGAGTGCCACCCTAGGGAGGCAAATTCTATTTATCTTTGGTAGTTGGGAGGATACCACACAGATACCACACTTTTCTGGTTTAGCTGGGATGCGGGAGAGGAGCCACGCAGTTCTTGTTGGAGAGTGGTATCATAGATAGGGGCTACACTATTGTTGAAGCATTCCTTGATCAAATTCCAGGGAAAGAGAGAAGGATTTACAAGAGCAGGAGGTATTTCCACAACAATATGAATTTCTGGAGCAAGGGCCTGCGTCATCTTGTTGATTTATGATAGCATCAGATGTGCTCTAGCCTTGTAATTTTGTATATAGGCTAAGACACATGTATTCCATAATACCCAGAAATGGTTTTGGAAAATTCCACTTAAAGATGGTTTAATTAAATTAATTAATCGTTTTTTAATGTTTTCCTAAGTCTAAACTTAGGGAAACTGATTAATTAAAGGGTATTAATTAAACTAAGTGTGAATCTTCTAGACAAAGTCATGGATCACCTCTAAGTTAATCTTAGCCCTTGATTATGTTTTAATCTTAGCCGTTGAAGGGTCAACGGAAGAATATAAGGAGGGTGAGGGGCCTATGGAAAACACATTGAGCGTTTGGCATTTTCGAGCTTGTGAGAGAGACACTGATTTTTTATCAAAATCGAATCACTAGGGCTAGGTTTGCTAAGTGATTTGATTCAGTGATCAGTTTCAGAGAGGGGCAGATGCAGTAACTGGTTAGGAGGACCAAGAGTACATTTCAAAGAGAGGCAGTAGTGATGCAAAGAGAGGCAGCACAGTCACCTGGAGGGGTGACGCAGTTCCTGAAGGGAATCACACAAAATTGACGCAGTGCCTTTTGTGATCAGTCCGAAGATAGCTGGAAGTTGGGGTTTCTGAGCCAAGAGGGCCAAAATCCAGTTTCTGATCAGCTTGATCATTTGCAGAGGAGAGGTGACGCAGTTCCAGAGTTTGCCCACACAGGCTTACATAGTTCCAGCGTAGGCATCATGTAGAGGCAGAGAGGGGCTTCACCAATGCTGTTTAGATCAGCCGGGGATTTGCAAAGTGAGGTATACCTCATATTTCTTCTATTGCCTAGATTTTCTCTGAAGGGTGAGCCGGATATTGGCACCCTAGTTCTACTCAAGATTTTGCTGCTTAACAATACAAAACCCTCAGATTTGTTGCACCGGTTTTCCTGAGTTGGGTTTTTCCGAGGACTTAGTCCAAAAATAAATGTGTCAAATGTGGATGTTTTTCATTGTATTTTGTTCAGTTTGTCTCAGCACTTAGATTTATTCCGCAACATTATCTGTGTAGACTGCTTTAGTAATTACTTTGATATTTCACTGTAATGAAATAATTATAAAAAATAATTGGAGAGATAATTCAAATTTGTTGCAGTAAGAATCAAGATTTAGGATTTTTCACATGGTATCAGAGCTTATTCAAGCTGAAGTGCAGGAGAAACAAGAGTGAACCAGCAGATCAACGCTAAAGAGACTGGGAACTGCGTAAGCAGTAGCAGACTCCCCCAGAAAATACGCAGTCCAGGCCAGGAGGGCAATCTAGCGCAGAAAAGGCTCCCTCTGAGAGAGTTGACAGAGGGGTAAGCTTTTTCAGTTGCAGAAGAGGCAGCGTAGCAGACTAGCGTAGCTGAAGGACGCAGTAGTTGCATAGCAGTGAGTGTTGGTGCATAAGCATCAGAAAATTTCTGAAAACACGGTTGGGGATTTCTTGACCTCAGAGAGTTTTCTTACTCAAAGAAACTCAGTTTTTTCCCGTGCAGCAGTAGAAGCATTGACTTACTCCTCAAGGAGTGCATAATTCTAGCTGAGCAGAGGGTTGAAGGAAGATATCGACAATTGAGGAGATGGCCAGCAATGGATTGTGTGACCAAGACAGATTGGAGCGTGCCTCCAACTACGTTATTTGGAAATCAAGGATTCAGTTTCTCCTTGATGAGCATAATCTAAAGGCCCTCATAGACAGCGCAGTTGCAAAACCACTAGTGCAACGCAGTACAGTGCAGTGCTCAAACAATGCAGAGTAGCAACAACGCAGTATTTTCAGAGAGCTAGTGCAGAAGTTAGCTGCAGTCAGTCTTATTTTTCAGATGCAGTTTTACTTGTCCAATTTCAGATGTTTTTCTGTTGCAATTAGCAACAATGCAGTGCACAGTGGTGCAATGCAATGCAGAGTAGTGCTCACGCAGTGTAGAGCAGTGCCCACGCAGTGCAACAACATAGTTGCAGAATTCAGAGGGAGCTGCACTATAGTAGCAGTTGGTCGCAGCATGCAAAGTCAGCGACAATACAGATGCAACATTTTTTGTGCAGTGTTGGTGAGCAGCATCAACAGCACAACAGCAGATGTTCCAGAGGTCAAAGCATCACATTAGGTTGTCTTGCTAGAGCACTTTCCTTGCTAAGAGGGAGTGTTGATTTATGATAGCATCGAATGTGCTCTAGCCTTGTAATTTTGTATATAGGCTAAGACACATGTATTCCATAATACCCAGAAATGGTTTTGGAAAATTCCACTTAGAGATGGTTTAATTAAATTACTTAATCATTTTTTAATGTTTTCCTAAGTCTAAACTTAGGGAAACTGATTAATTAAAGGGTATTAATTAAACTAAGTGTGAATCTTCTAGATAAAGTCATGGATCACGTCCAAGTTAATCGTAGCCCTTGATTATGTTTTAATCTTGGTCGTTGAAGGGTCAACACAAGAATATAAGAAGGAGAGTGAGGGGCCTATGGAAAACACATTGAGCACATTGAGCATTTGGCATTTTCGAGCTTGTGAGAGAGACACAAATTTTTTATCAAGATCGAATCACTAGGGCTAGGTTTGATAAGTGATTTGATTCAATGATCAGTTTCAGAGAGGGGTCGATGCAGTAACTGGTCAGGAGGACTAGGAATACATTTCAGAGAGAGGCAGTAGTGACGAAGAGAGAGGCAGCATAGTCACCTAGAGGGATGACACAGTTCCTGAAGGGAATCACGCAGAAGTGACGCAATGCCTTTTGTGATCAGTCCGGAGATAGCTGGACGCTGGGGTTTCTAAGCCAAGAGGGCCAAAATCCAATTTCTGATCAGCTTGATCATTTGCAGAGGAGAGGTGAGGAGTTCCAGAGCTTGCCCACATCGGCTTACGCAGCTCCAGCGTAGGCATCACGTAAAGGCAGAGAGGGGCTTCACTAGCGTTGTTTAGATCAACCGGGGATTTGCAGAGAGGTATACCTCATATTTTTTTTTTTGGCCTAGATTTTCTGTGAAGGGTGAGCTAGATATTGGCACCCTAGTTGTACTCAAGATTCTGCTGCTTAATAATACAAAACCCTCAGATCTGCTGCACTGGTTTTCCCGAGTTGGGTTTTTCCGGGGACTTAGTCCAAAAATAAATGTGTCAAATGTGGATGTTTTTCATTGTATTTTGTTCAATTTGTTTCAGCACTTAGATTTATTCCGCAACATTATTTGTGTAGACTGCTTCAGTAATTACTTCGATATTTCACTGTAATGAAATAATTATGAAAAGTAATAGGAAAAGTAATTCAGATTTGTTGCAGTAGGAATCCAGATTTAGGATTTTTCACACATCTTGCCTAGGAACTGTACAATCTTTCATGGGGGCCAAGCATGGGGTGGCTTGTGAAAGGGATTGAGGAGCTGAGGTTGTTTGGAATTGGATTGGGGGAGATTGTGGGGGATTTTCCAGCATTTTGGCGAAGTAGCAAGCCCAGCATTTGCTACGATTACAGTTTTTGCTTGTGGAGGAGGACCAAGCATTTTGGGGTCAATTTTGGAGGGTCAAAGCTAGAGCAAGCCCTTTCTGGGTTTTTCTAGGTTTTTGACAAGGATCTCAGAAATAATTTGGCAAAATTTTCTGGGCAGATTCAAGGGGTCAAACAGGGGTCCCAACTCAGCTAGTAGCTGGAGGAGCTAGGGGGAAATTGGTCTGAAATTCCGAGGTCAACATTTGGCCAATTCCTTCATGAGTTTTTGTGGGTTATTAGAGGAGAGTCCAGTGTTAATTTCTCGGAACTTTCTGAGCACTGGAGGAGACCTTAACAGCCATTGTTTGTAGCCAGCAGTGCAGTTTTTCACTGCGTCAGCACAGAGATTGTTGGGGACAGCCACATTGCATGTTAGAGCAACCGATTTCATCACCTGGGCATTGTTAGCTTGCCTTGGGCAAGCCCAGGTGCATGCTTTATGATCTTACCTTTGTACCTAGCAGTTATATTAATAAAATGTCTCAACTCAGCGTAGTTTATGCAGATTTCTAGGTGTTTAATGTGTTGTAAATTTTGTGTGTGTTTTTTACTATGTTTGCTTTGTTTATCATTGTAAATTTCCATTAGGAATATTACATTGCAGGTTTCATTTTCAAAAATCTACTTACGAGTTTGCATGCAGGACCTTGGGACTCCAACTTCTAGATCATTTTCTTCTCTTGGCCGTGAGCATTAGAGGACATTTATTGGACAAAACCGAGTTCTTCTTAAGGGAGGCCGAGTTCATTTTGGACCTCTATTTCTCTCTCTTCGCTATGGAACTCAAAGAGGCTCTGCCTCTCTTCTTCTCCCTCGAAAAATCTGCATGTTATTGAGTTTTTGTGGGCCTCAAATTGCAGAAATTTTCAGCAAGGAAAATTCTATAGCTCAAGTCTAAATTGTGAAGACTTTCATTGGATTTTAGAGAAGACTTCATAGTTTTCTCCTTCTTGTAATAACTAATAAAATTTCTGAATTCGGGATCTTGGGTTTTACCCATTGGTATCCCTATCTCTCCACCTTTTGGAGAGGCTTTGTGGCTTGATCTCTGATCTATTTCACTTGCATGCAGATCATTTAATTGGAGAATTAACACAATCATGCATCACACTCATTCCACATGCTCTTTAGTTTGATTTATACATGTTTTAAATCCATAACAAGTTTAGATTTTTTGAATGCAAGCACTTTTTACTTGATGTTATTTGCTTGAACATAGTTCCAAGTTTACTTATGCTTCACCATTAAACACATCTTACATGCATCAAGTATTTGGGCCAATTTTCTCCATAAAGCAACATTCTATTTCATGTCAAGCAAGTACATTTCAAGTTAAAGTTAATTTTCATGTTTGGTTAATTTACTTGCATGCCCCAAGCATCACTAAAATTTACCTCCAACTTAAGTTGGTTGAATAGACATTTTAGGGACCCTCTACTTCTATGGACTCTTCACTATGAGATCCAAATCTTTGGGCGAGGGTGAGGTCTGAAGATTAAGAGTTCAATTGCAATCTTGTTGTAGAATTTAATTAATAAAATAAACCAAGAGCATTTTTCATCACATTTACCTTACTTACAAGTTCCAAATTTTTGTTTTCTTGATGGTTTAGAGTCTCACATGCAACATCGTTTCCTATTTTCAAGAAGCATTTCCTTTCATGCAAGTATTGTAATCTCTTTTGCAACAAGTTTAGTTTAATTTTTGTGTACTTGGAACATTGTCTACTTTAGCAAGCTCCATTTCATGTTTAATGATCATCATGTTCATGAATGGTTGATGAGTCTCATTTCCTTTTCAAGTACTCTTATTTCACGTTGCAATGTTAATTTCATGTTGGTTTAAACTTCAAGTCTTTCTATCCTCCTGTTTATAAGTAGATCACTAATTGTTTCCTTTTGATCAAGATAACTTCACATGCTTTGATTCATAAATTTGTTTATCTTGAAAGCATTTATAATATCTTGTGCTAACATTTTCTTG
The DNA here is from genome assembly GCA_034641835.2 of Pinus albicaulis. Taxonomy (NCBI): domain Eukaryota; kingdom Viridiplantae; phylum Streptophyta; class Pinopsida; order Pinales; family Pinaceae; genus Pinus; species Pinus albicaulis. Next base: position 1,307,458,673 of record CM076583.1, on the reverse strand, counting down.
TTTCACTTTTCATAATTACTTCTGTTAGATTTTACTTTAAGCAAATACAATTTCATTTTAAAGAGCAATACTTTGAAGCAAGGTTACTTGGAAGCGGGAGCGGGAGCGGGAGCGAAGCGCGGAGCGCCATTTTTAAAAGTTTCCGGGTCCGGAGCGTTTTCGGGAGCGTTTTTATATATATATATATATTTTTTTTTTAATATTTTTAATATTTTTTATATTTTGATGCATATATGTCAACAAAAACATGTAGAATGATGAATTAGACATAAAAAACATAAAAACATAGATTGAATCATATAACATCAATCATCTAGAAGTTATAATCTTCATCAACCACGCCCACGAGTTGGAAGAAGAGAACATATTGACTCTTGAGTCTCGCAAATCATCAATCTGAAGGTTTCAAGCTTTCAAAATTCAATTTATAACATTTATCATCATTGATATATAACATTTATCATCATTGATTTCAAATTTCAATATCTAACATTTATCATCATTGATTCATTGATTTCAAAATTCAATATACATTTATCATCATTGATATATATATTATAACATTTATCATCATTGATATATATATTATAACATTTATCATCATTGATTCATTGATTTCAAAATTCAATATACATTTATCATCATTGATTCATTGATTTCAAAATTCAATATATAACATTTATCATCATTGATATTATATAACATTTATCATCATTGATTCATTGATCACCATATAACTTTCATGAAGCATCATATTCATAATTCATAATTCATAATGACTTGTAAATAGTAAACTTATAAATGCCAACTTCATTAAAAATTTAAATATATGAAATCAGTAGCAAGTCAAGTTTCAACTGTTCAACTGTCAACAACAAATAGAAAATAGTAAACAACAAATATATTTTATCTGGCTGGCCCCTTGCCACGCCCACGAGAAATGTCTAATTTATGTGAGCCACGAGGAACTGTTGGTCTTCTAGTACTCTCAGGAGTACCATGACCACGACCAGAAGGTGGAGGCCGGATCTGCAAAGGAACAATAGTGTGATATCGAGGAGTGGCACTGGCACTGGCACCCGCACTGCTACCAGTAGATGGTGGGACTGGCCCTGTGTGTGGCGGTGCCGCTGATGCTTCATCATCATCCCTATAAAGTTCTGCTTCCAATTCTTCTAGATGTAATGTGTCGTCCTCCAAATTATCATCCTCTGGGTTGTTGTCCCAGACTCTGTATGATTGATCCTCATTTGCCCGATCACAGTAATGGCTCAACAACCTCAAGTTATACTGCACATAAACCAAGCTTTCAGCTCGGTTTTCATTCAGCCTGTTTCTTCTCACATTGTGTATAAAGTTGTAGGTGCTCCAACACCTCTCTGCAGAAGAAGTGTTCACAACTTGTGAAAGAACTTTTTTAGCCAACTTTGGCAAAAGTCCCATGCCGCCATATGCTTCCCACCATGTGAGAGCATCGAATCTGTCCCTGTCTTCCATTGCATGGAATGAACCAAAGTTAGCAGTGCAACTGAAGTATTTGCCTAATTCAAGGCGCAATTTAGCACACTCTTCCCTGTCAGGTACCAATTTGTCCAATGCCTTCATGTACCCTTCTTGTACCTCTGGATCCGTGTGAGGTTTCACCCTAACCCCACCTCCAGGTGCAGGTTGGCCCAACCAAGATGGAGAGTAATATTTTGGCGTAAGGATATATGCCAAAGCATGTAGTGGAACATTGAGTTTATTTCACCGTGCACACACACAGTCATGAATCATAGCATACAAAATGGGATCATTATCCTTAACAATATCTTTTATTTGCCCCAACATGCTATCCATCTGCTCATAAACCTCTCCAATCACCGGTTTATCAGTATCTGCAAAGCGAATCATGTTATAAATGGGCTTGGTAAAACTCACAATTTCCCTCATACGTGCCCAAAACTGAGGGTCAAGGGCGGTCTCCTCCACATGTTCGAAACTTTGCCTGTCAACTACTGTTGCCGCCCTGTCCTTTAATAGCTGCCAATGTGGGCTTGATACCATTGCAGCCAATGACTCTCTTACCTTCAAAAGGCGCCTGAAGGTGAGGTAATAACTAGCAAATCTAGTTTTTCCTATTTTCAACAACTCCAATTTGGAGTGAGTACGGAAAAGCCCATGGGTATTGCTATGATTTGTAATAAATTTGATCATTTTCTTACCTCTTTTGTACAAATCACCAAGCCATTTGAACTGAGGTTGTTTGTTTTTTATGATATCATGCATCAAAAGGTTCATTGTGTGAACCAAACACCCAGACCAAAAAATGTTGGGGTATTTATCCTCAACAATTGCTCCTGCTGCCTTACAGTTAGCAGCATTATCAGTGATGACCCGTATCACATTGTATGGCCCAGTCTTTTCAATTATTTCAAGTAATGGTTCTGCAATGTTAATGCCGGTTTTGAATTTATCTGAATAATCATAAGCTGCCAGGAACACTGCACCACTAACCGACACAACCAAAACATTTATCAATGGTTTTCCTTTTACATTGGTCCATCCATCAGAGACAATGGACAACCCATGCTCATTCCACGAACCTGTCATTCTAGCCAAAGAATTATTTATTTTAGCTCTTTCATGATCAAGACCCACGGTTCTGGCCTTGTCATACCCAGGGCTTTTGTATCCTTTGGGGGCATCATTAATGGCATAAACCATTTCATGCCAATAAGGTGAGCGAAGAACATTGAATGGCACCCCACATGCATATAGAAACCGGTAAACTTTTGAATCCACATCATTCCTACACCCTTCGTCCAGGAAATCGGATATGGTTCTACGCCTTAATCCAGTGCCACTGCTTCCGAAACCACTGGCATGGGTGGAAGTTGAATGTGTTGGGCCTGAATCAGCGATACCCTTAGATCTTTTAGATGATCTCTGTATGGCAACCCCCTCTTCCTTCCTATATATCTCTCTCTGTGGTGCTGGCATAGAAGTACAAACTTTGATTCCAAAATTTTTAGTTCCATCTCCTGGCATTATCCCACAAAGGTGCCTTCTCAGACGGGTGTATGAACCATGGTATTGTTTATTGCAATGGGGCAAATAAATTTAGTGGTTCCACCACCTTTCCCTCCTTCTTGTTTTTGAACATATTTCCACAAAGGATATTGGTCTTGTTTAGTTGGGGATTCTAGGTTCTCAGGGTCTCCACTCCCCACTTCCTCCTCAGCATAATCCTCCTCTTCAGGATTTTCTTCAGATCCACCATAACCCTCCTCTTCATCCTCGTCTTCTCTGATTTGTCTCTTTCTTCTAGCACTCTCCAACACCATTATCACAAAGAAAGGAACCAACATGAGGAAAATTCCTAGCCATATAGCCATGATGGAAACAAGTTTCAAGTTTCTAGAATCTAGCCTGCAAAACAAATAGAAAAATGCCAAATGGGAATAGTAAATGCAACATAGGAAAACAACAACTCATTTTAAAAGTTTTAAATCCAATAAAATGCAACATTCAAGCAAAATTCAAGTTTTCATTTTCAAACCATTTAACAATCTACAAATTCATCTTAGAAAATACAAAATTGGATTAGAAGGCCGACCTCTTTCTTGCAATCCTCCTGTCAGCCTTGCTCCTTGCTCTCCTGTCAGCTTTGCTCCTTGCTCTCCTGATTGCTGTCAACCAAACCTTGCGCTCTCGGCTCTCCTTCTCACTCAATTTCACTTCTCAACTAACAAACAATAACTGAAAATGAAACCCCCCCCCTTTTTATATAAAAATCGGAAATTTTTCATAAAAAAATTTCCGCGCGGCGGGGAGCGTTTTTCCTGCCGGGGAGCGTTCGGAAGCGAACGCTCCCGAAACGCTTCCCGCGTTTAAAAAACGCTCCCGAAGCGTTTTTTTAACGTCGGAAGCGTTTCGGGAGCGTTCGCTTCCGAACGCTCCCTGAAACGCTCCCGAAAATACAGGGAGCGTTTTTTCAGGTCGGAAACGCGCTCCCGAAAAACGCTCCCGACAGGAAGCGTTTTCGGAAGCGCGTTTCCTAGCGTTTCCGAAACGCTCCCGAACGGAGCGCGTTTCCGGAGCGGGAGCGAAAGGGGTATGAAGCTTCCCCGCAACCCTGCTTTGAAGGCACTAGTTTTCATATGCTTTATGTTTAATTTATGTATTGATGGTTATTGCTCATATCTCGTTTTGCTTATAAATCTTAAAAAGTAAGCTATTTAACTCTAACATATCTCCTAGAAAACTCAAATCTTTAACTTAGTTTTCCTTTAGGGACCACCCCCCATAGCTAACCTAGGAGATAGGTTAAATAGAGAGAGTTGGAAATAGGTGACAACCCCTCCTCTTAGTTCCTTGCCACCAACAACACCTTGTGGGGTTAAAGGCTTTCCTCACTAACTAGTAGGTAGGTGTAGGCAGCAAGGTGTAATAGGACCTATCCACAAATTGGGGCATAGTGGGTTGATTAGAATGGTCAGTGATATGCGGGGTGCCCTGGAGATTTGTGTGAGCATGCATGTGGCTCCCCTCGCTAGATTGGGATCTGCCTTCCCTATTATTATCTTGTTTCCCCTGATTTTGTATAAAAGTGCTAGCTAACTCTGCCAATATATCCATCGTAAGCTTTTGTTGCCTTGTTAGTTCAGCCAACGTTGGCTCCTGTCCCCCTTGTTCAGGTTCTTCCCTGCCATCCATGGTCTCCTTGTCCCAATTATCACGCTCCCCTGCATGGTCTACCTCAGTATCAAAAAAGGGGTCAGGGCCCCAACCTCTACCTCATCCTCTTCTACTGCGACCCCTGCCTCTACGAGATACCACTCCACTGAAGAGAGGTGGCATCACCTATTCCCGGTCCCACCGCTAGCCAAGAACATGCTTTGATACCACCATAATTTCCTAATGGAAAAATTAATATCAGACACCAAAAATGAACTTGGAGCAACAACTAAAATGAAGTAACAACAGTCACAAATTCAACACGCAAAAGAAGCCAACATAACATCTGAGCCATTTTATTAAATCGTGAATTTGAGTACATAAAATGAAAGAAATAATGGAACCTGGGATTGCTAAGCAAGCTGAGCAAAAACAAAGAATATGTTGTTGTCTCACGTAATGAAGATCTCAAAATGGCTGATGTAGATGACCTAGTAAACAAATTGTCGTTGGCTAGCTACTGGAATGGTGATTTTTGATCTGAATATTGCCCAGATCACCTCAAAATTTCAGTCATCGACTCTTTTGCAAAAACCCACAAAAACCTAGAAAGTGTTTGGCCCAGACCCAAGTAGTGAAGAATCCCTCCAATAGGTGCAAATGGCCCCCTTGCCAATTGGTGCACACCACTGCCAAAATCTACTACTGGAATTAACCCTCAACTTTGCGACTGAAGAACTCACAAATGATCTAAAATTTACCCCGGAATGCTCCAATCCCTCTACCCAAGAAGCTCTCAATCTGCCTGGCACGTATGCCTGTACATGCTTCCTCCAATGAGGCCCACACATTGCCAAAAAATGACGAATTTGACCCTCATAAATGGCCCCCAATCACCACTACAAATTATCACCAAAATCCAAATTCTCCAACGAGAGAACAACCCCTGCAAGTTTGACTCCTAATCTCATCTACAACTTGTGCATAGGCCAAGTCGACGTCCCTCCTACGCCCAAGAATGTGCACTGCTCCAAAAGGTTAAATGTTATGCTCAAGTGAGGTCCTGTGATGGACTCAAATTTTCTAGCTAGGGAGACATTCGAGGTTCTCTGAAACAGACTTGGGTTTTACCTGAAACCCTTGTGCTCAAAAGCACTTCAACCCTTGCACTGAACAACTCCAAGAGATGTTAAATTCCAAAGTGTAATAGACAAAGATAATGTGGAGTGCCCCCTTTTTTCCTCTATATACTCATGGGCCCATGTGCCCTCCTTGGTGGCCCCCACTTTCCCTCCAAAAAGTCGCTCCCCCTCTAGAGGTGCAAATTTCTCCCATGTGGCCCAAAATTTGAGTATGAGACCCACTCCACCCACATATCCTAAGTCCAAAAACACCAAAATTGGTCCCCAATCCTTTGCCTCTTTGTCCAAGGGGCAAAATGGGCTAAAGGTTACTCTTCTAGCAATCTTATGGGATAGGAGATATTACAAAACATGATAGAGATCTCTAATCTGAAGATGGTGGATTTGACCTCCAGAAAATGAACAACTCAACGACCAGTAATGAACTCAGACCCTCTAAAGTATGCTAAAGAATTCAGCCTCGTAGAAGAGAAAATCAACCTTCCAATTGTAGAAATTTCTGAATCTTACACTTTATGCAGAAATTATTACTATTAATCTAGTTATGCTCCTCCTACTTAGACAAGTTATTAACTGAATAAATTCAAGTTAAAATCGAAGAAAAACACATAACAAATCTCTACCAATTCAAATCTAGAACAAGTTCATGCACACATCGACAAAGTGACACAGTTATTTATGGACAAATAGTCCATGGAAAAACCCAATGCGGGAAAACTGGTCTCTGGCTGCTGGAAGGTTTTATTATTAAGAATATTTTTGAATACACAAATCTGGGTTCCAGATCTGGAAATCCCGACAGAGAATATACTAGATCTACAGCTCATTGGCTGATCTAGGGCCAAAATAATGACTGATCCACACCCTCAAACGGGATTACAGAACTCAACCAAGATTAGGGCCTAGAAACCCCAATGCTGCCCCTGAAAACCTCTGCGTCAACCTCTGAAGCACCTCCAACCCTCAGCGCTGCACCAAAAGAGACTGCGTTACCCCAGACTGGGTGACGCAGTCACTACGCTGCCCCTGAAGGGTCTTTACATAACCCCTGAGGGTTTCCTACTGAAAATCACGCTGTCCTTGGAGGGACTGCGTTGTCCTTGTTGCTACTGTTGCTCTCCTCTTCTGCGTTGTCCTTGAACTGCTCTTTGCCTTTTGTGTATTCTAGACCCCAGGATCAGATCATCCTCCTGGCCTAAATTCCCCTCTCTACAGCTGAAACACTTTTGAGTATTCTTAGCAAACCTTGCCCTAGAATCTCAGCTTAGTTTCAGTCCTCTGCCTTTGTTTGTCGTTACAAATGACCCCAAGCCTTTCCTTTATACTTTTCTAGTTGACAAATCAACAGCCATGATCAAATCTTGAATCAATGGCTAAGATTAAAAGAAAGCTTGATCCGTGTGACTTGAGACAATTTCATCACATGTTTAATTAAATTTACTTTAATTATTTAAGTTCCCTAAGTTTTAACTTAGGAAATACATTTAAAATAATTAATTAATTTAATATCTCCTAAACCAGATGAAATTTTCCAAATCCATTTCTGGGTCTTGTAGATCAAGTGTACTCTAGTCCCTCCACAAAATTTGGGAGCTAGAGCCCAACTGATCCAACCCCAAATACACAAAATCTCAACACTCCCTCTTAGCATCAAGGGTGTTCTCTAGCAATACATCACACTTATGTATTACATGATTTTGGGCACTGGTTCTGTGTTGTTGAAGCTTGGCCTGCTGCCACTCAACTCTGCACTGTTGTTGCCATTATGTATTGTTGCCCATGACTCTACCACTGCCACCGCAACCACTATACTGCAACTCCCTCTCAATATGCTGCTCATAGCACTGCCACTGTTGATCTGCTGCACTGCAACTTCAGTTGTTGAAAGACACAACTGAATCTGCTGCCCAACCTTTGACAAACAAGTCAAATGGGCTACATCCTCATCACTGAAGCTCCATAGGCTACAGATCTGTCCTGGCATCTAAAGAACGATGCACAGCTACAGCTCTGCCTACGTAATCAGACTGCCTCTGCACTACTGAAGTCACATCAGCCCCTTGTGTTGAAGTCTATCACATTGCTTCTGCACTGCGTTGTCCCTCTGAAGCCTTCTGCGTTGCTGCAACTTTGCACTGCATAAGCAGCACTGCTCTGCGTTGTTGAAGTCACATCAGCCTATGCGCTGCTACTGCTTCTACGCTGCTGCTGCCTTGCTCTGCGCTACTCCTTCCAGTTTTGAGATCTGCTTTTGCTTTTGCCTCATCTGTGATCTATGCACCCACTGCTCCAGTTGTCTTAAGGCTATCGTAGCTTGCTTGTGTTCCAAGAGATGAGTTGCTCAAGGATCCTGCCTCCCTTTCATGTAGCTCGTCTACATGTCCATGTCACCCCACCTCCGTGGTTCATGAGCACTCATAGCTGCATCATCTTCTGACCCATCATCTGCCACAACTGCTTTGGAAGAAGATGCTTCCTTGTCCTTTTACTTCTGAGAACAATGGCTAGCAAAATGTCCCATTTCACCACACTGGAAGCACTTGATCTTTGAAATATCCTTCTTCTTTGGCTGCTTCTTTGATGCCAAGGCTACATCTTCCTCATCTTCCTTCTTCACTTTGCTCAATCCAGGGCTGTGCTGCCTCTTGGTGAATCTGCGGAGTTCTTCTTGATGCAGAATTGACCACAAGCTGTCCCAATCTGCGAGGTTCGCTCTGCCCAAGATACTTTGGACAAAGGTTTCCCACTCATCTGTGATTGCATTGAGGGAAGTCCTGACTATCACAGCATCATCCACCGTTGTACCCGTTGCAGTGAACTGATCTCTAATTGATTGCAATCTGAAGAGAAAATGTCCCATGTCTTCTCCCTTGGTCATCATGAATGACCTCATCTGAGTCTCCAACAACATCTTTCTTTGGACAGACTTTCCCTCATATAGGGAAGTCAAGGCCCTCCACATCTCGTTAATTGTCTTCTTCTCAGCTACGTGTGGTACAATATGGTCCTTGATACCATCCATTATCAGTCGCTTGGCATGCCCAGCAGCTTCCTTATGCTTCCGAAGGAGATCCGAATCTGTCGGTGTGACCAGAGTTTGCTCTGCATGGTCTCTAAGATTGTATGCCTCAAGGACAATCAGGATCCTTGCCTTCCAAACTAAAAAGTTTAAGAGGCCATCCAGCCTATCCTGATCACGCAGTCCATGAGGAGCCATCTGCTTAGAATGTGTCGGAATTTCCTTTTTTCTTTGCTAGAGAAATGGATCTAATGCCCTTGGTGAAACAGGTACCTTCTGCTCCCTCTGACAACTAATTTCCCTCCTTGGAAATATACCAAATCAACTATGATTCAGCTTCTTTTTTCATCCTCTGATCAACCTGCAAGTTTCCTTTGGCAAGAAACTCTCTGAGAAGTTGATCTCATCCCGCTCTGTCATTTGTGCTAAGGCTAAAAATCTGAAAACTTTAGAATTTTAACCCCACCAGCTCTTGTGAATTTCTGCAGGTTTTCTGCAGTCTTTTCTAGATCTGACAGATTCAGATCTGAATCACACTGGCTGGCTTCAGACCAATCTAGCTTTGTTCCTGAGCTGCCTTTTTGCATTAATTGCGTGGGCTTGTTAGGGCACAGTGTTAGACAGCGTCACCCTTCCCTCTGTGTGAATTTGCCTCTGAAAACTGCGTTGTCCCTTCAGATCTGCATTTCTGCTCTTTTCTAGCTGCTTTCTGCAGCTAGAACCTTCAATATCTTCTGCTAGTGACCCTCTTAGATCTGCAATTGCTCCAATACCATGTAGAAATTTATGAATCTAACACTTTATGCAAAAATTATTACTGTTAATCTGGTTATGCTCCTCCTACTTAGACAAGTTATTAACTGAATAAATTCAAGTTAAAATCGAAGCAAAACACATAACAGATCTAGAACAAGTTCATGCACACATTGACAAAGTGACACAGTTATTTCTGGACAAATAGTCCCCGGAAAAACCAAAAGCGGGAAAACTGGTCTCTTGCTGTTGGAGGGTTTTATTATTAAGAATATTTCTGAATACACAAATCTGGGTTCCAGATCTAGAAATCCCGACAGAGAATATACTAGATCTACAGTTCATTGGCTGATATAGGGCCAAAATAATGACTGATCCACACCCTCAAACGAGATTTACAGAACTCAGCGAAGATTAGGGCCTAGAAACCCCAGCGCTACCCCTGAAAGCCTCTGCGTCAGCCTCTGAGGCACCTCCAACCCTGAGCGCTGCACTGGAAGAGACTGCGTTACCCTAGATTGGGTGACGCAGTCACTACGCTGACCCTGAAGGGTCTCTGCGTAACCCCTGAGGGTATCCTGCTGAAAATTACGCTGTCCTTGGAGGGATTGCATTGTCCTTGTTGTTGCTGCTCTCCTCTTCAGCGATGTCCTTGAGCTGATCTCTGCCTCTTGTGTATTCTAGACCCCAGGATCAGATCATCCCCTTGGCCTAAATTCCCCTCTCTGCAGTTGAAACACTTCTGAGTATTCTTAGCAAACCCTGCCCTAGAATCTCAGCTTAGCTTCAGTGCTCTGCCTCTGTGTGCCTTTACAAATGACCCCAAGCCTTTCCTTTATACTTTTCGCGTTGACAAATCGACGGCCATGATCAAATCTTGAATCAATGGCTAAGATTAAAAGAAAGCTTGATCCGTGTGACTTGAGACAATTTCATCACATGTTTAATTAAATTTACTTTAATTATTTAAGTTCCCTAAGTTTTAACTTAGGAAATACATTTAAAATAATTAATTAATTTAATATCTCCTAAACCAGATGAAATTTCCCAAATCCATTTCTGGGTCTTGTAGATCAAGTGTACTCTAGTTCCTCCACAAAATTTGGGAGCTAGAGCACAACTGATGCTACCCCAAATACACAAAATCTCAACACCAATAAATATAAATCCAGCCTATAGGTCAAGGGTAATGATCTTGTTGATTTGACCTCCAAGGGTAATGATCTTCAAGCTCTGCCTACTGAAGAAACGACAATTTGGCCTCCCTTAGAATAATAGATATAAACATTAATTAATATAAATTCAACCTCCCAAATGTTGGACCTGATCTCGTTCCCAAGAATGAAATTGTCCTCACAATAATGTTATTGGCCCTTACAAAAATCTGAGCAATAGATAGGCAAATCGACCTCCTATGCAAATCTGTCTTGTTTCCCAAAAAGAGTAAGTTTACAAGGAACAACTCTCAGCCCCCAAGGCAAAGGATACGTGGCCTCCAAGATGGGTAAATTCGGGCTGCTTAACAATGAATTCAAACCCTTGAAATGATTGCAAATCAAGCACTAATTCGATCCTCAATGGGGACATGAATTCGACCCTTCCATGAAGATAGATTCGGCCTCAATAATCCTCTAGTAATTCAACCTCCTTGACATTTTGGACTTTTGGCAAGCAAACTCGGCCTCCTCAAATGCAATTCAGCCCAAGAGAATGAAGAGGAACTTGTTCATGGAATGGATAACTAAACTTGACCTCAATTGATCAATGAACTCGGCCTCTCCTTGAGTTGCAGAATCTCTCAAGGGTTACAACACCTTGACCCCAAAAGAAAAATTGACTTGCCCCTCCAATTTTTCTGCAGAAAATATATATATATATATATGTCACGAGCCCTGAAGATCTGCTCCAAAATCATCTGCAATGAAGTACACATGAGAAATCTGAGTGATTTCTCCGCAAGCCAACTAGGGTGGCACTCGAAGTCCACCGAAATCAACTGAATACTAGCTAGGGTGGCAATGGATGTCCATCAAAACCAGTTTGAGAGTTTTGCCAGAAACCCTCGAGCTAGACTCACCTGAGCCCCACTCAATCATCAGAAAATAAATAATAACCTGGAATTCTTGAGAAATGGTCTTCTCTCCTTTTTTATAAGCTTTCATTGAATCTTCTCCAATCTTCTAGAAGTCTCCTTTTATTATTTTATTAAGCCACTTAGTGCATTTTCCTCCTTTTCTCTAAGTGGCTTTTGCCCCTTTTTATTTACCTATTAGATAAAAACTCTTTTTTTCGTTTTATTTAATAAATTACTTTTATTATAAATTAAAGTCACTTCTATCTCCAAAAAATGCTTAAATTGACACCATGATCACACCGGCCTCCCAAAACACCATTTTGTCATCTTGTCTTGTAGATCTTTTCGTCCTAATTCCAACAAGCTATTACACTAAGGTGTTTCTCCAAGTAACCAGTCTAAAACAACACCTTAAGTGTAATTAATTAAAATATGCCCGTTCATAACTCCATTTTACGGAAATCATCGAAATGCAGTGGAACGAAGATCGAACTGTGCAGATCTGATCCTGATTATGAAAAATGGTAAGCAATCCCATTCGGACCCCGTAAATCTCCTCAAAACCCTCCAGGCCCACCAATAATGAAATCTAACTCCTGTGACCTGGCTGACATAAGCTCTAGAAACCTTTCCTAGTCTCATCACAAGGTAATGCAAAAATTGGGGACATTACACCATGTTTGCCAATATTTACTGAAAATGTTCAAATTTTAAGGACTGGCAATAAAAGTTGTCAGATTTGGTGAAATTAATTGCAGACTCGCCATTGCAGGACTAGATCTCATTTCACCAGGACTGGGCTTCGGGCATCTAATCTGGATTAGATTAGATTAGATTTTATATGCCAAATTTGGCCACAAAATGACATATTCCAAGGACCAGATTATGCCAGCATCTTGTAAAATTTGCATAATCTCCTGCACGCAAGTGAAGCAAATGCTTTGCATTACTGGAGAAGGGTGAATTTAATGGTGGATTTTACAAACTTCTTTGCACAGACAATTTTGTTCTGAACTTCATGATCTCTGTATTCAAACACGAACATGACCAAGGTGACTTAGACTTGGATGTTTTGTGTGTTTGTTTACATAGTTTACTCCCTACACCCAGGCTTCATTTTTCAGTATGCTAAGAAAGTCTGACTCCCAAAACTCAGGCTTTATTTTTCAGTATGCTAAGAAAGTCAATAAAAATAGATAAATTACATATGAGAGTTTACAATTTTTCACAGTAAGAGTAAAATCATATTTGTAGCCACTGCATACCTGCATGTAGGAATTATTTCATTTTCAATATCCCTGGCCCACAAGGACCATTCATACTGCACTGCAGTGATAGGGTGCACAGCATGAGCTCTTTGCAGTGTATCTACACTAGCCTCACAGAGTCCAATGTACTTTATTTTCCCTTCTTCAACAAGTTTCTTCATTTCTCCGACCTATTCATCCATGACAATTTGAGAACTCTTTAGTTTTTAGAAAAGGGAACAATTTTACTTCAAAAGAACAAGACGAAAGAAATGAGAGCATGCAAAATCAACTGTTGAATAGTCTCTATCAGCTTTTATCCTCAGTCTTGTTAATTCCACTCGCCCATGTTTAAAGCATAGAAAAAGGAACTACAATCAGCTGAGTTTCCAAGAAGGTCGAAGCCCTGGTTGTCCATTAACCAAGCATATCTAACTGTGGCATTGAACCATACGAGATGCTGTAGGTGGAAGTGATGCCACATGTCTGGAATTAAACTAGCAAAAACTAGTTCATTCGACACTAATAACAAATAACACTTCATCAGATGGAAGCATAGACACTAAGAAAGCAAAAAAGGATTACCGTTTCCTCAATTGGAACTCTCTTGTCTACCCGGTGTTGGTAGTATAAGTCGATGTAATCCATGCCCAAACGTTGGAGACTATCCTCACAGGCTTTCCTAACATAGTCTGCAGTGCCACATATTCCAACCTTGCCTTCATTATTTACATGCACTCCAAACTTTGTTGCAAGCTGAATTCTCTCTCTGGGTAAGCATTTCAGAGCCTGCACAACAATATGTACAAATGGGTGTTAACTTTGTTCATGAATGATGGCAAGGAAGCAAAGAAGTATAAATAGGATAAAAACCTAAAAGTTTACCTTCCCGACTAAAATTTCATTTGTGTATCCACCATAGATATCTGATGTATCAAAAAATGTGACCCCATTGCTGAAAGCATGTTGGAAAAGAAAAGTTGCATCTTCCTCTGAAGCATTGAAACCATATGCCCCTGAAAGTCCTGAACATCCTAGGCCTAATGCTGAAACCTTGCACATCACAAGCCAAAGAACGACTCAGAGGAGTAGATTGATGACAGAAGATGAAGGGAGAGAATCAATCAAAAGAAGTAGGTGATAATGGTTGAGAATTGAGGGAAATAAAAGCTGTAACAAACTATATAAATGATCTTACATAAACATGCCAGGTCTTACATTTACATACACATAAGATTAGGAAATGTGAAAAGCTTTCATCATTGCAATGATAACCCATTTCTCAGAAATCCTAAAATATTTAAAAGACTAAAAAAAGGAATGGCATACCGAGACAAAAAGATTCATCAACTGCGGCAATGGTACAGTCATAGTTCAAATAAAAATTACTCATGAAGCTGTAGAGAAATGTGGAGTAAAGAATGATATATATGCATATTGCCATATACATAAACATGTGTATATACCCGTCCACATATTTACCTGTATGTGCATAAGCACATATATGTATATACATATACATATAGCATCATATTTGTTTAGTATATATAATAATCATATACAGAAAGGGCATTACTTATTTTGTAGATCCCAGGCATGGCCATGGGTGTTCTAAACAGTAAACAAAGATCTATAACACTCAGCTCACGAAGGTTATTTAGCAGGAACATATTTATCATGGCAATCACCACACATCAACCAGGTACCTTGTGTTATCTCCAAATAAGAGCATTAAGCTAGATGAAGACTTTTTCTAACACAAGGCATCAATTTTGAGGTACATCCTCAGAATGGGCACAAATTTGGCATCCTACCTTGCTTGAAATTCTTTGGGAATCCCTTCGCAAAAAGCATGGCCTCACCCAGAGGACTTTTGGTCAGATTCGTGCAGGATGAGTTCTCGCCCGTAGTACTTTTGGCTCAATTGCGGGAGCCCTCAAGGTAGGCTGGCACTTAATAATAGATTCCTAATAGGACTTGTTACCCCTCTTTCAACAGAGGTACCCCAAAATGTTTGGACTACGCCATTTGTAAGCTCAAATGTGTGCAATGTGTATCCCTACATGGCCATGTGGGATGAAGAGTAAACGTGCATCCTAGTTCCCCCTGGATGGACAGTCATGATTGGTCTTTTTAGTTCATCTTCATAACACATGGTGTTGATGTTTGTAGCTCAAGAAGGTACTTCTGCATAGGCCTAAGTGTCTAGGCATGCGGAAGTGGCCAAGATCTCCTCAGGACACTTGCTCAAGTGTGAGCAAGTTGCTAATGTAACTTAGCCTAACTTTAAATGTAGGAAAACACATAATTAATTATGCTGGCAAATTGAGCTAAAGAAACTTAGGAAAAGTAAAGGAATTTACTTTAGTGATTATGTTTTAATCTCAGCGATTGATCTCAGGTGAGACGAGCTCTAATCTTGGTTGTCAATCACTTTGGAGATAAGGGTTATGGATTTAACTCAATGTAAATTTATAAAAGCAAGACCAAGGAGAAAAGAAAGACACCATATAGCAGCACAAGACATTGTGAGAAGCATCTCGATGGGGAGAGGAGAAGTACTTCCATTCTAGGGTATCGAGTCCGAGGAAGTGCAGAAATGCAACATTGGAGATCTAGAACATATCTAGGGCTTGATCTGTTGGATCATATCTAGGGCACACTATATTTGTAATTTTCTCAATTTTGCCATTATCCCAAGACAGAAGCCCAAGTTCAAATTTAATGAATTGTTGATTGGGAAAAATTTGTTTATATCACTTGTGATTGAGATGGGTTGTGTAATTTTGCTTGCGTTAATTGTGTTAAGAACCTAGTTATGCATTTATTTAGAAGATGTGTAATATTCTAGGTTAGTAAATTGTTAGGTGCTAGGTTTAGATAAATTTAACATGGTATCAGAGCCCAAAACTATGAAAATCAATCTCAGAATCACGCAAGAAGCTAGGTTCGTACAAGGATCACTTGAGCCAAGTTCGATCATGATCGTACAAAGCGTAAAACTTTATTTGCAATTCAAGAATTTCTTATGACATACAACACAATTGAGAAAGGCAACGAAGAAAGACAACATAAAAAAATTATGTATGACTATACAATGGCTAGGAAAAAGTTTGTTAAAATAAATAAAGAAAGAAATAACGTGAGGGTTAGCAGTTGAATGGGTGGATAGGCGAGCCGCACCCAGCCACCAAAAAGAAATTTGCAAGATACCACTGCAAGGGCAAGGATAGCCCTCAAACCACTATGTTGCACAATCTATCATAGGTACACAGGGCAACGAGAAGAGGAGTCAGAGGTTGTGACAACCGACCTGACCAACTTCCAAAAAGAGGTTGTTGCATTGGAAATTGACAACAAGTGTAGGTGCAACAACATAGAACCCATAGATTGGTCAAGGAATAGGTCAATGGAGCCACTAGAATAGAACCCATGTGTAGGAGTGTAGATCCTCGGCTGGACGAGGCTGTGGCTTGGGGAAAACGACACAAGCTCTAGAGAACTAGCTGATAGCATAAGAGCTACACAACAAAAGGGTTGTCGAGTCAACAATTGGGAGGCCAATGCAGATTGAAGTTGAGCCATGAAGGAAACCAACATAAGGTGCATGCTGGGAACAAAGGAAACACTAGCCAAGAGTTGTTGGGATAGTCAAAACATAGGTTATCATCCAAAAATCATAGCACGGAGGTGGTAGAGCAAGTCAAGGGACCAGTTGCATCCAATCTACAACAAGCTGGAAGTTTGTGGACGCGTTGGGGTAGCCAGGGGCATAGGCCACAGGAATTGGTCACAGCAAAAGTGAAGTTGGAGCGACAGGTCATGAGTGATGTTTGGTCTAGAGTTCAATGTCAACTGTAGTTGCCAAATGGGTGTCAGGCTATGGGGATGTGTGGACTATGTAGACAGTGTAGGGAGTAGTGTGAGTTGGCAGTAGTGTTAAGTCACTAGATTGCAGCCAGTGTGATTGGTGAATATCAACCCTCCGAGGGAGAGAGGGAGATCGAACCTATCAAAGGTGTGACTGTTGATTTTTGTAGCATCGGATGTGCTCTAGCCTCAAGAATTAGCAAGGAGGCTAGGACACATGCATTCTCCAAGACCCAGAAATCGTTTTGGAAAATTCCACCTGGAGGAGGTTTAATTAAAATAATTAATTATTTTTTATGGATGCCTAAGTCTAAACTTAGGAAATTAAAATAATTAAAGGGTATTAACTAAACCAGGTGTGAATCTTCTAGATAAATATGGAGATCGATTCAAGATGATCTGAGCCATTGATTAGGATTTAATCTGGGCCGTTGAAAGTTCAACGAGAAGATTATAAGAAGGAGCTCGATGGGCACTTGGAGAACATATCAAGTGAGAGATCTAGAGATCAAATTCTCAAGAGAGCAGTGCAACAGTTTTCAGAGGAGTGATCGAGTTGATTTCTTGCAGTGATGGGTAGGGATAGTGGCCGGTGGAATTTTTCTTGATCCGGTGAATACATTGCAGAGGAGGCGGAGAGAGGTACAGAAGAGGCAACGCAGAGCCAAGTTGGATAACGTAGAGGCAGCGCAAAGCTTCAGAGGAAGTCCGAAGTTTTGCTGAGGAGCAGTTGAGATCCAGTATCGGAAGTCGGGGTGTGAGACCAGGGCGTCAGAGGATCGAGTTTCCAGCCAACAAAAGATCAACTGGGAGGTGTGATGCAGTCCTAGTAGCAGTGATGCAGTAACTACGTAGGAGTGACGCAATGGACCACGCAGAGGGCTCATCTCCAGTCAGATCAGTACCAGATCTTCCCGTACTAGTGTGAGGTCATCTAACTATCTTTTTTCCAGTTGATTCTCTGTATCGGATTTCCTGTAAGGCATCCAAAGATTTGTATTCAGAAACTACTGCATAATAATACAAACCCTCAACTGCTACACCGGTTTTCCCGCACTGGGTTTTTCAAGGGACATTTGTCCAAAAATAACAGTTTCGATTGTGTGTTTATTTCTTTCCTGCGCTGTATTAGTTTCTGTGGCATTTTTTATTTGTGAAGGTTGCAGTGTGATGCATCCAATGTTTGCCATAGAAAACTGCAAATAAATTGTTAAGTTAAAATTAATAATTAGGCGAATATTTTCCAGCTGCAGCAATACGATTCTAGTTTTAGGAATTTTCACATGGTATCGGAGTGCAGGCGATGCAGAGAAGAGCTCAGAAGCAAAGTTTAAGAGGGAGCTTGAAGAGCAACATAGGCAGTAGATCGATTTCCCAGAATGGTTGCACAGTCCAGTACCAGGAGGGCAAGATTTTCGTGGAAAAATCCTTCTCTGAGTGAGTCGACAGAGAAGAAGATTTTTCGGATCGAAATTTGTCCGTGACAAAGGGAGCAGCGCAGTAACTTCAACGCAGATCAGATCTTCAGCGGGGACGCAAATTTTCTATAGCAATCTGCTAGTGCAAAAAAGTGTCAGAGGGAAGAAGAGCACACTAAGGGAATTCTGACCTTAGAGAATATCTTGCCTAGAAATTCTAATTTTCCACCCAGAAGCAGCAGAAGCCGAGAGAAGTTTTTCTCACTCCAGCAGGGAGTACGTAGAGCCAGTCAGTAGCTGCACATAGGGTTAGAGGTTGAGTCCAATAGTGATTTTGGGTGAGAAAAGTGTCAGAGGGAAGAAGAGCACACTGAGGGAATTCTGACCTCAGAGAATTTCTTGCCCAAAAATTCTAATTTCCCACTCAGAAGCAGCAAAAGTCGAGAGAAGTTTTTCTCACTCCAGCAGGGAGTGCATAGAGCCAGTCAATAGTTGCGCAGAGGGTTAGAGGTTGAGTTCGATAGTGATTTTGGGCGAGATGTCATCTACCAGGCTAAGAGATCAGGATCGATTGGAGAGTGCCTTCAACTATGTGATTTGGAAGGCCAGGATCTCCTTCCTTCTGGATGAGCACGATCTCAAAGCCTATATCGACAATGTGGTGGTTGTCCCTACAGATGCAAATCAGCATAAGAAGTACAAGAAGGAGATGGAAAAAGCGAAAAGGTTGATACTCGATGGAGTTTGAGATCACATTGTTTCTCACATAACTGGCAAAGGAACTGCCAAGAAAATGTGGGAAGCACTAGCTATGCTGTACCAGGGGTCTTCCGAGCAGCTAAAGATGTACCTGGAAGAGAAGCTTCGGGGTATGAGAATGCTGAAGGGGGAGCGGATAGACCCTTTCCTCACGAGACTTCAGGATGCCAGGGATCAGCTAGTAGCTGTAAGATCCACACATCAGGCTACGGAGTTTGTGTGTTTTGCATTGAACAATTTTTCCGAAGAGTAGCAAGTCTTCGTCCAGAGTATCCTGGGCAGAGAACACTTGCTGGATTGGGAGAGAGTTTAGGCAGACTTACAACAAGAAGAGATAAGGCACGATCTAGTGAAGAGCACCATCAGTGGCAGCAACAGCAGTGGGTTGAAGCCCAAGGAGGAAGAGGAGAATGCAACCCTTACATCGAAAGGGCAGTAGGAGCATAGGAGGCAAAAAAAGGACATCTCGAAGATCAAATGTTTCAAGTGTGGTGAACTTGGTCACTACGCTACGCAATGTCCTCTCAGAAAGAAGGATAAGGAAGGGAAACATGA
This sequence comes from Pinus albicaulis, assembly GCA_034641835.2. Classification (NCBI taxonomy): domain Eukaryota; kingdom Viridiplantae; phylum Streptophyta; class Pinopsida; order Pinales; family Pinaceae; genus Pinus; species Pinus albicaulis. Next base: position 1,307,439,177 of record CM076583.1, on the reverse strand, counting down.
TCAGCAGGCTGCACCTGTAGAGATCAAGGAGGAGGAGTTTTACATGATTGCCCACATACCTCCAGGAGAGAGGTGGGGTGATCTAGTATTGTAGCCCCAGAGAGCTACAAATGGGCAGGCTCCTTGAGGAGTCCACCTCTTGGATCAATACCTTGCTACCGGAGCCCATATCAGAAGTAGCAAGATGGACCAGTGACAGTTGGTGCAAAGGAGTGTAGGACTGACAGTTGCAGTAGCGCCTGAGACTGAGCAACGTAGAGCAGAGTTCGCAGCAGTGTAGTTGGCATAGTGCAAAGTCAGCAGCAACGCAGAGGCTTTAGAGGGTCAGCGCAGAGACTAGCAGCAGTCAGAACTTAGGTGACAAATGCATCATACTAGACACAATTGGTTTAGTATTTTGGATGTTTTTATGTTGCAACAATAATAGAGTTGTTGTGCAGATGCAGTTGGCAGCAACATGCATGGACAGTAGCAACACAAATGCAGCATTTGCGCAATAGTTGGTGGGCAGTGATGTCAGACATCAGCAGGGTGGAGGGAGATGATACAGAGTCAGGGTGATGCTTCAGCAAGATGCATTGCTAAAGCACATTCCTCGCTAAGAGGGAGTGTTTATTTTTGTAGCATCAGATGTGCCCTAGCCTCAAGAATTTGCAAGGAGGCTAGGACACATGCATTCTCCAAGACCCATAAATCGTTTTGGGAAATTCCACCCGGAGGAGGTTTAATTAAAATAATTAATTATTTTTAATGGATGTCTAAGTCTAAACTTAGGAAATTAAAATAATTAAAGGGTATTTATTAAAATGGGTGTGAATCTTCTAGATAAAGACGGAGATTGAATCAAGATTATCTGAGCCATTGATTAGGATTTAATCTGGGTCACTGAAAGTTCAACGAGAAGATTATAAGAAGGAGCTCAATGGGTACTTGGAGAACATATCGAGTGAGAGATCTAGAGATTGAATTCTTAAGAGAGCAGCGCAACAGTTGCCGAAGGAGTGATCGAGTTGATTTCTTGCAGTGAGGGGCAGGGATAGTGGTCAGTGGAAGTTTCTTGATCCGGGGAATATATTGCAGAAGAGGCAGAGAGAGGTACGATAGAGGTAACGCAGAGCTTCAGAGGGAGTCCAAATTTTTGCTGAGGAGCAGTTGAGATCCAGTACCAAAAGTCGGGGTGTGAGACCGAGAGGTCAGAGGATCGAGTTTCTAGCCAACAAAAGATCATTCAGGAGGTGTGACGCAGTCCCAATAGCAATGACGCAGTAACTGCGTAAGTGTGATGCAGTGCTATGCAGAGACCACGCAAAGGGCTCATCTCCAGTCAAATCAGTACCGGATCTTCTCGTACCAGTGTGAGGTCATCTCATTATCTTTTTGCCAGTTGATTCTCTGTATCGGATTGCCAGTAAGGCATCCAAATATTTGCATTCAAAAACTACTGTATAATAATACAAACTCACAGTTGTTGCACCGGTTTTTCCATATTGGGTTTTTCCGGGGACATTTGTCCAAAAATAACGGTGTCGATTGTGTGTTTATTTCTTTCCTGCGTTGTATTTTGTTTCCACAGCATTTTTTATCTATGAAGGTTGCAGTGTGATGTATTCAGTGTTTGCTACAAAAAACTACAAATAAATTGTTAAGTTAAAATTAACAATTAGGTGAATATTTTCTAGTTGTTGCAATAGGATTCCAGTTTTAGGAATTTTCACAGTGACAACAAAACCTTTCAATTGATTTTATGATTTAGTGATGACAATGATCAATATAAGGTTTAAGGACAGGTTGGAGCATGCCTATAACTTAAATCATTGAAGGAGAGAATAACATTGATTCTCATAGAGAACAATTTATGAGAGTTTGTAGAAACTCAAGTTACACCTCTTGTAGATGCTACAACACTAGCCACCCATAATTTGAAGGATGTGAAAGTTAGACGCATCATCATGGATGCGGTGAAGGATCATGTTATCCCTCACATATCTAGAAAGAAGAGTGCCAATGAGATGTGGATTGCTCTCATTTGTTTATACTAGAGTGATAACTAGAACCAGAAAATGGTGTTGAGGGAAAAGTTAAGGAACAATGGCATCATATCTCACTAGGATTCAACAAGTTCGAGATGAGCTCAGAGCTATTGGGGTAGTTTTGTTAGATGAGGAGCTTGTAAGGAGAGCCTTGAGTGGGTTCACAAAACAATGGGATACCTTCGTGACAAGTATGCTAGCATGGGATAGACTATTTGATTAAAGTAGACTATGGGATGAGTTCACTCAAAAGGAAAATTGGGAGGATTCATTGTCTAAAGAATAGTGTAAGAGCGGGGATGAGAAGAACCATTCTTTTGCCAGCCAGGCAATGAGGAACAAAGGAAAAGGCTCGAGCATTAGGAGTGAGGAGTCAACCTCACAACCAAAGAGAAGAATTTGACTAAGGTCTAGCATTTTTCCTGTCATAAGATGGGACACTATGCTTCACAGTGTCCAAAGAGGAAGAAGGGAGGAAAGAGTATGCAGTCAACTATTGTTGCATCAGTATAAGCTCAGGAAGAGTTTTCCAAGAAGTTTGAAACTGAGTTCACACTTGTTTCTTACTTTTCCTCAAGCACCATACTAGTTGGTGTGTGGCTACTGCATAGTGGAGCCACACGACATATGACAGGAGCACAAGAGTTGTTTAACAACCTAACCAAGTGCGTCTTGTTGCCACAAAATCTAGCAGGCCTTGTAATGGGACTCACAATATGAGAGTCAAACCCTGTAGCAACAATGAGGAGATATTTCCATTATCACCTTAGTAATTCCCCTCCTTCTCTTTAGTGGAATTTCACCACAAGGGAGGCTTCCCCATATTCACCTACAAGGATAATCTAAGTATAAGGTTCAAGGTGATGTAATTAGGCTAGGTAAAGATACCCTATCTGGAAAAGGCTCAATTCTTCTTGATAAGGGAGCAATGTATCATGCACCTAGACTAGATAAAGACTTCTATAAGCTAGGGCTTCTTGATATGCAATGATAAATGGATACTTAGACCTATAGAAGTTCAAGAAAGGGTTCACTTTGGAGATTAGATCAACAAATCAATAGAGTAAACCCTCAAATAGTCTTCAAGACTTCAAGTTGAAGCTCGACTAGGGTTAGGGTTTCCAAGGCACAAAATTGATTAAGGAAGGATGAAGTCTAGCCTCTTAAGGGAAGATTTACTAACATAAAGCTAGATTTTGCATTTAAGAAGGTATAGGGAGATAAACCTTAGGATTTTATTACCCACAAGCATATATCCACAAAGACCTGGCAACAACTCAACCCTAGGAAAAAGCCTTTGCAGTTTGCCTTAAAAACCTAGGAAATATAAAAGGAAAGAAAATATTTTAATTTTTGGAGATTCTTGATCAATACAAATTTTACCAATGTCTAATCCTACTTGGGTGATGGAGTCTTAGGGAAAATTTTTGGAGAAAGAAAACAGTTGATTGGAGTAAGGGGGGGAATTTTGTTTTCCACTTTATAAAACCCTAACTATTTTTTTTGCCAGGGGAAAAATTAAATAGAAGATGCACACTAGGAGTTCTTCTATGGATTTTAAGGAAGAAAATACTTAACACGCAAAATTTAACCAAGATTTCCAACCAATAATATGCTTTTAGTCATGGACCATAAAGAAACCCTAACATTAATTCATTTACATGTAAAATAATGAAAAATCAACATACCCTTACAGTTTCTTCCACGAAAAGACCACCTTTCAATCCCAAAAAGACATCTCCAATACAAAATTCAATCTCTAATAGCAAATTCTCCAAAAAAATCACATCTCCACTAGTAGCAAAAAGGCAAGCCTAATTTGTGCCCTAGTAGAGAGGGTCGAAATCTCAAGTGTGATGATAAATGAAAACAGAGAAGGGATCCTCTATTTATATAAGGTTTATCCCTTCACTTAGCATATTAATATTAGCCTACAAGCCCCAAGGTCTCTTGGGAGTGGGAAGCGGGAGGGGATGTAGGAGTAGGGAGTGACATTTTCAAAAGCTCCCGAGTCAGAACCGAATTTTTATATAATATATATTTTTATATATTTTGATGCATATATGTCAGCAAAAGCATGTAGAATGATGAATTAGATATAAAAAGCATAAAAACATGGATTGAACCATATAACATCAATCGTCTAGAAGTTATAATCTTCAACAACCACGTCCACATGTTAGTAACATACAACATTTCGAGTCTCATGATTCATCAATCTTAAGGTTTCAAGCTTTCAAAATTCAATATAGAACATTTATCATCATTGATCACTAAAGTTGTACTTGTAACCATTACCATTACCAAGTAACCAAACGATAACAAAGAATATCTAACATGAAATGAAATGTTTCAACTTTCACGACGCATCATATTCATAATTCATTACCAATGAGTTATAATTGCCAACTTCAAACTTCAAACTTAAATTGTCATATATTGTTACAAAAAAATATCATAATAAATATGAAAGAGTCAACAGTTATAAAAACTACTAGAAACTAGAAAAGACAAGTAAATCTATTATCTATTGCTTGCGCCTCTTTCCACGAGGAATGTCTAATTTTTTAGAAGCTCGTGGTGGTCTATTAGGTGTCTCCTCTCACGTAGTCAGACGACCATTTTCCAAAACCAGAACCAGAAGGCACATGACCTCCACGTGAGGATGTAGATAGAGGTGTCGGCAACAAAGGCAAAGATTATGGAACTTGAGCACTGCTACTGGATGATAGGGTTGGCATGGTTGTTGTTGTACCATCCTCCAAATTATCTTCCTTTGGGTTGTTGTCCCAAGTCATATATGATGTATCATCATGATCCCGCTCACAATAATGTGTCAACAACCTCAAGTTGTAGTGCACATAAACCAAGCTTTCTACTCGGTTTTCATTGAGTTTGTTTCTTCTCACATTATGGATGACGTTATAGGTGCTCCAACACCTCTCTGCAGAAGAAGTATTTTCAACCTGTGAAAGCACTTTTTTGCCAATTTTGGCAAAAGTCCCCGGTCGCCATACATGTTTCGCCATGTGATAGCATCCAATCTGTCCCTATCTTCCATTGCATGCAAAGCACCAAACACTCCAGTGCTAGTGAAGTATTTTCCTAATTCAAGACGCAATCTAGCACACTCATCCTTGTCAGGGACCAACTTCTCTAATGTTGTCATATATCCATTTTGTACCTCTGGATCTGTATGGAGTTTGGCCCTAACCCCACCCTCAGGTGCAGGTTTTCCCAACCAAGATGGAGAGTAGTATTTTGGCATAAGGATATACGCCAAGGCATGTAGTGAAACATTAAGTTTATCCCATCGTGCACACAAAAAATTGTAAATAATATCATACAAGTTGGGATCTTTTTCCTGAAAAATATCTTTTATTTGCCCCAACATGTTATCCATCTGCTCATACACCTTCCAAATCACTGGTGTATCTATATCTGCAATACGAATCATGTTATAAATGGGTTTGGTATATTGCAGAACATCCCTCACACAAGCCCAAAATGGACCATCAAGAGCAGTCTCCTCCACCTCTTCAAAACCTTGCCTGTCAAGTGCAATTGGAGCCCTATCCTTTAATACCTGCCAATCTTGACTTGATACCATGCTAGCCAATTTAGTCTTCACAATCTTCAACAGCTCCAACCTTGTGTGACTGAGGAAAAGCACATGGGTATCGCCATGATTGGTAATAAATTTTATCATCTCTTCCCTCTTTTGTACAAATCACCAATCCATTTGTATCATATTTATCAGAACCATATTGGTCATTGAACTGGTAGACCCCCCAGACTAGTAACCGGTTAGAACCGGACGGAAACTAATAAAAAAACCGAACCAAAAAATCAGTTAACTGAAAACACAAATATTCAAATTTTAAAGAAAAACATATATATTCATGCGCATCCATATGAATCCAAAATATTTATACACTAATAAGCAAAAGTTCTCTTTTATATAGCATGTAAGGGTGCACATAACCAAAATAGCACCGAGTGCAATCCATCTCTAAACCGAGAATACATCAACAAACAAGCTCCACATGGCCTCTAGCATCCAAAAAAAATTATGCTACAACAAATACCTACATATCATCAAAATCATTTCCTATATTGGGATCTTCGTCATCAATATCACCCTCTAAGCAAAAGCATAGCATGTCAAGTCAAGATTTTGTTTGAGTGATGGGTACTTTTTTTAGTAGGCTCGTGATAGAGGAGTTCGACAACCAAAGCCACTAACATCAAGGTACATAGAGGGCTTGGTGCTTTTGACTAAATGCAAGTTCCATACCCTCGTACATGACAAAATCTAATGTAGCGTTGCAATCTCCCCAATCTTGGAAAACTGTTAACTCTGTTGGATTTTGAGTGAGATCTAAAAATCTACTTTCTCCATATGAAATCCAACGAGGTCAGAACCACTCTCAAACATCCCGAGTCATTTCATAGTAATGTTAAAAATTTAAGATAAAGGATGAAAATGAAAGATAAAGGAGAATTTCATAGCATTAGAAGGGCAATGTGGACAAATACTAGGCTTCCCCTATAATAAATGATTGCTTTTTAGAAAGAAAAAAATGTGTCCAAAGGGTCCTTGACAGCAACGTACAAAACCACTCGATTCAATACCGAACTGGTCGGTTCAATGAAAAAACGTTGGTTCGGTACTGAACTGGCCGGTTTCATACAAGAATCAACCGTTTCGGTACCGAACCGGCCAAAAACAGTTAAGGTCACCGGTCCAAACCAGTTTTGGCCTCTAACCGATCGGACCGACTGGTTCAGACTAGTTCGGTCCGGTCCTGATAACACTGATCTGTATTGAGGGTGTTTGTTCTTAATAATATCATGCATCAAAAGGTTCATTGTGTGAACCAAACACCCAGACCAAAATATGTTAGGGTATCTATCCTTAATAATTGCTCTCGCTACCTTACAATTAGAAGCTTTAGCATTGATGACTTGGATGACATTGTATGGCCCAATACTTTCAATTGTTTGAAGTAATGGTTTTGTAACGTTGATGGCAGTTTTGAACTCTTTTAAGTAATCATATGCTAAAAAGAAGACTGCACCACTAGCAAACACGCCAAGAACACTTATCAATGGCTTTCATTTTACATTTGTCCAGCCATCAGATACAATGGATACCCCATATTCATTCCAAGAATTTGTCAATTTACACAAAGCATGTGATAGTTTGGCTTTTTCATGATCAAGTCCCATGGTTCTAGCTTTGTCATACCCAGGACTCTTGTATCCCTTAGGGGCATCATTGATGGCGAAAACCATTTCAAGCCAATAAAGTGAGTGAAGAACATTGAATGGTATCCAACATGCATAGAGAAACTGGAAAATTTTTGCATCCACATCATCCCTACACCCTTGATAAAGGAAATCTAATATGGTTCTATGCCTTAAAGGGATGTTTGTGCTTGTGCCTCCATATCCACTACCATGGGTGGTTGTTGATGGAGTTCTTAGTCTATGTGATGGTGGGCTAGTAGTGTCATGTTCAAAGTCACCCTTTGATCTTTTCGATTTGAATTGGGCTTCCTCCTCCTCCCTTATGTATTTGGTTGTTTGTTGTTGTAACACGCTTCCATAAGTTTTGATTCCTATTTGTTTATTTCCATCCCATGCCATTTTTCCACAGAGATGCTTTATGGCACGGGTGTATGAACCTGTGTAAGTGTTTTTGCAATGGAGGCATGTAAATTTAGTGTTTCCACCCCCTTTCCCTCCTAAAGGCCTAGAAACATATTCCACAATGGGATTTGGTCTGCTTTGGTTTTTGTGCCATCATCATCTCCACTCTCAATATCCTCCTCCTCCTCACCAAGGTATCCCTCTTCTCTAGGATTTCTTATTCCACCACTACCCACTTCTTAATCATCTTCATCATTCCTCCTTCTTCTGCTCCCCAACATCATGATAACCAAAAGAGGAACCAATAAGAGAATGGCAAGCCACATACCCATCATGTTTGAAGTTTTGAACTTTGGTGGAGTTATAGTTTTTTGCCTACAATAACATGGAGGAATGGGAATGGGAAAGAGAGAAGAGAACATTTTCATTTAACAATGAACATATAAAAAACACAAATGCTAGATTAGAGTCTAGACCCTACCTCTTTGGCTCTCCAATAGCCTTCAATCCCAAGCTCCAACCTCCCTTGAAAGCTCCTCAAGCTCCAATTCCAAAAGCCCTCTCTTGTTCTCTAAATATGCAAATGGTGCATTGTGAGAGGGGAGGAGGGTCTTTTATTTCTTTTGGGCCCTCCCCTCCTTCCAAAAATCAGTCGTGCTAATTTTTCCCACAGGGAGCGATGTTTTAAGGCAAGAGCGGTCGGGAGTGATCGCTCTCGCCTTAAAAAAATCGCTCAGGGAGCAAACAAGAGCAGTCAGGGAGAAAAAAATTTAAGGGAGCATTCTCCTAGAATTCGATCCCTATGGGATCGAATTCCAAGAGCACGGATCAAATTCTAAGAGCACGCTCTCGAGGTCGCTCTAAATCTGCTCCCATGCGAAGCGTGCTTTAGAAGCGGGGGGGCGCTACCCCGCAACCCTGTACAACCCCTAAACAAGTTTGAATTTGAGTGTTTGACAAGACAGGGGGTCACAAGATAACCCTGTAGCTCAAAACAACAAAATGATGCCATAAAAGCCCGCATGTGTGGGACAATATCCTCCAAAAGCATGATGTCATACCCTTTTTGGGCTATAAATATTATAAAAGTGCATGGGATGGGCTACTGAGGTGTCCCGTCATCAGAATCAACTCCAAATCTTTAGGGGAGACCTCAAGAATGTGAAATTTTCAACTTTATTGCAGCAACTGGAAATTATTCTTCTAATTGTAAATTAATTAACAATTTATTTACCCAAACAAACAATGAATAATTCACAGCTGCAATTTTCACCAAATAAAATTTTGCGGAAGATAAACTGGAAACTGAGAAAACACTAACACACAAAAATTTGACACACTTATTTTTGGATAAATGTCCCCGGGAAAAAAAACAAAAAAAAAACTCGGGAAAACCGGTGCAGCAGTTGAGGGTTTTTATTATTAAGCAGTAGTGAAAATATCTAAGTACAATCTGGATGTCGAAAACTGGCAATCCTGTAGAGAAAATACTGGCAAAAATCTGGTGAGAAATTTTCCTCACCCCATAAGCAATCTGGCACTGTAGATTGGCCTCTAAAACCCCTCCACGAATTCCCCTACTTCACCCTCTACACAAGCTCTGCGCTGTGAAAATTTCAACTTACTAATGAAATCCTATTGCAGCAACTGGTATTAATTTTTCTAACTGATAAATTAATTATTCAGTTTATTGCTATGGCAACATCGAAATAAACACACTGCAATCTTCACAAAAAAATACTACAAAAATAATAGCGTTGGAACTGAAAAAATACTAGTACACACATAAAAATATGACACTGTTATTTTTGGACAAATGTCCCCAGAAAAACCCAACTTGGGAAAATCGGTGTAGTAGTGAGGGTTTTTATTATTATGCAGCAATGAGAATCTAAGTACAATCTATGAATGCCCAATTGGCAATCCAAACAGCAAGAAATCTAGGAAAAAATCTTTTAAGGGAATTACCCTTCTACCACACAACTTCCTTCAGAAAAAATCGGCCTTCTGGACCCTCTGCGTCAGCCTCTGTGTTGCTCTACGCAGACCCTATGACGTCAAGCCTCCAAATTGCCTCGGATGAAGTCGGTCTGCTTGTCCCTGCCTATCCTTGCTGGGGCAATCACCTCTCCAACGCTCTGGACCCTCTGCTCGGCCTTTGGAACTGAGAACAAGTTTTTCCTCAGCTAAATTGAACTGCCTTTCTAAAACAACTATGCAGTCCTCTGCGCTGCCTCACTGGGAATAACTCGGCCCTCTTGCTGCTACCTCTCTAGATCTGGAAAACTTCCTTCAAACCACTGTCCCTGCCCCTCACTATCGTTGTTGCCTCATTGAAGCTCGAACTCTCCGACAACTAATTGCTGCTGCTCTAGAAAATCGAATTCTCCAACTGACTCTAGTGCATTCTCCATCACCACATCAATCCCTTCTTATGTCTTCCTATTGGGACTCCAACGGCCAATATTAAATCTTAATCAATGGCTCAGACCATTTCTGGATCGATCCGTGTGAGTTTCTAGAGAATTCTCACCTTGACTTAATTAATTCTGATTAATTAGCCATATTCCCTAAGTTTAGAGTTAGGAAATATTTAAAAAATAGCTAATAATCTAATTAAGCCATCTCTAGGTGGTTTTCCATAAATGATTTCTGGGTTTTGGAGATCTCATGTCTTCTAGCCTCTCCACCAAATTTCGTGGCTAGAACACATCCGATGCTGCAAAAACTAACACTCTCTCTTAGTGAGGAATGTGTTCTAGTGTTGCACACCCTTCCACAACACTCTTTCTCTCTACCATCATCTGTCACGATGTTGATGCTTGGCCATACTACCCATCAACCACTGCGCAACTCTAATTTATGCTTCTACTAACCCTGTTGAACTGCCGCCAACACTGCATCTACATTGCAACTCTGTTGTTGTTGCAGCTGCAACATCTACAATTGAAAAACATCCAAAATACCGAATCAAGGTAATATTCCTACTTAGCAATTTTGCTAAATAGAAATATTAAATTTTTCCATTTTTGTCACTATTACGATTTTTGACTTAGGAAGAGTGGGTATGGAGGCCCCACATTGGACTTAGGCACTTCCACACCCCAAAACATTAGCCTCGGGACAAAAATTGCGGCTCTAGTGGAGGATGGGGCCTGTTGTCGCACAAAATGTCTACGCACCGCGACAATGGTATAGATTGGGGGTTGTCACCGTGATCCCCAATCTCTCTGTTTAAGTTGTCTCCCTACAATAGACTAAGGGGGGTAAACCCTACAGAAATGGAATGAAGGACTAGTTGGGAACCAACAAATCCGGTAGACACAGTTGAACGACCAAATACTCGTATTAGATCTAGAAATATTTAATGGATTTGATTAGATTTAGACAATTGATACCAGTGCCTAATGGAGTCAATTATCTTGCTAAGAATTTAGGACCAGTATTTTATGAGCAATTGTTTCTTGGATGAATGACCATCCTATATGTAATGCAGATCCTAAGACTAATGTGAAATGCAGGAATATTGGTTAATTTTAATTAAATGTCTATTCTAAGTTTAGACCCTTTAAGCCTAATTTCGTAGTAAGTGGCAGAGAGAAAATAAGGTGAAGCACACTAAGGTGTGATTAACGATACCTCTCCTTAAAATCTAACAGACCCGGTGCCTCCGGCGTTGCAGAGAGTTGTGGCTCTGGCGACTGCAAGGTCATCATTTTAATTACTATTAAAACTAGGCTTCTCAAACAAAGATGGATGGGTACCTATCTTTCTATCGACCAAGCATAAGTAAATTTTAATTATGCAAGACTAAATTAAAATGTGGAATGCAAAGAGAATTAGAAGATGTTTTAGTGAAACGTGATGTGAAAAACCCAAAGCACTTAAATTACAATTTATTCTGATTTAAATACTAAGCACTTAAGCGAAAATGATAATTTTGAAGATGCTCAAAAATACTCAATCGAAACATGTACAATTTATTAGAAGTCCATGATAAAGTACTTAATGAAACGATGATCAAAATTACTTGACAATTTCTAAATCTAGATGTTCAAGAAATACCCAATAGTTCAAGTAAATAACTAGACACCTAGAATTAATTTAAACAATGAGCGATCTCAATAGATATCAAGCATCAAAAAATTTAAAGCCCAATGCCAAAGATCATGAAAGATCATGAAACTTAACTAAAGCATATAAATGAGAGCCTAAGCATTTGAACTTCAACAATTAATTACCATGAAAAACATGTGAAATTTAGATTCTAATTAAATAAACACCTTTCCAAGAAATTCTAGAATTAAAATGATTTTCTCAAATAACCAAACCCATAAAATTATTATTTTCTCCTATAGTCAAACTTTAGAGATATTTAAAAATTTAAATTTGTCTTGACTATAGTAATTTTGATTTTTTCCCACAATAATTTTATTTAAGTGCAAAATCTCAACATTTAATGAATAGCCCAAAAATCCCTATATCAAAAATAAACTTTGATTTTCCCAATTTTATATGTCACAAAAAAAGAATTAAAAAATTTGACTAATGTTAATATTTGAAATTAAAAGTTGAAATTTTTTTATTTTTCAATTTGTAAAAGTTAATTAAAATATTTGATTTTTATAAATGAGCTAATGTTAAAACATTTAAAAGTTTATTTTTTTATGTATATTTAATTTTAATTTTAATGGTTAATTAAAAAATTCTTATTTTTTCTAGATGCGGATGATGTTTAAGGTGGATGGGACGTTTGTCCCTGTGAGGTTCCCGACATCGGGCGCGTGGTGTGGCCATATGGCCACCCATAGGAGCATTAATCCTCCATTTAATGCTGCCAGCCCGCATAGCACTTGTGACATTAACTCATTCCACCGCCAGAATTTGCCACTACTTTGTTTTATAATGGCTCCGCTGCACCAAAATTCTGTTCATGCCCTCCCTGACTGTTGGTCTCCCGCTCCGCAGAGGTGCATCTATCCTCCTGCTTGTGCCGAGCCAAGTGCTCGAATGCACACAGGAAGACGATGCGTGTTGCTTAGCTGCATTGAAACTTCGCCAGAATTTCACTATACACAAAGCGCACTTTGTTGCAATAATTCTCGGCTCCCTGCAACGCAAGCCTTGTCGTTCTTGTCTGAGCATTGTCATTCCCATCCTGAGCATAGCCACTATCGCCCGAGCTCCACTGTCAGAATGCCTCGCCTTAGACAGAGGATGAGAAGCCGACGCGGCAGCAGCTGGGGCAGAGCAATTCGCTCTCAGTCCACCTCCAGTTCAGATTCTTCCTCTGAGGACTTCTCTCGTGGCCATTACCCTGAAACTTGGAGCAAACGGGGAAGAGCCAGCCTTGTTGGGCAGGCGCATCCTATCCATGGCTCCCAGTCTCATGACGCTGTGTCTCCTTCGCAACCAGTCACTCAGCATTTTGCTACCCCTATCTTCACTCCACCCGCCCAAATTGCTCTCCGCCAAACCTCCCATAGAGCCAAGTTCCAATTTACTTGCTCCATGGACCAACCCATAATTACTGCTTTCATCACTGTCACCCTTCGGGAGGAAGCAGCTGGTAAAGAGGACAAAGATGATTTCAAGGAAAAGAGCGCGCCGCTGGGGATGGAAAGTGTTGGTAAGGAAAAGGAATCGATGAATGAGGCAGCTGGTAAAGCCACCTGTGCAACAACTGAAGATGAAGATGGCAGCAGCAACGAATACAGATGCCGCATTGAGGAGGAACCTCCCTCTCCTGCAAATGACAAGTAAACACAATAACCTCTCCTGGAACACAGATCTAAAGCCCAGGTTTCATGGGTCGTTTTTTGTGTTTTTGTTAATCTCTCCTTTGCTGAGAGTGAAAAATGTTGTTTTCATGGATCAATTTTTGTTTTCATGGGTCCATTTTCTGAACTTAATGCCGGTTTCCCCTGTGAGAGCGGCAAGACAATTATCTAAGGGACTGGTTTCCCCTCCGAGGGCAGTCCAGAGTTATGTATTTTTTGACAATCATACCCAGCTCTTAGGCTCACTTAGCTGAGGCTGTGGTTGCCATGTATTTTCATGTTATATAAATAGAAATAGACTTATTTAGAGAAAAAAAAAATCTTATTTTTAAATTTTTAAGAGTTAATAAAAATAATTTATTTTTTAAATGTTTATGAAATTTTTAAAAGTTAAATAAAAGAATCATGTCAAATTAAATTGAAATATGTTCTGATTGGGCTAAAGCTTGTTACAAAAGTTTAAAAAAAAAAAATGATTTTCATGTGATTAGGTTGAAGGTAAATCAAGCAGGAGGAGAAGGTGTAGGTAAATGGAAAGGAAAAACAACCACGGGAAGAAAGACGCAATGTAGGAGCAAGGGTCGAGCAGCGAGGAGGGAGCAGATGGGAGAGGAGACGAAGCAGTAGGAGGAAAGGATTGAAGGTCGCAATGAGAGGGAAGGAAGCTGCAGGCTAGATGGAGAGCGAGCAGGGAGCACAACAGAGAAGAAGGAGCGGACTGAAGAAGCGGAAGGGAGCTCGAGGAGAGGGTGTCGAGGACGTGGAGGTTGAAGGGGCACATAGAAGGAGAAGAGGACGCTGCAAGCAGGAGAGGGCTGCGGGAGAGGGAACGAGGAAATAGTAGCGGAAGTCTGGGGGAAAAAAACAAAGCAGGAGTGTAAAGGATGGACACGCAGAGAGGAGAGGATGACGGCAGCGAGAGGAGGTTGCGGAGAAGAGAAGAAAAGGACAACATTTAGTTGCGTAGAGGTTAGAAGAGACAGCGAAAAGAGAAGAGGAGGAGGGATCGAGCAGCTAAGAAAGAAAACTCAAAGGAAGGCTTCAAACTTCAGAAAAAAATATTTGAAAATTGTAAACCCTTTAAATATTTCACTCCAATATTTATTTCAAATAACCCCAAATCTAAAAAAAATCTAAAAAATATTGTTTTTTGAGACAAGGTATTGCCCTACAAGACCTAGATCTTGCTCAGAACTTGGAGTTTTCTTTGAAGAACCCTCAGATCCACACCTGCACAAACCAGAAACAAAAAAAACCCAAAGACCCAATACATATACAAAAATCCGTAAATAAAACCCCAATCCCAAATAAGACATTAGAAAAAAAAAAAATTACAAAAACCTTAGACATATACAATATATATAAATTTGTACACATAATCTACAAATCTATTAGATCAGAGGAGTATAAGTTCGACTCCACTCCCAGATCTAAAGAGTTCAGTCTCTTGCTAGCCAAATCTAACTATTCAGCACAAATTATTGAAAATAAAAAAAAAATTTAATTTAGGTACTAGCCCAGAAAATCCCTGCAAGATATATTTCGTTAGATAATCTCGGGGTTTTAATCCGGAAGGCTCTCCAGATCTTAAGTTTCGGGAGTCGGCTAGTCCAACCAAGGACTTCCCCAAACGCCCAAAATGTCTGAATAAAGATGATTTTGCACACTTAGAATATAAGCCATCAAATTAATAGAGGTATAAAATAACGATTAAATTTTTCAAATATTAGAGATACCTGCCAATCGATTAAAAATCTTAATGCTATCTTGAAACCCAACAATTTAAGCAAGATACCTATGCGATAAATTGATTTACGAGAGCTATTAATCAACAGCTTATAAATAAGATCAACAAAAGTTAAATACAATTTATCATAAAATACCAGAGAGGAGCACTGCCATCAAGTAAGACCCCAAAGACTTTGCATTGCATCATTCCAGAAAAAGTTTACAAGAGCTTCGAGAGCTAGTACACGATCTAAAAGATGAGATCCTTTGCTTGACAAATGACTACTAATTTATAGATTAATTCTCCAACGGCTAGTTGGCTCAATCCCCGTCATAGTAATCTCGACCATTAAAAAATATTTAATTATCTTTTAATCTGCTTTGTCGAAATTATTTTATTTTTGATTAATTCCGAATTTTTCATTTAATGCAATTTTAATCAACTCAAAATTAATTATTTTGGGTTGATTTCCTCAAAATATTGACTTTCACTTAACTACCAAGGCTCAAGGGTCCAAAATCTCTTGAAAGTTTCAATATTCCCTTCGTCGGGGACCTCCAAAAATTAATTCTTTTAGAACCCACGAATTTTTTAATTTAGAGAATTAAATTTTTCCTAGGACTTAAAATTAATTAAATTTATGCCTTATAAATTTAATTTATGTTTGCCAGAAAATTTAATTAATTGACTCATGAGGGGATTAATAATTTTTCCAACCCTCTTTATGTTGATTTTGGGTAGCATCGAATATGCTCTAAATCTACAAATTTGCAGAGAGGCTTAGACACATGTATTCCAGAGAACCCATAAATTGTTTTGGGAAATTCCACCCAAATTGTATTTTATTAAAAGAATTAATTATTTTAAAAGGACCCTAAGTCTAAAATTAGGAAAATAAAATAATTAAAGTGAATTAATAGAATATGGGTGTGAATGTTCTAGAAAAAGTGGATCAAGTCAAAAGTTAATCGTAGTCATTGATTAGATATTTAATCTCGGTCGTTGAAGTTTCAACGAAAAGATTATAAGAAGGGCTTGAATGAATAAAGTTGAGTCACTGCTCTGAATGGCGCGCGCGGGAGCGAATTTTTTTGTGCTAGGGTTTCAGACTGCCATTGCCGCCGTGGACTGGAGATCGCTGCTCAGGCAGAGCCTCCATGAAATGCGATTCTGCATTATCAGGGCTGTTCCTTGTGACTCGGCTTGGACTGAGGATCCATTCGCACCTGTGGGACCCTATTATTCTGCTAAGTCAGGCTCATGGACTCCCTGCAGAACCAACAGAATGAAGCTCTGGTGCCTGACCACTCTGTCAAAAGCTATTGCGAGGTATGATACAAGTCCCTGCGTGTGCCATTGGCTCCTTGGTGACTTTGGGTTTGTACCAGCGACAGGCTTTGTGCTCTGCTGCACCTCCCATGGTGACATTGAGCACAACACTCTGTTTTTTTGGTCGTTTTCTCATGCTGGGTTATCAGTTTTTCTAGTTTAATGGGAGAGGTTTCGGCTTGTTTTTTTCCTATTCATTCTGGCCTTCACATTTACGCCCTGGTCCCCGAGGATGGGCTGTGAATGGGCATCGGACCAGCGCTCTTGGGTTTTGACTGCTCCGTGGCATCTACAGTACTTAAAATAGAGGTTACTTGGGCCTACTCACTTCCCCATAGTTGCTGTTTCGAGGAATACAGACCTCTTGGGTTCACTGTCGCTGCACTCGAAGCATCTGAGCCCGAATCAAGCCCACTATGATGTGCCTATAGCCAAAAAAGGCAGCCAGCAAGTCTGCTACATCGATACTCAGGTAGACTCGTCTCCATTTCAAGTGTTCATAAAGCCTCCTGTAGGTAAATGCTTTATTATTTGGATTCGAACTATAGATTCTATCCTACACCTGAAGGAAGCTATTCAGACTATTGTTGGCTACCCAGTTCAGTCACAGTCTCTAATTTCTGGGGGGAAAGCTCTTGCTGACCACTGCTCGGTTAACGACTACTCCATTATCACTGGGTCATCCATCTGCCTCAACCTCAGATTGAGGGGTGGAATGACGGGCCAAAACAGGGCACAGGGACCTTCCATGGGAGCAGGTGCATCCACAACAGTACCCACAAGAGGTTCATATAGGAATGTTTTACAGGGGGACAGAAACATTCCCACAGCTCCTGTTGCCCCTGCTGATAGTTCTCCCAAGCCTTATATTGTAGAACTGCAGGACAGCGTGCCTGAAATAAACATAGACAGCCCAGATATTGATATGCATAGAACTGCCTACGAATCCCAAGCAATTATAGGCAGATTCAACTGCTTCTGGCCCAAACCAATGGAGCTGTTCCATTGGATCTTTACAAATTGGACCATGGAATGTGAAATACACCTATGCTCTAAAGGATACTTCATAGTCAAATTCACATCCACTGAGGTCAGAGATGCCATTATCAGCCAGGGACCATGGTTCTGGGGCTCCACGGGACTCTTTATTACACCATGGTTCCCTAATTTTGATGCTAACACCATGGAGGTGACCAAAATGCCGGTCTGGGTAAGGCTCTACAATCTCCCGCTACATTTTTGGAATGAAAATGTTCTTGGCTGCATTGGAAACACCCTTGGCAGATACATAAAAACAGACACTCAACGCCTCGAAAAGCGCATATTCACCTTCGCACGAATCTGTGTGGAGGTTGATTTGAGCAAGGGACTCCCAGAGTCCATTATGCTGAACAACAAACAACAGAGATGGACACAGCATTTAGACTATGAGAATACCGCCTTCAGATGCCGGATATGCAGGTGCACAGGCCACCTACAAAACTCGTGCCCGGCAGCAAAAAGGGATAACAGGAAAAAGAAGAAAACAGGCAAAGCGGCAAAAGGTTGGCAATTTCCATCTGAAGAGCCAGAACTACAGGAAGAAGAAGTGGAACCTTCACCACATGAGAATCAACAAACAGATACTTCCTTGGGCACACAAGAACAGGAAATGCAAGAGCAACTCGACACCACCACAAAGACTCAGCAGGATATGGTACCTGGAACACTAGACAGTGGGGGATACAAAAGAACACATACATCAGACACATCTGACTCCGATAAGGACAATGGAGCACCTATAGAAGGAAATCAGCTCGTCCTTATCGAGACCGAGCCAACACTTGGTGCTTGGCGTAAGGTTGAAAAGAAGAAGGGGAGAAAATCTTAATTGTTTCCCCTTTGCTTTATATTTGCGGCAATTGAATGTCTTTGGACATATACCAGCTCATGCAACATGTAATTTTGTTTTCTCATAAATAAAATTACGAACTTTTTCTGTGTGAAAAAAGAAGGGCTTGAAGGGTCATTTGGAAAATACAAACAGTAAGGATCAAGAGAACGAATTTCTGAAGTGAGCATTGCTCAAAGGAAATATCGATCAAGAGATTTTTGTAGATAGGGGCAGGGATACTATCTGAAGAGAAATATTTCTCGGTCGAAGAATCATCAGCAGCGCAGAGCCAGAGAGCTTGACGCAGAGCCACACAGGGCTACGCAGAGGTTGCGCAAAAGCCAAGAGGGAATTCGGAAATTTGCTGAAGGAATCGATTGCAGAAGCCGAGAGTCGGGGTGTGAGACCAGGAGGCAGAAATCGAAGTTCCTGGGTAGAAAATTGATCAGCAGAAGGGGTGACGCTGTACCCAAGAGGGTTGACGTTGGAACTGCCCAGACGCTGTCAGGGGTAGCTCATTCAGTGGCTACATCAGCCAGGATTTCCTGTGATAGTGTGAGGAAACCTCACTAATCTCTTTGTCAGTGATATTCTCTGTAATTGGATTGCCAGGAGAGGCATCCAGAGATTGTATTCAGAAACTACTACTACTAAATAATAAAACCCTCAGTTGGTGCACTAGTTTACCCGCATTGGGGTTTTTCTGAGGACATTAGGCATTGGGTTTTTTTTTGTCAAATATGTCTATGATTAACTCTTGTTCACATTTTGTTTCCGCAATTGTATTTTTCCGCAGTTTATTTAGTGAAGGTTGCAGTGTGTTTAATTTGAAGTTGCCATAGCAATAAACTGAATAATTAATTTATTAGTTAGAAGAATTAATACCAGTTGCTGCAATAGGATTCTAGATTTAAGGAATTTTCAAACTTTACATAAGAAAAATACATTTAACCCATGAAGGGGAACACCCATTTGTCATAGACCCTTAATTATCTACCCACTTTTGCGACTCAAAATATGATCTAGTAGACCAAGTAATTTCTAATAAAATAATCTAGCCAATTAGCTAGGATTATTTCGAAATTACTTTTACAAAGATTCGATAAAAAACACTAGGAGTCACCTAACATTTTGACGACAAAATCCACCCTAGCTTTGGGGTGAGACTGGAGGGAAAAACTTTGTCGATCATTTGTGTCTAGAGAGACAGATGAATCAGTGAGACGAAAAACCTCCTAAGATAGAAATCGTCACCAAAATAGTAGGCTTACCTAGGTTGTTACACACATGATAGTCTTACTAAGATTATTTACATTATAAACATGCAGAAATGGGTTTACATCTTTAACAAATGTTGACTGATGATGAAATCTGAATGATGCGAACACTTTGAACATGATAAATCACTTTTGTGAAAAAAAAGGGGTGTACTGATATGCGGTCGTTGACACAGAGTGGTCAGCATCTGGCTCTACTTGGGGACATGTTGCTTTACTGAAGGAATGTGAGAATTCAAAATCTGCACCCAAGCAACACACAAAATTACATAAGTAGCGCCCATCCAAATATCATCATATAACATTAAGCACATGAAAATAGAAGCTCCTTTACCATTAACTATTCTACTAACATGAAATGTAAGTCTCCAAAGATGAAATGCTAAATAACAAGGTTTAGGGTTAGAAATACAATACAAAGGATGCCCTATGGCATCAGATGTGTTCAATGAAGTCCTTCTTGAGCATCTTCCTGCTCTTTGGCAGATCCATAGGTTGTTTCTCAGATGTGCCATGTGCAATCTTAATCATTTTAGGACTCTGACTTATCCCAATGTTGTGTTGTATATGGACATCAAGTTTATCAGGCTTCTTTATTTTTCTCTTTTGCTTCATGCTTTTCTTTGTGGCGGGTTGTACTGGTGATAATGTAGAACATTCTACTTGATCTTGAAAAATTTCGGATGAAGTATCCAAGATATTCGTGACATGCCTCTCTTCATTCTGCATCTCATCTATCAAGGGTGATGGATCAACTTTACATGTATTATCCTCATTTCCGTCAGTTTCTTTTTTATCCGGATCGCCTTCAATTAACCACTTTTCAATGGAAGAAATGACCTTCTCATAATAAGATGGAGCTTGCTTCGGCAAACTGGGAGGCTTATGATCTATTGACGACTCTTTATTATCTGACTTGGGTTGGAACCTTTGTATGTGTGATCTTTCCATTTTATCCAACTTATTCTGAATAACAGCCATTTGATTAGAATGCTTAACTTTTATAGCATTGATTTCCTTTGCATGACTCTCTTCAACAGTCAACAACTTGTGTTGAAGAGACATCTGACCAATTTTCATGTCTTTTATCATTTTATCATTATTCGCTTGCATGGCCATGAAACAATTTTGCATATAGTTCATTTCTTTCTCATGATTTGCTTCCATGGTGATCAAATGATTCTGCTTGGTGGCCATCTGATTAGAGTGATTAAATTCCATGATTGCCATTTTCTCAATATGTTTTTCTTCTAAGGCCAATAACCTGCTCTGCATAGAGCCAATTTCCCTAGCGTGATCAGCTGTTAATCTTACTTGGTTAAGTTCCATATTCTTAATTAGTTGAGCCCGATTAACCTCAGTATTCTTGATTCCCTAAACTTGATTCAATTGTATATCCTTAACCATCTAAGTTAATTCCTTGATGAAATCATTTTTCCTTTCATGGTCAACACCAGTTTGACGACTTGTCTCTGCTTTCCCACTGTCGCGAATGCCTCCTTCAATAGCACAAATGGATTCATCATGAGAATGGTCACAATCCCTGCAATATGACACATTTTGATGTGATGTATTTTCTTGAAATATTTCTTCGATAACTAGGTCTTTTACAAGGGCACTTTCCTCTTTTTTTATAGTACAAGGGGCACAAGGCGAGCCCCTTTGATCTCCATATTTGTCTTTAAAAGCACAGATGATATCTTGTAAAGAATCAAAAGAATTATCAGGAAAGTTGCAAAACCAATCTCTAGCATCACCTTCCAAGGAAAGGACAAAGAGCTGCATCTTGACATCTTCATGATTATATTGTGCAGAGCTACAAAATACTATCATACAACAAGTAAACCTTAAGATATGTTTTGCAGCATTGATTGCATCATTACCTGTGAACAAAGTTAATTTATCAATGGCATTTTCTGGGATATCATGAAGATTGTTAGTAAAATGACATGGGGCAAGCAAGCCATCCATGATGATGATGTCAGAGAGAGAGAGATCCTTGTGCAAGAAAAACAAGAGGTCCACAAGAAGCGAGCTTCTAGCAGAAATTCTTGTTAGAAATGAAAGAAATGGAGTCGCCACTTGAACATAAATCTAACTTTATCCAAAGGGTAAGAACTGAAAAGTTAGTAAGAAAGAAGTAGATGGATATCAGAGAGGGCTTCTTATCTGAGAAATAATGGATGAATAAGTACAGTCGCCACCCAAACAAGAAACCAACCGAAATGTCCAGGTGTTAAAGGTGCAGATAGAGAAGATGAAAGGATTAGTGAGATGACGAAAGATAAGGTGATGAAAGGATGAAGAGATACAATGGCACCAGAAAATGTGTCGTTGATGAAAATATGAGAAACGAGAAAATGAGGATGATTAAGACGAATGTCACAAAGCCAAGGTCCAATATATTGGTCCCTGACAACGACACCAAAAAAAAGCTATGCCATTTAACAGGCTGATGAATGGCAGAAAAGATTAGATGATTAGAACATGTCCTTGAAACGTCGAGAACAAGATATTCCCCGACATTGGCGCCAAAAAATGTTGTCGCACAGAATGTCTAGGCATCGCGACAACGACTCAAATCAGGGGTTGTCACCCTGATCCCCAATCTCTCTGTTTAAGTTGTCTGCCTACAACAGACTAAAGGGGATAGACCCTACAGAAATGGAATGAAGGACTAGTTGGGAACCAACCGATCCGGGAGACACAATTGAGCGACCAAATACTCATATTAGATCTAGCAAGGTTTAATAGATTTGATTAGATTTAGACAATTGATACCAGTGCCTTATGGAGTCAACTATCTTGCTAAGAAGTTTAGGACCAAGTAATTGATGAGCAACTGGGGCTTGGATGAATGACTATCCTATATGTAATGTAGAAACTAAGACTAATATGAAATGCAAGAATCTTGGTTAATTTTAACTAAATGCCTATTCTAAGTTTAGACCCTTCAATCCTTTCTATATTGAGCTTGATTTCATAGTAAGTGGCAGAGAGAAAATAAGGTGTAATTAACGATACCTCTCCTTAAAATCTAATGTACCCGGTGCCTCCAGCATTGTAGAGAGTTTTGGTTCTAACAACTGCAAGGTCATCGTTTTAAGTACTATTAAAACCAGGCTTCTCAAGCAAAGATGGATGGGTTCTTATCTTTCTATTGACCAAGCTTATGCTTGGAAGTAAATTTTAATTATGCAAGACTAACTTAAAATGTGGAATGCAAGGAGAATTAGAAGTTGTTTTAGTGAAACGTGATGTGAAAAACCCAAAGCACATAGATTACAATTTATTTTGATTTCAATACTAAGCACTTAAGCGAAATTGCTAATTATGAAGATGCTCAAAAATACTCGATCAAAAGATTTACAATTTATTACAAGTCCGCGATAAAGTACTTAAGGAAACGATGATAAAAAATACTTGAAAATTTCCAAAACTAGATGTTCAAGAAATACCCAATAGTTCAAGTAAATAAATTGACACCTAGAATTAATTTAAACAATGATCGATCTCAATAGATATCAAGCATCAAAAAATTTAAAGCCCAATGCCAATGATCATGAAACTTAACTAAAGCATATAAATGAGAGCCTAAGCATTTAACTTCAACAATTAATTACCATGAAAAACATGTGAAATTTAGATGCTAATTAAATAAACACCTTTCCAAGCAATTTTAGAATTAAAATGATTTTCTCAAAAAACCAAACCCATAAAATTATTATTTTCTCCTATAGTCAAACTTTAGAGATATTAGAAAATTTAAATTTGTCTAGACTATAGTGATTTTGATTTTTTCCCATAATAATTTTTTTAAGTGCAAAATCTCAACATTTAATGAATATCCCAAAAATCCCTATATCAAAAATAAACTTTGATTTTCCAAATTTTATATGTCAAACAAAAATAATTGAAAATTTTGACTAAGGTTAATATTTAAAATTAAAAGTTAAATTTTTTTAATTTTTTAATTTTTAAAACTTAATTAAAATCATTGATTTTTTGAAATGAGCTAATGTTAAAAAATTTAAAAGATTAAATTTTTTATTTATTTATTTTTAATTTTAATTTCAATGGTTTATTAAAAATATATATATATTTTTAAATTTAATAAGATTTTTTTTATTTTTTAAATGTTAATGAATTTGTTTAAAGCTAAATAAAATAATTAAGTTAAATTAAATCAAAATATGTTTTGATTGGGCTAAATCTTATTAACAAGAGTTAAAAAAAATGATTTTCATTTGATTAGGTCGAAGGGAAATCGAGCGGGACGAGGAGGCATAGGTAAATGGAAAGGAAATACATCTGCGGGAAGGGAGGCGCAGTGCAGGAACAAGGGTCGAGCAGTGGGAGGAAAGGATTGAAGGCCGCAATGAGAGGGAAGGAAGCTGAAGACTGGATGGAGAGCGAGCAGGGAGCACGATAGAGAAGAAAAGGGAGCGGACAGAAGAAGCGGAAGGGAGCTCGAGGAGAGGGAGCCAAGGACGTGGAGGTTGAAGGGGCGGATAGAAGGAGAAGAGGATGCTGCGAGCAGGAGAGGGCTGCAGGAGAGGGAACAAGGAAAGAGCAACAGAGGTATGGGGGAAGAAAAGAAAGCAGAAGCGTAAAGGATGGACACCCTGAGAGGAGAGGGCGACGACAGCGAGAGGAGGTTGCGGAGAAGAGAAGAAAAGGGCAGTGTTTAGGTGCATAGACGCTGGCAGAGACAGCAAAAAGAGAAGCAAAGGAGGGATCGAGCAGTTGAGAAAGAAAACTCAGAGGAAGGCTTAAAACTTCATAAAGAAGATTTGAAAACTGTAAACCTTTTAAAGATTTCACTGCAATATTTATTTCAAATAACCCCAAATCTAAAAAAAAATTGCAAAATATTGTTTTCTGAGACAAGATCTTGCCCTCCAGGACCTAGATCTTGCTCAAATCTTGGAGTTTTCTTTGAAGAACCCTTAGATCCACACCCGAACAAACTAGAAACAAAAAACCCAGAAACCCAATACATATACAAAATTTCGAAAATAAAACCCCAATCCCAAGTTAGAAATTAGAAAAAATATTTACACAAACCTCATATCTATACAATATCTACAAATTTGTACACAATGTACAAATCTATCAGATCTAAGGAGTATGACACCGACTCCGCTCCTAGATCTGAATATTTCAGGCTCTTGCTAGCCATATCTAACTATTCAGCAGAAATTATTGAAAATAAAAAAATAAAAATTAATTTAAGTACTAACCCAAAAAATCCCTGCAATATATATTTGTTGATTTATGGTAGCATAGGTTGTGCTCTAAGTCTCAAAAATTTGCAGGAAGGCTTAGACACATGTATTCCAAAATACCCAGAAATCGTTTTGGGAAATTCCACCCGGATGAGGTTTTATTAAAATAATTAATTATTTTTAATGGAGCGTAAGTCTAAACTTAGAGAATTAAAATAATTAAAGAGTATTAATAGAACTGGGTGTGAATCTTCTAGAAAAGGATAGAGATCAAGTCAATATGATCTAAGCTGTTGATTACGTTTTAATCTAAGTCGTTGAGTTTTCAACGAGAACATTATAAGGACTTCGATGGGCATTTGGAAACACACCACGCAGATACTCAGTTACCCGAGTAGATCGATTTTCTCACTGGTTGAAGTTCAACAAGAGAAAATCTAATCAGAGGGAGAGTTGTAGGTTCCAGAGAGAGGGTATCTACTATCACCAATAGTCGGGAGTGCAGGATCAGACTGGAAGAAGCAGCACAGAGGAGGGACAGTGCAGAGGTTGTGACGTTGGGACAGGGGCATCACAAAGACTGTGAGGGCAGCAAGTTCTCTCCAGTCAGAATTTCACTGTGAAGCGTGAGAAAATTATCAGTAAAATTTCTCACATAAATTCCTCTTCTATTCTGCTGGTTGTATTTTGTAAATGAGATTTTGCTGAAGAATAATAAAGAAACCCTCATCTGCTGCATCGGTTTTCCCACATTGGGTCTTTCTGGGGACAATTGTCCAAAAATCACTGTCATTATGATTGTACTTGTGCTTGTAATTTTCCTTGCATTTACTTTCCACAGTATTTTAATTGTGAAGGATGCAGTAGAATTTATTTTGATATTTACTGTATAACACCGTAAATAACTTATTTATGAAATAATAAGTAGAAGAAATAATATCAGTGGCTGCAGTTTGGTTTCTATTTAGAAATTTTCACATGGTATCAGAGCTAAGGTGAAGTGGGAAACAAAGCCAGAAGGGTCAGCGCCAAATAGAAGAGGGAGATCGGAGAGCTACATAGGTCGTAGATCAAATCCCTATAGGGATTGCGCAGTCTACTCCAGGAAGGAAAAATTTCCATGGAAAAATCTCTGCCTGAGTGAGTCGATTGAGAGAGATTTCCGAATCGAAATTTTCCAGTGACAGAGGGAGCAGCGCAGGAGTTTCAATGCAGAAAAGTCTTTAGGTCGGAAGCAGTTTTGCTAGGCAGAAAAAGCATTGAAAGGAAAAATAGCAAAGATAAGTATGTAAAACCAAGATGTCTCTGAATTATCTTCCAGATTGGAAGAAGACTTCACATGCTTGTCAAGTTCAGCATCAGCTGGTGTTTGGTACATTGATAGCGGGGCTTCGGCTCACATGACTGGAGTACAAGAATACTTCTCGAGCTATCAAGAAGAGCAGATGGACTTCCATATCACTATGGGAAATAGAACAAAGTGTACTCCAGCAGGGAGAGACACCATAGCGTTCCAAACGGAAGCAGGAACCAACATCAGAGCCACTAATTGTTGAGTTTTTATAGCATCGGAAGTGCTCTAAGTCAAAATTTGTGGGGAGGCTTAGACACATGTATTCCAAAGAACCCATAAATCGTTTGTGGAAATTCCACTCGGAACATGTTTTATTAAAATAAATAATTATTTTAATGGAAACCCTAAGTCTAAACTTAGGGAAATTAAATAATTAAAGGGCATTAATAAAACAGAGTGTGAATCTTCTAGAAAACACGGATCAAGTCAAGTTATGATCTTAGTCGTTGATTAGAGATCTAATCTCGGTTGTTGATATCTCAACGAGAAGACTATAAAGGAAGACTTGAGGGTCATTTGGAAAATACACCAGTGCAGATACTCAGTTGCCCGAGTAAATCGATTTTCTCGGTGGCTGAAGTTCAGCAAGAGAAAATCAATCCAGAGGCAGAGTTGAAGGTGGAGGAGAGGCAGAGAGCGTTCAGCAGCAGTCCGGGGTGCAGGAGCAGGTGACGCAGTGGTAGGAAGAGACAGAGCAGGGGCAGGAAGGGAACAGCACAAAAGGGTGACGCAGCTCTGCGCAGTACCCACGCAGAGCCAATGTAGTGGTGACGCAGAAGGTCCAAGAGGGTCCTTCCGAGGTCATTTCTCATCAGCTATTTTTTGTGAGAAGGTTCTCTAGTGTTATCATAGAAAGTTTCTCTTCGTTACTGCTAATTGTAAATTGTACAAGAAGATTATTGTTGAATAATAGAAACCCTCATCTGTTGCACCGGTCTTCCTGCATTGGGTTTTTCCGGGGACAATTGTCCCAAATAACTGTCATTCATGTGCTAGTATTTTCCTTATTTTGCTCAATAATTATATGGTCAAGTCTGTATTTGAATTTATTTAGATATTTACTAAAGAGATTTCTGCAAATAACTTATTTCTAAATAATAGGTAGAAGAAATAACATCAGATAATGCAGTAGAATTTCAAGTTGAAATTTTCACACTAATGTGTTGTATGTGCCGGGTTAGGAATGAATCTAATTTCAGTGTCCCAGTTACAGGACAAGGGATACGATGTATACTTCTTTGGAAGGAAGGTGTACCGTGCATAGTATTAAAAACCGGCCGGCGGTTTGAACCGAAAACCAGTCAAACCGGCCGGTTTATTAGCGAATCGGGTCAAATCGGTAGAAAAACTGGGTTTAACCCTCACTTCGCCAAAAAAACCGGTCCAGCTAGTGCTAACCGGCTGGTTTAAGATGGAACCAGCCGGTTTATCGTCAAACCATCCGGTTCCATCCTAAACCGGTCGGTTCATTGCCAGGCCAACTATGGACCCCACAGAATGCAATTTTTTGAGTTCTGGAGCTTTTTTAGGGAAATTTAGGGTTGTTTTCCTCCAAAAATATCCCCTCCAAGAAAAACAGGCCTACCCTCTCATTTTCCTGACACATCCTGTTCGCAGTTAATGGTAATGTTAAAATCTTAAAGTAAAAAGATGAAAATGAAAAATAAAGGAAATGTCACTTTTACATCCTTTTACTTAAATTTTTACCATTAACATGAAATGACTCAGGATGTTTAAGAGTGGTTTCGACCTCATTGGATTTCATATTGAGAAACTAGAATTTTAGATTTCACTCAAAATTCAGCAGACTTAATGGTTTTCAAGGTTTCATGGTTTGGGGATTTGCAATGTTTTCATTTGATTCTATCATGTGTAAGGGTATGAGATTAGCATTTGATCAAGAGCATGAAGTCCTTTAAGAACCTTGATGTTGGTGGCATTGATTGTTGAACTTTGTTGATGTTGTTGGTATTGATTGTTGAACTCCCCTACCATGGCCTTAACAAGAATGTACCCTTCACTCAAAGGAAAATAACTGGTTAGGCATGCTAGTCTTTTTCTACCGCATTTTAAGGTTGGGGAGATGAACCCTTCACTCAAACCAAAATCATTGGTTAGTCATGTTAAAAATTTTCAATTTCTATCATGTTATAAGGTTGAGCAATCCAAGTCTGAAGACTTTGAGCTAGATGATGTTTATGTATCTCTTGTTGATGATCCCATTTCTAGTAGCGATGAATCAATGATGAGTTTCATGAGAGACCATGTTGCTCGGTGATTTGTAGTTCTGATGTCTATTTTTGCTACTACTACTAAAGTTGTAGAGGAGTTTTAGGAGTCCTCAAACTCTGAGCCATATTAATTATGTAGCTCATGTTGATGATCCCTTGTCTAGTAGTGGTGATGATTTTGATCATGATGAGGAGTGATTATGTTGTTGATAACTAATATGTAGTCCTGTATTAGGCCAATGGCCTCATAGCTTGTAGCATTGTTTTTGGACTTTATGGGCCATTTGGAGCCTCATTGCTTATGTATTTTTCGATGATATGTATTGCACTTGGTGCCATTTTGATATATTCACCTTTACATGGTATATAAATGAGCAAACTTTGCATATTTTGTCTCTATTGGCTTGGAATCATGGTTGCAAATCTTTAAAATAGTTTTTTTTTATGAAACAAACATATATAAATGAGCAAACTTTGCATATTTTGTCTCTATTGGCTTGGAATCATGGTTGCAAATCTTTAAAATAGTTTTTTTTATTAAAAAAACTATTTAATGTATTTTTTTTAAAACCGGTTCGTTTAGACTTGACCAGTACTAGTTAGACCAATTCCGGTCCGGTTACCGGTTCATTAGGTCCACCGGTCCGGTCACCGGTTCCGATTTTTAATACTATGGGTGTACGTCAAACATCCAAGCTAGAAAAAGATGAGACAAATTGGAGCTCGAAGCAACAGACAGTATAGATTGCAACTCGAGTCTCCAATGGCTCTGATAGGCAACAATCTTAATGGTGAAAAGGAACTGAATGACCTATGGCACAGGCGAATGGGACACATACACCATGGAGCACTGAGGATGCTCAGGGAGATTGTTACAGGAGTTCCAGTCCTCAATACTGAGCATGATGATGTATGCAGAGGATGCGTACTAGGGAAGTACGCTAAGGCAAGTTTTCTCAGAAGTGACAACAGAGCGAAAGGCATATTGGGACTGATACACTCACATATTTATGGCCCAATGTCCACAAGAGCTCTTAGTGGTGACAAGTACTTTGTCACATTTATTGATGATCACTCTCGAAAAACCTGGATCTATTTCTTAAAGACCAAGGATGAGGTCTTTGATCGGTTTAGAGAGTTTAAGGCTCTCGTAGAGAACATGACAGGGAAAAATATAAGGTTTTGCGTTCAGATAATGGTAGAGAGTACACGACCAAATACTTCACAGATTTCTGCGCAAAGGAGGGCATCAAAAGAGACTGGACAGCTCCATATAATCCACAACAGAATGGAGTGGCGGAGGGTAAGAATAGAACTATTGTTGGGGCAGCAAAGGCCATGTTGTATGACCAGGATCTGCCTAGATTATTGCGGGCAAAGGCATGCAACATTGTGGTGTATATTCAAAATAGAACCCCTCATAGAGCATTGGGGAAGAAAACGCCTAAAGGGGTCCTCACAGGGAGAAAGTCGGAAGTGAGTCATCTCAGGATATTCGAATGCGTGGCATATTGTCACAATCCAAATGAAAAGCATAGTAAACTAGATCAGACTACAAAAAAGGGGTATCTCGTAGGGTATAGCGAGACCTCAAAATCATATAGAATCTACATTCCTAGCGGCAGGAAAATTTTATTAAGACGAGATGCAAAGTTTATGGAAGATGGAGCTTTCAAGAAATCTCGTGAGATACCAACAGAAGATTAGTCAGCAGATGTTCCATTAGTCCAACAGTAGCAAGGGCAGCAGCAAGGACAAGCAGGAAGACAAACATCAAGATCGAGTACAGTGACCAGTACTAGCATTTCCTCAGAAGTAGGAGATACTAGCAGTTCTCAATAGATGGAACAGCAGGATAGGAGGAGGATTTGAGTGAGCCTCCTACCACCAATGGTAGAACCAGTAGGGAAGTACGACAGACACTGAGGGATGCAGAGGAGTTTGTTGGAGCTCCCACAACTGACAAAAGGCAGCGTAGGCAACCTGACAGATACTAAGCCTTAGTAGCACAGGTTGAAGAACCTTCAATTTTCAGGAAGTCGTACAACACCAAGTATGGGTGGATGCCATGGTAGAAGAATACAGTTCTATCATGACAAATGATGTCTACGAAGTGGTTCCTAGACCATAGGATAGATCACTTGTAGGATCAAGGTGGATCTACAAGATCAAGTACGTTGCAGATGGCAGTGTAGAGAAGTATAAGGCTAGATTCATGGCAAAGGGGTATGCACAAAAGGAAGGAATATATTATGAGGAGACCTTCGCCCCTGTAGCTAGATATAGCTCTATCAGATCTGTTATATCCCTAGCAGCTCAGATGGGATGGGAGATTCACCAAATGGATGTCAAGACAACATTATTGAACGGGGTGATAGAAGAGGAGGTGTATATAGAACAACCTGAAGGCTTCGAGACTCATGAGAAGAAAACTCATGTATGCAGGTTGAAGAAAGCCCTATATGGGCTCAAGCAGACACCCAAAGCATGGTATGGTTCGATTGATAGCTACTTGCAACAGCTGGGATTCATCAAGAATGATGTTGATCCCAATCTCTACTAACTGATGGTGGAGAATGAGCCTCTTATTCTAGTAATATTTCTAACAGGGTCATTAGGATCATAAAGGATTACAAGGAGAATCTTGTAGCAAAATTCGACATGAAGGTATGGGATGATGCATTCTTTTCTAGGATTCGAAGTATGGCAGAAGAATGGGGAGATCTTCCTTGGGCAAAGAAGATATGCTATAGAGAATCTGAATTCAGGATTGTCGACCCATGGCAATGCCTATGATCACCAACTAGAAGAAAATAGATGCATCAGGAGACAAGGAAGTGGACCCCACCTTATACAGACAGCTCATTGTGTCACTCATGTATCTGGTCAACACTAGGCTAGACATTTGTTTCGCTGTCAACACCTTTAGTCAATTCATGGTGGAACCGAAAAGGGTACATTGGGCAGCAGCTAGGCACATTCTTAGATATGTGCGTGGAATAGTCAGATATGGGTTGAAATACACCTGAGGAGATGATGTCAGATTGAGCAGATTCACAGATGCAGATTGGGCAGGTAGTTCAACAGATTGGAAAAGTACCTCCGGTACTGCTTCAGCGTTGGATAAGGAATGATCTCTTGGTGCAACAGGAAACAAAAGTCGGTAGCTCTGAGCTTAGTTGAAGCAGAATATATGGCAGCCAGCAGGGCAACGTGTTGTGAAAATTTCTGAATATCTCAAACAGAAACCTTACTGTTAATTTTCAAATTTACTTGTCCTACTTACAGTAAGTTATTAATGTGAAATATTCAGCATTAACATCGAAGTAAATACATCAACAGCCTACACATACAGATCTACACTGAATACATGCACAATGACAAAGTGATGCACAAGGATTTTCTGGACAAATGTCCCCGGAAAAACCCAATGCAGGAAAACTGGTCTTTTGGCTGCTGGAGGGTTTTATTATTAAGTAGAATCTAAGTACAACAAATATAGGCACCAACTGGTTAACCCGACAGAGAAATAAAACTGCAACCATACCTCTGTTCTGGAGATAGAAAAATTGACTGATTCACACCCTCAAACAGGATTTATAGAACACAGCCTTTTTCAATCTGCAAAAACCTCGGTGTTGCTCTGAACCCCTCTGCGTCAGCTCTGCTAGCCTGCGTCAGCCCCTGCGCTGCACAAGAAGGGCATGTGTCACCCCAGACTGGGTTACGCGCCTGGCTGGGCCTGCGTCAGCCCCTGCGTTTCTCAGGAAGGGCATGTGTCACCCCAAACTAGGTTACGCTGCCTGGCTAGGCCTGCGTCGGCCCTGCTGGCCTCCTGTTGCTTCTGCGCTGCCCTTTTTGGGCCTGCGTCAACCTTGGCTAGCCCCTGAAGCCTTTGCGTTGCCCCTGTTGGGCTGTGGTTGCTCTGCTGAGTTGTGGCTACTCTGCATAGCTGCTGCATAGTTGCTGCCCTCTCTGTGCTACTCAGTCTGTTGCTTCTCTGCCTCTCGCTGCACTCTTGCCCTAGTATCAAATCATCCCTCTCGCTAATACTACCCCTCCATGCAGCTGAAACACTTCTGGAAATTCTTAGCAAACCACGCCCTAGAATTCCACCTTAGTCTCAGTGCTCTGCCACTGTGTGTGTTCTCCAACTGACCCTAAGGCTTTCCTTTATACTTTTATCGTTGGGAAACCAACGGTCATGATCTAATCTCTTATCAACGATTAATATTAAAAGAAAGTTTGATCCATGTGACTTAAGTCATTTTCATCACATGTTTAGTTTAATTAACTTTAATCTTTTAATTTTCCTAAGTTAGACTTAGGGTCCTTAATTAAAAAGATTAATTAATTAAATATCTCTTAAACATGATGGAATTTCTTAAATCCCTTTTTGGGTCGTGGATTTCTCATGTACTCTAGTCCCTCCACAAAGTTTGGGAGCTAGAGCATATTCGATGCTACCCCAACACCACAAAATCTCAACACTCCCTCTTAGTGAGGAATGTGCTCTAACAACAATACTTCACCCCGAAGTTCTGCACTGATCTCTGGTGTGGGTCTCTGCATTGATGCTTGGCCTGCTGCCCTTCATCACTGCGTTGTTGCTGCTCTCCCGTACTGTTGCCCATGATGCTGCCGCCGCCACTGCTACATTCATATTACATCTCCCTCTCAAACTATTGCATCGTGCTGCCAACTGCTACACTGCAACTCAGTTGATGAGAGTAAGCAACTGAAGTTCTCCTGCCCAATCTTTGACAGACAAGTCAGTTGGATCTTGGAGATCTCATGTACTCTAGTCCCTCCACAAAGTTTGGGAGCTAGAGCACATCCGATGCTACCCCAACACCACAAAATCTCAACACTTGTGAGGCTATATGGCTTAGAAAACTGCTTGTGAGTTTGTTCAGGAAGAGGCTGGAAGCGACCAGTGTTTACTGTGATAATCAAAATTGTATCAAACTCTTTGAGAATCCAGTATTTCATAATCGTTCGAAACACATAGATATCAGATGTCACTTTATAAGAGACTGTGTTTAGCATGGGGAAGTACAGATGTAGTATGTCCCCAAAGGAGATCAGGTAGCAGATGTACTCACAAAGGCTCTAGGAAGAGCTAAGTTCATCTAGTTCAGGGAGCAGTTGGGTATGGTAGAGAACACGTTTCAGTAGCAGAAACAGAAGGTTCCTCAATTGCAGCAGCAGCAAATGAGAGGGAGTTGCAGTGCAGATGCAATAGTTGACAGCAGTATGCAAGGTTAGCAACAGCACAGATGCAGCATTTGCGCAATAGTTGGTGGACAGTGATGTCAGACATCAGCAGCACAGAGAAAGATGTTACAAAATCAGGGTGATGTTCCAGCAGGTTGCATTACTAGAGCACATTTCTCGCTAAGAGAGAGTGTTGATTTATGGTAGCATCGAATGTGCTCTAAGTCTCATTTTGCAGCGAGGCTTAGACACGTGTACTCTAGAATACCCATAAACCGTTTTGGGAAATTCCACCCGGATGAGGTTTTATAAATTAATTAATTATTTTTAATGGGAACCTAAGTCTACACTTAGAGAAATAAAATAATTAACGTGTATTAATAGAACTGGGTACAAATCTTCTAGAAAAAGACAGAGATCAAGTCAATATGATCTAAGTTGTTGATTATGTTTTAATCTGTGTCGTTGAGTTCTCAATGAGAAGATTATAAGGGACTTGGATGGGCATTTGGAAACATACCACGCAGATACTCAATTACCCGAGTAGATCGATTTTCTCACTGGCTGAAGTTCGGCAAGAGAAAATCGAATCATAGGGAGAGTTGCAGGTTGGACAGAGAGGGTATCAGCAATAGTCAGGGGTGTAGGATCAGACCGGAAGAAGAAGCACAGAGGAAGGACAGCGCAGAGGTTGTGACGTTGGGACTGCGCAGTCACTACTCATAGGGTGACGCAATGGGACGTTGTGAGAGCACCAGGTCCTCTCCAGAGTCAGAATTTCATAGTGAAGCGTGAGAAAATTAACAGTAAATTTTCTCACAGAAATTCCTCTTCTATTCTGCTAGTTGTATTTTGTACATGAGATTTTGCTGAAGAATAATAAAGAAACCCTCATCTGCTGCACCGGTTTTCCCACATTGGGTTTTTCAAGGGACAATTGTTCAAAAATAACTGTCATTATGATTGTATTTGTGTTTGTATTTTTCCTTGCATTTACTTTCCGCAGTATTTTAATTGTGAAGGTTGCAGTAGAATTTATTTTGATATTTACTATATAACACCGTAAATGACTTATTTCTGAAATAATAAGTAGAAGAAATAATATTAGTTACTGCAGTTGGGTTTCTATTTAGAAATTTTCACAATATTTCGTTAGATAATCTCGGGGTTTTAATCCGGAAGGCTTTCCAGATCTTAAGTTTTGGGAGTCGGCTAGTCCAACTGAGGACTTCAACAAATGCTCAAAATCTTTGAATAAAGATGATTCTACACACTTAGAATATAAGCCGACAAATTAATAGAGGTATAAAATAATGATTAAATCTTCAAAGATTGGAGATACCTGCCAACCTGCCAATCGATTAAAAATCTTAATGTTATCTTAAATCCAACAATTTAAGCAAGATACATGTGCAATAAATTGATCTACGAGAACAATTAACCAACAACTTATAAATAAGATCGGCGAAAGTTAAACACAATTTACCATAAAATACCGGAGAGGAACATTGCCATCAAGTAAGACCCCAAAGACTTTGCGTTGTATTATTCCATAAAAAGTTTACAAGAGCTTCGAGAGTTAATACACGATCTAAAAGATCGGATCCTTTGCTTGACAAATGCTCCTATTAAAGCGTGTATGTTTCCACAGTCAGGTATATAATGTTGTTGAGAACTTCTGGAAACTTGTGTATTTTTTTCAAAGAGCCCGACGTTTCGGGTGAACACTTTACCCATCTTCAGGGGCAAGAAGCTTAGCATATGATAAGAAGAGTTCAAACTCGGACTTAGCCAATTTTATTAATGTTCCCTTAATTCTCTAACGACTAGATTTTTTCCTTATTTATATATTTCGGGCCTGCACTCTTCCTATTATATGCTAAGCTTCTTGCCCCTAAAGATGGGTGAAGTGTTCACCCAAAATGTCGGGCTCTTTGAACAAAATGCACAGGTTTCCAAAAGTTCTCAACAACAAAATGACTCATAATTTATAGATTAATTCTCCAACAGCTAGTTGGCTTGATCCCTGTCAAAGTAATCTCGACCGTTAAAAAAGATTTAATTATCTTTTAATCTCCTCCGTCGAAATTATTTTATTTTGAGAAAAATCGAATTTTTCATTTAATTCAATTTTAATCAACTCAAAATTAATTATTTTGAGTTCATTTCCTCAAAAATTTGACCTTGACTTAACTACCAAGGGCCAAGGGTCCAAAATCTCTTCAAATTTTCAATATTCCCTTGGTCGGGGACCTCCAAAAATTAATTCTTCTACAACCCACGAATTTTTTGATTTGGAGAATTAAATTTTTCCTAAGACTTAAAATTAATTAAATTTTTGGCTTATCATTTTAATTTATGTTTGCCAGAAAATTTAATTAATTGACTCATGAGGGGATTAATAATTTTTCCAACCCTATTTACATTAGATAAACACATTTAACCCATGAGGGGGAACACCCGTTCGTCATAGACCTTCAATTATCTACCCACTTCTGCGACTCAAAATATGATCTAGTAGACCAAGTAATTTGTAATCAAATAATCTAGCCAATTAGCTAGGATTATTCCCAAATTGTTTTTACAAAGACTCGATAAAAATATACTAGGAGTCACTTAATATCTTGACGACAAAATCCACCCTAGCTTTGGGGTGAGGATGGAGGGAAAAACCTTGTCGATCATTTGTGTCTAGAGACACAGATGAATCAGTGAGACGAAAAAACTCCTAGGATAGAAATCATCACCAAAATAATAGGCTTACCTAAGTTGTTACACACATGATAGTTTTACTAAGATCATTTACATAATAAACATGCATAATGGGTTTACATCTTTAACAAATACATACTAACGATGAAATCCGAATGATGCGAACACTTTGAACATGATAAATCCCTTTTGCGAAAAAAATGGGTGTACTGCTATGGGGTCATTGACACACAGTGGTCAACACGACCCATGTGAAGGAATTTGCGGCCCACATGAAGACCACACAGCCATTGAAGCGGAATTGAGGCAAGAGGCACGAGGTCAGCCCACCAGACCATTGGGGAGGATTTGGAAAAAAGAAGCATGGGAGGCTCATTTTAGGCATTCATTCATCTATTCAGAATTTGTCTCTTGACACCGCATGCTTGAGCAGTGAGCCGAGTCTGCATGTGTTGTTCAGCACACGGGTATTTCCAAGCGGAGATCCCAACCCTTGCTTCGATGGACTTCGAGTGCCAGCCCAAGGAGGGAGTTCCACCCAATTCCAATTTAGTTCAGCAGTAGTGAGGCCATACCACAGCGTAGAGGGAGCTACAATAGTGCAGGGGTTACGCAGTCCTTAAGGGAGACACTTCGGGAAGGTTGAGGAGTGAGTGGAGTTGGTAGCTGAAACTTGGAGGGGAGGCTTGGGAAGCCTTCTAATGGGGATTGCAGGCATTTTGGGGCATTTAGCAGCAATCTCTTCAGGAGAATTGAATTGCCTAGCAGTAGAGCCACCCAAGCCCAAGAGGGCCAATTTTCCGGGGTCAAGCTTGTTGAATTTTTTTGTAACTTGGGAGGTACTCCAAGCCCTAGTGTTCGGAAAGTGGAGGGCAAAGCGCCACAAGAGGCACTTGTGGGCTTGTAACACAAACCTAGGGTTTTTCACCCATCGGGATTTGGGCCAAAACCATGATGATTTTTCGACATGTGATAGATGAGGATGATAGTGCTCATCGAGACGAATCCAACGCATTGAAAATCATCCGATTCTAAGTTGTCATTGAAGAGTTATGAATTTTTGAAAGTTATGTTTGGGCTTGTGGCTTATATTTAAGGTCAGCCTAAGGTGTTTTAGGCATGTGACAATTTGTGAAAGCCCTAAATCATGACTTTTTGGAGCCCCTCATTTATGTATAAATAGAGGGTGAGTATGAGGTGATTCATAATCCATTTTGGGCAACACATGGGCAAGTGAATGAGAAGAAGGGAGCTCACATTAGAGAGAGGAGAACATCATTGTTTTGAGGCCGCAAGTTAGGAGCAGCCAAAGCAAAGAAGGAGAAGCATCATCATGGAGTTTTTCTATGACTGTCTTCAGTGCCAAGTCAACCTTACAGGAAGGTAGAATGAATAGAGTGAGATGGACTGTTTTTGGGTGAAATTTTGGTGGGGACTTACCTCAAAAAGCAGGCCGCAATTTTGTCCTAAAGCTACAGGAGGCACCGTAGGTCTGTAATTACCTACAGGAGGGGGACGAGAGGCTTATCTTGAGTGTGGATCAATCCTAAAGAGTAGCAATGGGCAAGAACTTCTAAGTTGAGGTGGACCGCAGTTGAGAGGAGGTGCTTGAGAACTTAAGGAGAGGGTTGTCCATGTGTACAGGAAGCCCTAACCAGGCAGCAACACCTACAGCAGTCAAAACACTAGTCAAAGGTATGTTTCTCCTTCATGATTGCTAGGTGTTGGGTCTAATTTTGGACCAGGTTAGATGGTTAGTTTGCTTGATCCAGATTGGACAGCAATTGGTGTATTTGTGTATGGCTTTGGCACTGTTCTGGGCAGCAGAAATAGGAACCTACAACAGTATATTGTAGAGGTTTGTTGAGAAGGTCGAGAGAGCTAGAGAGACCCTCTCTCCTAGCCACAAACTTCTAGAGGCCGCTACTCAAACAGTGATATCTTCTTGTGCTAAGGGATCGTTATGTGTTGTTTTTCTGAGCAGAGTTCAGAGGGGTGTCTTGTAGGCCAAGAACAGTGCCTGAGTAACCTTGTGTAGACAACATAGATGGCAGCCCAATTAGAAAAGGAGATACATACGCAGGAATTTAGGGTTGTTAAGTGTACCCTAACCAGACTGCTACATACACAGATCCCTAGGCGAGGTGGCAGCAGCAGGGAGTTGCAGATGTCAACTTGATTTAATGATGAGTTGATTGTGTCCTAAGTGAGGACATATGTTTGGAGCCTAGATCTGTGCAATAGCTCATCTATTACAGAGCAAAGGGCAGTTGATGAGGAACCTGTAGCAGCCATGTGGAAGGGTCTCCATAGATGATTGGATGCCCTACCTAGGAGCAGATGCTATAGCGTGGACTTGGTCATTCGTGGACTGTTGGAGGGCAACATGAGAGTGGACCAACTATGGACGTGGATTGGGCACTTATGGTATGTTGGAAGACAACGTGATAGTGTCCAAGTTGGAGCTCGATGTGCAACACTTTGATGGATAAAGTGGTTGCTAGAGTGGCAGTTGTTGAGCTCAAGGGTTGACGAACCAGAGGAGCAGTTTGTGGAGCCCGAGACTTGTGTGTGGAGAAGGACTTCTACAGCAGATGATGGGCAGTCCTCCTAGCCCGTGTTCATTGTGGGAGATGGACATCTTGCAGTGATAGGTGGCAGCGTTTCGTGCCCTATGTTGGTCTTCATCAGAGCAACACAGGAAGACAATAGTGGGCTGAAGTCCCTGAGTAGCCGAGGAGCAGCAATGGGAAGATTGAGAGTTTTTCACAAGTGGAGCTGTGAACAACTCGTCAGGAGTCTCAATGTGTTGTGCCCTTGATGGACAAAGGGACAACTAGAGAGCAGATTGACAGCTAAGATTCAATGGCCAGATGGACTTGGAGCATTGATAGAGGCAGGAGCTGCAGATCGGGAGTCGAAAGACCGAGCAGGTACAGGGTATGACCGAGAGGAGCTATGAGAGCATGCTACAGCCAGATGGTCAAAGTATCTTGTACTAGTGGATGTATGAGGGCCATTATCCCGGGTAGGGATCCCTAGACTATTGTATTATATACAATGTTGCGAACATCGCGATCGGGATTAAATCGGTGAAGGGAAAAAATCGACACATGCAAAAATATACATTTTTCTCAAATTTTTTAATATCTAAAGCATCCACAACATAAAATAAATGCATTGACACATAAATATGAAAAAAAACTAATATATAAGATGTGTAATATCATGTCTAGTGCTACATCACACATAACAGTGAATCATGTCATCAATACTAAGTCCAGAGTCCCAACTCAGCATCAAAATATCAACAAAAAATATGATAATGTATCTCATATCATGAGTCATAATGTCATATACAAAGGAATGCACCAAATAACCTATATTATTGATTTCCTCTGCCCCTCTTGCAAGAAAATGTAACAGTTTTCCCTCTCGCTGAAGAAGCTGGCGGGGCTAGCA